>JAVXUP010000810.1:0-343972 GCA_033070095.1 Escallonia herrerae | reverse complement strand
CCACCAATGCGGACCAACATCACAGACGAAGAAAAGGCCAGACCCACCTACTGTCCTTTCCATCGAGCCCTTGGCCATCCGCTCAAAAATTGTAATGCACTGCGAACCATCTTTGCAAGGAAGGTAGCGTCGGGCGACCTACAGCTACGGAAGAACAACGATGTACGCAAAGATCCCTACCCACCGCATCGCAACAATAGGGAGCACCAGGTCCTTACGGCTGTCACTGACCATGTCGAGCCTGTAATCCCCGAAGCCCCGGCAGAGCCCATACTGACGAACGTGCCTCCTCCAGCTAAGCAGTCGATGTCTTCCTTTCGACAGATGACGAAGATCAAAAGTTTTTTTTGATGAAATGGGGTTTTCACCCGCCGCCCGGACTTATCTTTCCAATTGCCTGCTCGAGGTCACCACCGGCCTCGGTCCCGAATGCTTCGCCGTCCAGGCTGAATTACGTCACATCCCCTCCACGGCCTTAGTCTTCTCGGATGAAGACTCGCCGCCGGTCGAGCATCACAATCGGCCGCTGTTTTTAGAATGTACTGTTAATGGCACGGGCTTCCGTCGTGCCTTGGTTGATTGCGGCGCCTCGATCAACATCATACCTCTCATCACCCTGCAACAGGCCGGCATTCCCCCAAGGAAAATCATCCGTGACCCCGTCAAGATTACCGGCTTTGGACAGGGTCCTCAGTCGACCCTCGGCCATATCACTGTCGACCTCATGGTCGGAACTGTCCGTCGCGACACTACTTTTCACGTAATAGACAGCGAGTCTGCCTTTCACCTCCTGCTCGGGCGACCATGGATCCATGTTAACAAGGCCGTTCCCTCAACATACCACCAGTGTGTGAAGCTGGTAGCCGGTTCTACGGGACATGAGGTAGCAATGACAATCCCTGCAACCAAAGCCCCCTTTGAATGCGCCGAATCTTATTTCGCCGAGGCCTCCTTCTTCACTAATTTTGCCGAGGATGGTGAGAATGCTACTCATATACATTCTACCAGGCTGCCAACTTGGGATGAGCTGTGCGGGGACAAGCCTCCCAAGGCCAAAACCGAGAAAAGTAACAAGAATAATGGATCAACCCCACCGCTTTCGCCTGCTGCCACGACCAATTCCCCCCTTCTTCCCCCAAGTCCAAGAAGCAAAAGGCTGAGCCGGCCTTTCAACGTATCGTCAAGGACGGCAAAATCATCTATCAATTATGACGGTATGCAGGGGCTCCAGGTGGTCCCTCATCAGACCCCCTCGACCCCGACCCCCTTGGAGAGACTGAATGGTGCTGCACGGCCGAGCATTGCCAGCCAGATCCTGACCTCACCCCCGGCGCGGCACCACCTTGCTATGAGGACGGCCCTCGACCACAGGCTGAAGATATTGAAGAAATCAACCTGGCCGACCCGGGCGAAGAACCGCGGCACACCTACATTGGCACAAAACTCGCCCCCGGCCGAAGAGAGGAATTGGTTTCCCTCCTGCATGAGTATCGTGATGTCTTGGCATGGAGCTACAATGAGATGCCCGGACTGGATCCTGCCTTAGTCACACACCATCTCAACATTGCTACCGGATCCGTCCCTATCCGACAACACCCGCGGACATTCCGCCCCGAGCTCGAATTGAAAATCAAGCAAGAGATTGAACGCCTTCTGCAGGCAGGCTTCATCGAACCTATCACTCACCCTATTTGGCTGGCTAATGTCGTCCCTGTACAAAAGAAAAATGGCCAAGTCCGCGTCTGTATTGACTTTCGGGACTTGAATAAGGCGTGCCCCAAGGACGAGTTTCCACTACCCAATATCGACATGCTTACGGAGGCCGCCGCCGGATATGAAACTTTATCTTTCATGGATGGGTTCGCAGGTTATAATCAGATTCGCATGAACCCCGACGACAGCGCCAAGACAGCCTTCCGCACTCCTATGGGTAATTTTTGTTGGAAAGTTATGCCTTTCGGCCTCAAGAATGCGGGTGCTACGTATCAAAGGGCTATGACAGCAATCTTCCATGACATGATACACCGTACTGTGGAAGACTACGTCGACGATCTTATTATCAAATCCAAGAAGGAAAGTGATCACCTCACCGACCTTCGAGCAGTCTTTGATCGTTGCCGCCAGTATAACATGCGGATGAATCCATTGAAATGTGCCTTCGGCGTCTCCTCCGGCAAGTTCCTCGGCTTCTTGGTCAGTCGACAGGGCATCGACGTTGACCCTTCGAAAGCTGCCTCCATCCAAGAAATGCCCTCCCCCAAGAACACAAAGCAACTGAAGAGCTTCCTCGGCAAGGTCTCTTACCTCCGATTCATTACGCCATTCCAACACTTGACGCGTAAAAGCGCACCATGGAATTGGGGTGCGCCCCAACGGCGAGCATTTGAACGGATTAAGGCGGTCCTCATGTCACCGCAAACCATGGTCGTACCACAACGGGGCATCCCACTCCTACTCTACCTGACTTCCACACCCAGATCCATCGGGGCTTTGCTTGCCCAAGAAGTCGAAGGTGTCGAGCGTCCTGTTTATTACCTCAGTAGAGTAATCAGGGGACCCGAAGCCAACTACTCCGAGCTCGAGAAACACTGTCTAGCCTTGGTGTACGCCTCGCAGAAATTCAGACATTACTTTCTGGCGCACCAGATCACACTCGTCACCAAGGCTGACCCACTCCGTTACATGCTTACGCGTCCCGCCCTGTCTGGTCGACTCACCCGTTGGTTGTTGCTATTGGCCGAATTCGGTTTATCTATCAAGAATCCTACAGCTCTGCGGAGCCAAGCACTTGCAGACCTCCTGGCCTTCTTCCCACGCCAACAATATGAACCGACCTCGGATCAACTGCCTGGGGAGGAGACAGCCCTGATCACCGACATCGATGAACTGTGGACACTTGAATTCGACGGCTCTGCCACTAGCAAAGGTCCCAATGGCACACCCCTCCGGCAAGGGGGTGCCGGCATAGTCCTCCGGGCCCCAGACGGTGTTACCACTTCACTATCTTTCAAACTTGCATTCCCGGTGTCTAACAACGAAGCTGAATACGAGGCACTTGTCATTGGCCTCATGCTTGCCGTCAGTATGGGGGCTAAGGCGCTGTGTGTGAAAGGAGACTCAAATTTGGTCATGAAGCAGGCGGACGGAGAGTTCGCGGTCAAAGAACCAGCCTTGGCACCTTATCGTGCCTTGGTGCAACACTTGGAAGGAAGACTCGGCCATGTCCAGTATGAACATCACAATAGGTGCCACAACAGACATGCGGACAGCTTGGCCACGATCGCGTCAAAGATAGAAGTCGATGGTGAACAACGGATGCTAACCATCGTCAAGAGAATGGAACCATGCACAGCACTGAACCTAGTCCCGAGGGACGTTACTGCGGACGATTGGAGGCAACCGATTATCGACAAACTTAAAGCGCCATCTCTTGCTCATGCCTCCACCCTTACAGACTTTTCAATGATGGGAGATGTCTTATACAGGCGGTGTCCCGGAGGCACTCTAGCCAGATGTTTGGCCCCGGAAGAGGCAAAGCACAAATTACAGCTCGGCCACCAGAAGTGTTGTGGCCTCGACGGTCCCCCTCTATATCGTCGCCTCCAGCGTATGGGCCTATATTGGCCATCCATGGCCAAGGACGCCTCGGATATACAAAAGGACTGTCCCGAGTGCTTGTATGCACCTGACGGTGCAGAAGCTCTTGTCATTGACATCGAAGGTGACTGGCGCCAGCCTTTCATCCAGTATTTATCCCACGGGATTCTACCACCTGACCGCGGCTCAGCACGATCCATCAAGCGCAAGGCAGTCAAGTATTTTGTGACGGAAGGCGAGTTGTTTCGCAAGGGATTTTCGGGACGCACCCTGCGATGCTTGCAGGGTGCCCAAGTAGTCAAGGTAATTAACGAAGTACACAATGGTGATTGTGGTGAACATCAAGGCTCCCAGAAGCTGTATGCAGAATTACTAAGATTGGGGTATTATTGGCCGACTATGGAATCCGACTCCATCTCTCATGTCCGACGCTGCCAACCCTGCCAGCGGCACGCCGACAGGATACACACGCCAGCATCCGACTTGCGCATGATCTCAGCCCCGTGGCCATTTCATTCTTGGGCCCTCGACCTCATCGGCCCCATCCACCCGCCATCCAGACGCCATTCCTGGATCATGGTTGCTACTGAACGCTTCACGAAGTGGGTCGAAGCCGTACCTCTGCGGAGAGCCACGGGAGGTGCCGTTTCTAACTTCTTACGTGACGTCATCTGTCGTTTCGGCATCCCTCGATGTATTATATCTGACAATGGCACGCCATTCATTAATCGAGAGGTTCGAGCTCTCATGGAAGGGTACAACATCAGCCATGCTACATCAACTCCCTATTACCCGCAAGGTAATGGTCAAGCTGAAGCTTCCAACAAGACTCTGCTCCGAGTATTATCGCGAATGGTGCATGACACCAACCGGTCATGGTCCGAACAACTGAATCTGGCACTCTGGGCCTACAGAACATCCCTGCACACAGCGACAAAGGCCACGCCCTTCTCTCTCGTCTACGGGGACGAGTGCGTGGTACCTGCCGAGATCGCAGTACCATCGGCTCGACTTTCTCTAAGCAGCGGTCTCGGAGATGAAACAGCCCGGCTGGCGGCACTTGACGGCCTCGACGAACGACGAGCCACGGCCCTGCGCCGCATGAAGAAATATCATGAGCAGCTCACGAAAGCTTATGGGAAGACCGTCAAGCCACGCTCATTTATCGAGGGTGACCTTGTTCTTCAAGCCGCCAAACATGTACGAGCCAACATGTCAGCTCCTAAATTCACGCCAAACTGGGAGGGCCCTTTCACGGTGCACGAAGCCCGCACTAATGGCTCATACCTCCTGCTCAACCACGACGACGGTCAGATCTCGGCCCCCATCAACGGCCGCTACCTGAAGAAGTATTATGTTTAGTCACGGCAATGTTCCCCCAGCCCTATCCGCCCGCATCATAGTACTCGCTCTCATAGCATTTTTGTACATGCGACATTGCTTACAGACTTGTAATTTTTGTTGATCTGTATAGCATTCTACGCTACTCATGTAATGGCATTTTGTCCCACGTCCTATCAATACAAAGTCATGCTGTTACCTCAGCTTCTGCCTAGCTGACACTCATTTTCAACCTATGCTTCCTAAGTCACTTTCTACGGGCGGGAAAGGGAGAACATTCACAGGTGACCAAAATGCGCAAGACATTCAAACACGAAAAAAAAGGAGCAACCGAACACAACATGCAATAAGCCAAGATCATCAAAATATATACATATACATCAAACGTTTACTAGCCATCGTTGAGCGCTACAACTACAGCAAAGTAACATACAAGCTATGAAAGTCTAGACAACAGTGATGCAACTGGGTGGGAGCTGAATGCCTGAAGTGCCTCCCGCTCTGCTTGTAGCTCTGACCATCCAGCATCAAGCTCGGCCTGTCGCCTCAACCGTTCTGACTCTCGCCCATCCACCTCACCTCGCCGCCTCTGTAGATCGGCCAACTGCCTCTGCAAATCGACGAGCTGTCTCTCTATCTCTGCTACCTGCATGTCAATCCCGGCCAACTCTGCGGTAATCTCTGACCGCTCCGCCTCTAACCCTGTACGGCGCCGCTCCAGCAACATCTCCCGCATGACCACGACTGCGCACCTCTCATCCATCTCATGGCTGCCGCTCCTCGACCTAAAGAAATCTGCTAGCCAGTCCAGCTGCATGCCTAGTGATGTGAACGGAGCGAACTCTGAAAGCGACCGAGCAACGAACTCTGCAGTCCAACCCGTCGACGGCACACTAGCAAACGGCAGCAACCACTCCATAAACCCGGCAGACACCCACATCCGTAGTACTGGGTTCTCTACCCCCACCCTCTCGAATGTCTGCGGGAACGCTGCCTTCACCAGTTCTAACCGGCGCACCGTCTCCGCCGGTAGCTGGAGGCCCCCCAAAGTCACCACATCCACCTGACCGCTCGAAGACCCTCTACTCATCTCTCCGGCTGTCGCGCCACTGCCGCCCGCTGCAGAAATCTCCGACATTCCACCAGCCCTCTGCGCACCAATCGTGGCTAAATGCATCGCCAGTAGAGTAGTGCCAACCTCAACCACGGACTCCGGCAATGCGTCGTGCCGTCGCGCCACCCCAGCCTGAACCGGTGTCTCCTGCTCATGAACCGGGGCAGCAACAACAGACTCGGGCTCCGCCGTATCACCACCATCACCTCCCACAACCTGTGTCTCCATGCCTGTCCACCAGTCCTCGTCAATATCAAACATCACTGTATCACTCCCCTCTCTGCCGTATAGGGCCCCCACCGTTTCCTCAGTAACAGGCAATGGACTCACCCTCCTCATCACACCGGCCGCCAATGTCTCAACGGCCTCAGTCTCATCACTGTCAGCTGATCTGCCGGCCTCGGCTGCCATAGCCTCCTCTCCTTCAATTTCGGTCTCAGCCTCGCTACCCTCGTCGACCGCCTCTTCCTCGTCCCCCTGGCAAAACCGCTGTCAGTTCACAAATTATGATCAATATGCAAACTATATTCATACGACAAAAGAAGGGACAGAAGCAAACCTCAGAGTCTAGCTCCTCTAATGCGTCGCGCGGCCTCTTCGCCCCTGATGTGTGTGGGGCTGATGTACTGGCACTAGCCTGACGCGCTGTCTCCATCATCCCCACTCGCAATGCCGACAAAGGACCCTTGCCGGCCCCCGGCACCCTCGGCACCTCTGCAATAAGCTCCTCTCCGCAGTCCTCCCCTGGAGCAACGTCCCCCGGCTCTCCGGGATCCTCCTCCGCCTCCCTCTCCGAGCTCGGAACAGAGCTCCCGATCACTAGTGACAGCATCCCGCACTGCCTCGCGACTGTGGCCGATATCAGACTCAGGGCTCGGTCGCATGCAAACACATCTACCTGTCGACGTGTGCCTGACGACTGTGCCAGCCATCCGGCCCAGCTCCCTCGCAGCCGCTCCCACCAATGTGCATAATCCGCTGTCACCGCCCCTGCCACCTCTGTCCCTGGCTGCCTCCACTCTGTCGTCGGTGAAGGCCACTCGCGGGCTCTGTCATATCGTGTATACCCAAAAGCCGTCGCCACACTCCAAGGGCTATCATAACCGCATGGGGGCTCTAAGTCATACCCGAATGCCAACGACAGACGGTCCGGGCTATACCTCGCCACGTAATAGCAGCACTCGGCGGGCTTCCCGCCATCATCTGTCAACACCGGGAGCCAGCCGGGAAAATACGCAACCAATAGCGCCAGCTGTCCTGGCACTAACTCGCCTCTCCTGCTCAGATCTGTCGTCACCTCCTGCACATGCAGCCATGGCGGCGTACCATATGACGCATGCATCTCCATATAGGGCCGTCGCTCGCATTCCTCCCGTTTGTCTAGAATCTGTGCCAACGGACACCCCGGCCTCCTGATGCCTGCCCAAGCAAACGCCCGAGACCCGCTGCACCACAACGCTACCTGCCGTGACCTGCCTGGCCGGGTCACTGTCCCCATCGTCGGTGACGGATGTGCGAGTGGGTATCCGTCAGGCCGGTACTCTGGAAAGCACTCGTACAGATACCTCTGCAAGAACATCCAGTCCACGTACGTCGCCACCTGATAACGACCATATGACCGCTTCACGTCATCCACGAACTGATCTAGCCGCGAATATAACGTGCCCAAATACACCGGAGCCAACCCGACACGCCGACCCTGCGCCATCCGGATAGCCAAGGGAAACACCCGTGGGGAAATGCCATCCTCAGGTGTCCCCTCGAACACAAACCTACAAGCAACAACAGTCAACATATATCAGTTTGACGTTCTACATGGCAAGCATGACATACGATATATTCACGCAGAATCACATGACAGTACGAAAATTTACCTCGACAAGAACATAGCCAAAAATGCCACCAACTCGTACCGATCGCTGCCGTAATACGGCCCCATCACGAAATGGGCAGCATTGCCCAACCTCTGGCCTGTCCTCGCCTGCGGCATACCATAGAACTGGCGCAGCCACCCACCGTACGTCCCCTTCCGGTGCTTCTTCGTCTCAGCCAGGATGTCTAGTAGCTGCGTCTACAACAACCGCTCCTCCCCACTCAACCGGGTCACCCGTGCATCCACCTCCCCATGTATCGGCAGCCCTGTCAGCATCAGCACATCGAGTAACGTCGGCCCGATCTCTCCGAACTCGGTCATGAACGTATGCCACTGCGTGCTCCATCTTGCCAGCAATCGGGTCATCCCTGGCGTATCCCTATATAACTCCAGCCCCCTCGCCGTGATATTGATCGCCGGCAACAGTCCCAGTGCCTGCAACACCTGCGCCCTCTCCGGTGTCTCCACCATATGCTCACACCAAAAGTCCCACCCTACCGGCATCGCACTATGGCCCTTGAACACCACCGGCGACCAAGGTATATCCTCTCTCCCAATCAACAGTGCCGGTACATACCTCGGCGACATCACAGGCGCCTTCGCCCAACTCGGCGCGCGAAGATATGGTGACGACAGCCGAGGCTCTTCTCCCATCGACGGACCACCCCACGGTGTCGTGAACGCTCCGTCTGCCACCCGGATAGCCAACTCCCTCCACAGCTCCCGGTCCGGTACACACGGTACTACTCCCCTCACCCCCAGTAATGTGTTTGTCTTATCCGGCTCCGGATCGTAGGACCTCCTACCGCCATCGTCAAAGGTCAATGGCACTGCCGCCTGGCCACCCGCTACTGGTACGGCCTCATCGACTGGCGGCGCTGGCACAGGTACAGTCGTCATACCGCGCTGCGGTCGCGATGTACCCGCCGCGGCCCCTTGCGGCTTCGCCCACATCTTCTGCCGAACTTTCTTTGCTGCTGGCGTAGCTCCGGGCTGTAAGGTTGGGACTTGGGCCTGTCGGACACCCTGCGTAACCGACCCCCCATGACTGGCCGACCCCCCCTGTGCGGCCGACCCCCCATGACTGGCTGACCCCACCTGTGTGGCCGACCCCCCTCGCGTGGCCGACCCCCCTGTGCGGCCGACCCCCTCGGCGTGGCCGACCCCCCTTGTGCGGCCGACCCCCCATGACTGGCCGACCCCCCTCCCCTCGCTGAGCCACCGACCTCTCCTCTCGGCCGACCCCCTGGCCCCGACGACCCCTCGCCCCCTTCCGCCTCTTCTCTCACCATCTCTTCTTCTCTCTCTCTCTCTCTTTCTCTGGCTTTTGTTGGCACAAATGGCGGTGCCTCCCCCCTCCCCTTCCTCTCCTTATATAGGGGTGGGCCAAGATGCAATCTTGGCCCCTCATCTACTTTCCCATCCTTTCGCGCTCCCTTTCTTTTTTTCTTTTCTTTTCCTTTTTTTCTTTTTTTTTTCTTTCTCTTTTCCTTTTTTTTACGCTCCCATCCGCCGGCGCCTCGCCGCAGTTTGTCGCCCACTCACCGTCGCCACAATGACCGTCGTGCGCGCCCACGCGCCACCTGTACGGCCTTCGTCGCACGCATTCACATGACAACTCCGAGACAGGCCCCGTCGCCAGCGTGTCGTTTCCTCGATCCACGTCGCCCGTGTTAACTCATCGTGCTCTCTACAACGTGCGCTCAATGCCAATGGTCACTTGATGCTCGTCACCGACCGTGCACAATTGCCATGACGACATCACCAGGTATAGCTCCGCGACAGTCGTCGCCGCGCCCTGGCGCCATGCTTATGATGCGTGCCCCAGGCACCAGGTATTGCTCCGCGACAGTCGTCGCCGCGCCCTGGCGCCATGCTTATGATGCGTGCCCCAGGCACCAGGTATTGCTCCGCGACGTTCGTCACCGCGCCCGTGTGCCATTCTCATCATGCGTGCCCCCGGCACCAACTTTAGCTCCACGACGTTCGTCGCCGCGCCCGTACGCCATCTTCATGATACGTGCCCCAGGCACCAAGTATAGCTCCGCGACGTTCGTCGCCGCGCCCGTACGCCATTCTCATCATGCGTGCCCCCGGCACCAACTTTAGCTCCGCGACGTTCGGCGCTGCGCCCGTGCGCCATCTTCATGATACGTGCCCCCGGCACCAAGTATAGCTCTGCGACGTTCGTCGCCACGCCCGTGCGCCATTCTCATAATGCGTGCCCCCGGCACCAACTTTAGCTTCGCGACCTTCGTCGCCGTGCCCGTGCGCCATTCTCATCATACGTGCCCACGGCACCAAGTATATGCTCCGCGACCTTCGTCGCCGCACCCATGCGCCATTCTTATCACATGTGCCCCGGCACAAAGTATTGCTTCGCGACGTTCGTCGCCGCACCACTTTCATGACATGTGCTCCGGCACCAAGTATTGTCCCCGCGACAATCGTCGCCATGTGCATGCACCACGACCATGCTACAAGCCTCCGGGCATAACACCCATTCACCACACCATGCGCCCCCGCCATGGACGGGGAACATGCTTCGACCCACTCTCCAGAGAGTGCGGCATTCCGGGGGCTCCGTTCGTAGCGCTCCAGCACGAGGACCCCTCCCTGCGGGACGGACTGTATGCTGTCGCCGGCTCAATCAAACGGCGGCATGGGCTGAGCGCCATCACGGGCTAACGCCATCGTCGGCTCAATCAAACTGCGGGACGGGCTGTATGCCGTCGGCGGCTCAATCAAACTGCGGCATGGGCTGAGCGCCATCATGGGCTAGCGCCATCGCTAGCTCAATCAAACTGCGGGATGGGCTGTATGCCGTCGCCGGCTCAATCAAACTGCGGCATGGGCTGAGCGCCATCACGGGCTAGCGCCATCGCCGGCTCAATCAAACTACGGGACGGGCTGTATGCCGTCGCCGGCTCAATCAAACTGTGGCCTGGGCTGAGCGCCATCACGGGCTAGCGCCATCGCCGGCTCAATCAAACTGCGGGACGGGCTGTATGCCGTCGCCGGCTCAATCAAACTGCGGCATGGGCTGAGCGCCATCACGGGCTAGCGCCATCGCCGGCTCAATCAAACTGCGGGACGGGCTGTATGCCATCGCCGGCTCAATCAAACTGCGGCATGGGCTGAGCGCCATCACGGGCTAGCGCCATCGCCGGCTCAATCAAACTGCGGGACGGGCTGTATGCCGTCGCCGGCTCAATCAAACTGCGGCCTGGGCTGAGCGCCATCACGGGCTAGCGCCATCGCCGGCTCAATCAAATCGCGGGACGGCTAGCGCCATCGCCAGCTCAATCAAATTGCGGGACGGGCTGTAGGCCGCCGCCGGCTCAATCAACTTGCTACACGGGCTTAGCGTCATCGCCGGCTCCATCACCGGGGACCCTGGCCCCTGCAGCAGGATGGGCTGTAACCACATCATTCATGCGTGCGACGCCCGCTCGGGTTGCCCCTCCGCGCACGCCACACGCAGGGGGCTTATGTTCATACCCTATTCTGGTCGCACCCCAGGACCCGCTAAGGGACCCACTTTGCACGACACATCACCCAGTCAGCGGTCAACTTTTCAACGCTCGAGAGCCGGTCAAAGCAACGCATGCTCAAGTCACGTGAAGCGACCTCGGCGTGCCTTCCACCTTGGGGGTCGGCCACCTCAAGGGGTCGGCCACCCCAAGGGGTCGGCCTCCCTTTGGGGTCGGCCATCCCAAGGGGTCGGCCTCCCTTGGGGGTCGGCCACCCCAAGGGGTCGGCCTCCCTTGGGGGTCGGCCACCCCAAGGGGTCGGCCACCTTGAGGGGTCGGCCACCTTGAGGGGTCGGCCACCTGCCTTGACGACCGACGCCCGTCACCTTTGACCATGCTCCGTTGTCACGACGACCGTCGCTCGCGGCCGCGCTCCGCCGTAGTCGCGACGACCGTCGCTCTCGGCCGTGCTCCTTCGTCGCGATGACCGTCGCTCGTAGTCTCGACGACCGTCACTTGTGGCCGCTCTGTCGCCATGACAACCGTCGCTCACGGTCGCGCGCCATCCACGCAACGACCCTTGTTGCTCGGACGTCACTCTGCGACCCTCGTCGCCCGCACTCCACCGCGCCCATGCGCCACAATCATGTTATATGCTTACGGGATGGGCTCACAACCTCAAAGCCATCGCCGTCTTCATTCTAGGGGGACTTCGCTCCGTGCTCCGGCACGAGGACCCTTCGCAGCGGGATAGGCTACTCCTCCGGGACACTATCTCCGCCAGGGTGCCTGCGTGACTGGCCTACGTGCTCTGGCACTGGGGGCTCGCGTCGGCACCCCTAAGGACTATGACCCCCGGGTCACTCCGAGATGGGAGCAGGTCTTCGGAAGGGCATCTTGCCTAGTCCACCTGGCAGCTGGGCGTCGGGTCTTCCCCACCGCTGCCAGGACCTGTGGGATTCAGTAAGGGCTTGGACTGGAGGCTGGGGCAACGGGCTACTCTGACCATGCTACCGCGGCATGATCAGTCTCCTCAGACAGGCAGAGAGATGTCGCAAGGGCAGGGCAGCACGAACTTAGGGACCGGCAGTCCCAACGGAGGATCAGTGCTTTGGCCCCCCTGGCGACGTGTCGTTCCCAGGGGGTGACACATGTCAACTTATGACACATGCACATTTTTGCCTATAAATAGTGGACTTTGGAGCTTTTTCAAGGATCTTTGCTCTCATTTGGACTTTTCACTTTCTCTCTCTAAAAAGACATTCTCTCTGGAATTCTAGTGAGAGAAATACACTTGGACTCCCGTCTCCGGACCCTTGACGCTGCACCCCCAACTCCGGACTGTAGACTGTCGGTCCTGTTCGTCGTCACCCTGCCTGCGCAGCGCTGCCAGCCCTCACGACCTGTCTGGGGAGCCTTGCCCTCGGCCCTTACGCCGTCCTTGCTGTCTCCCGCGTTGCCTACCTGGAAGCTGACTCAGATCGCATCCTTTGTGGCACCTCCACGTAGCATCGAACCATTTTCCGCATCATCAAATACTAAAATACGGTTTTCACTGTTTGAGAATAACAGCTCTGCTAATAATACAAAATAAAAACAACTTTCATACCAACACATTACAAATAATTAATTTCCTTGAAGACGTGTACACAAATAGGAAGCAAAAGAAGCTCTTGCTTAAATTAAAGAGACAAAAATGAATATAATTGCAACATCTATCTACTCTGGATTAGCTAGAAATAATTTGCCTCTAGTCTAACAAATATATATCTATACAAAGGGAACTCTAGAGCATGTCATCAGAAAGTTTGGTGTGGTCAACAAAATTACATGTTCCTTTTTGCCATTTGTGGCCTAGGCCTAGGCCAGTCCTTGTTTCGACTCCTTTTGACAAGTACAGCATCATACCATTTTTGCTGAGAGCTTACTTTAAATAAGATCCAGGCCAACTACTAATATATCTTTACTTATTATTATTATTATTATTATTATTGTTATATTTCTAATGGTTCATTGCTTCGGAAATGCGCATGTGGGCCACGTAAAATCTGCGATAAACACGTGGCTTTTTCTAGCAGCCACTACACGGGGTAGTCTTTAGGTTATCCTAGGTGGCATTCACTTTCCTACCTAACTTGGGTGCAATGAAAGTGCACAAACATAAATACAAACCTCAATACACGAGAGTGTCCGTAGTTACAGTATGTTGATGGTGACGATTATTATTATTGCTATCACTATTGTTACAGGACATGCATATCATAATTGCCAAACTTTGATATAGAAACTTTATTACTGGATATAAGCATCTGATAGTATTACGAGAAGTTACTTTTGGCTAGGTTACCAAGTTTTTCTTTTTTTTTCTAAGTGAATAGACAATCTTCGCTGTTATTGTCAATGTAATCTCTTACTTTTACTATTACATATACATATGTATATTTTAATGCTCTCGTTTGCACTTTCACTTGGTAAACTATCAATTAAGAAGGAAAGATTTTGTCTGCAACACTAGTAGTAGAAATAGCCTGCAATTCTCCATATATATTGCTGGTGACACCGCATGAAGTATTGCTAGTGACATTAAAAAACTTTTAAGGTCAATTTGTAGCAATTCTTTTTTAACATCACTAATTAAAAGTCATTAAGATCGAAATTTAGCCACTATTACATTTCTCGCTACTCGCTATACGAGGAGTTGTAGACTATCGCCACCGATGGACTTGCAGCTAAAAAGTTCTCTTTCGTGAGATATTGGTATGCACTCGGCAGTATGAGCAAGGCTTACAAAGAAGTGGAGGGCAGTAACAGTTTAAAAGATGATTTTTTGTTATACAACTCTAGTTACAACTCCTCGTACAGTAAGAATTATATGTCATATTTCTGAAATCACTTTTAATTAACTATACGTATCGATGCAGCGTCATATATAATTACCATTATTTGCTGCTATAAGAAGGAGGATGGTAAATGTCTTCTTACAAAACTTTGTCATACATAAAAGCAGGACTAGGGTAGTCTCTCTTTCTTTCTTTCTCTCTCTCTCTCCCACACAACAAATACACGCTCAGAACGAACCCTAGAAGATGGTTCCCTTTTCCCCAGGGTCAAAAGTCATAAACTTTACCCCCCCTCTCTCTCTCTCTTCTCTACTTTGTCTCGCATGAGTCATGAGCAGAGGAGGGAGGGGCTAAAACTGGGCATGATTAAGAATGAGATTACCGAGAGAGCATTTGTTTAGTCATTTTCTTACAGTGGAGTACAGGCTTTGAGCATTAAAATAGGGAGAAGGCCATGTGTTTTACCGTCTTTTGATTCCATTCTTGACGGTCAAACTTGAACCAGTGGGAGTTTTTGCAATCTTCGAGACACCAATCTCTCTCTCTCTCTACACCTTTCTGCCAGCACCTCTTCTTAAACTATTCACACTTACCCTCCTTCCCCTCCCCCACATGTCCGTACCCGCGACTCTCCTTAATTAGCCGTTTCTGCTACGTGACAAACTACACAACACGCCACATTCATCCTTGTACATGTACGTATCTGTGTACGTACGAATGTATGTATCTGTGTATGTATGTAAAGAGGATTTGTTTTCTCTGTAAGTGAGAGAAAAAAGAGTATTTGTCCTTTGCTAAGTGGTTTATTTGTGTTCGACAACATTATCTTCATCTTACACAATGCCTGTTCTACCATAGATAGACACGGCCCATATTAGAGTCACATTGGAAAAAATTAAACAACAAAGTAGTTTCAATGAAATTGATACGCAGCAACGCCACAAACAGTTATTTTGCTCTATTTGTTTCACTATTGTGTACCGGTGTAGTTGGTCGTACCGGTGACCGTTACTATGCTCTGGTTGTTTTACTTTGTTTCATTACAAGAAAACAGGCTTTTAGCGACGGAGAAATCCGTCGCTAAAAGTCCAAAATCCGTTGTTAAAAATTTCTCGTATAAAAGCCCGTCGCTAATACTTTACCGACGGAATGTTTTAAATCCGTCGCTAAATATGTCATTTTTGCCGACAGAGTTATTTTTAATTAGCGACGGATATTCCGTCGCTAATGATATTTTTAAAATTTTAATTTATTTTTGTTTTTGTCAAATTAGCGACTGATAAAATATTTTAGCGATGGAATATTCCGTCGCTAAACACTTATTTAGAGACGGAATATTCCGTCGCTAAATAACCGATTGTAGGAATACTTTTAGCAACGGAATTAATCCGTCGCCAAAAGTCAATTTTTTTTTGAAATTTTTTTTTATTTTTCAATTACCCAGACCTGTAATACAATTTTCAATTCTCAACAACAATGCGCAATAATCAATACAGAAAGAAATATATATAATCAATCATAAAAAAAACTCATATGTACAAGCCGGGAACTGGATACAACCGGTTAGGAGAGGGGAGAAGAGTACAAGCCGGGCGCGGGGGGCGAGGGGGGGGGGGGAAGCTAGGAACGGGCACGGGAAGGGGCTCATCAGGGGTTGCCGAGTCCCGGATCTGGATCCTGCTGATCCGGGGCCGGCTCGGCCTGCCCAGCAATGCCCTGCTCCCTGATCATCCTCACCACCACTGTAGCAATGCGCTGGATCTCCTCGTCGTCCAACTGACGACGAGGAGCCGGTGTCTGTGGAGGGGCAGCAGGGGGTGAGGATGCTCCTATCACGGCACGAGCAGTCGTGCTAGGCAGGCCGCGTATGCGGCCTTTCGGCCGATTCACGACCTCCGGCGTATCCAGCCATCGCTTCAACCCCCCAGTACTCGCAGCCGTACTAGTGGACGCTGATGGCTGTCCGGACTGCTGCTCGGACCCCCTTAGCTGTTCATACGAGGCCTGCAAAAATAGTGGTTTAACGATATGTTAGGGCATTAATTAACGAAACGGACATTGAGGATAGAAAGAAAAAACATTAACAACTTAAATAAATTGACTCACATCGATCCGCCGGGCAATATCTGAAATATAGTCGCCCGCCCAGTGCGCCTCGTCCTTGTCCTTCTTCCGCACGTGCGTCTGATTATAGGTCAGAGCTACGACCTCATCCTCCTCCAGATCCGGGTGCTCGACCGCGTTCCTGTGTCGGACGATGTCGTGTGGCACCGACCCCCCCGTGTGCGTCGAATCTCTGTTCTGTCTGTTCTCGGCCCCGCTTTACTCTTGGCGTCCCAGCCTAGATCCGCAGCCCACCGATCTATCATCTGCCCCCATACACGGTGAGATATCCAATGTGGGGGATATCTCGTCATGTCCGTCATCGGGGCACCCGCGGGCAGCGCCTTCTTCGCCCGGTCCCGTGCATCGTGGAGCCATCGGCGGTAATTCTTGCCGATGTAGGCAAAGAAAGCCTGCTGCCCCAGTACCTGCTGCTGAGGCGTGTCAAACGTGAACCCCTCCTATAAGGCACAAATTAACAACATAAAATAAACTGTAATTAAACATTTACTAATGCTGAAAAAAATACTTCACCGTACCAGCCACTCCTCCCATAAGGCCTCCCTCGCAGCGGCATCCCAGTCCTTCCAGTACAGGCGTGGCTCGAAGAATCGGCCCTTCACAAGAACGCCGATCTTCGTCCTCGCCTGAGCCTCTAGGATCCTAACAAAGAAGTAAATAAACAAGTTAATACAGTTCAAATATAAATTAACAGCCCAAAATTTTAAATAGAAGGCATGAGGTGATATTTTTAGTACTTACAGGCCCTCCTGCGTGAGCGTAACTCTCTGTTTACGCTGGGGGTCGATGCGTACCCCTCGTGTCGGACCACGGCCTCGTCGAGATCCTACAAAACATAGAGATTAATACAGTACAAATATAAGGCTAGCGAAAATGTACGAAACACCGTTATCAACTATACCTGAGGTAGAACCCACGGAAGATGGAGAATGCACGCGCGTGTGGGATGAATCTGCGTCAGGCTGGGGCGACGGCTGGGGCTGGGGGGACGGCGACGGCTACAACTGGGGCTGGGGCAACGGCAACGGCTGGGGCTGGGCCCCATCTGCTGTCCGCGATCACTCTGTGCCTCGTCATCAGTAGGCAATGACGAGGTGGGACCCACCGGAGAGGAAGCAGCTCGGCGTCCAGCCCGGCCACGAATGGCCCGTATCCTATCCATATCTGATTTCATAGAGATAAATTACAAAGACATTAACACGTTAAAAACAATAATTTGGCAAAAATCATCATCGGCACAATAGCTATATATATATACATATATACAATAAAAATTAACAAAAATCACACATTCAATCCAATTGGGTCCCATCCTCCGTCAACAATCTCAATTCTCAATTCTCAAATGCTCAATGCAATAAAAATTAACAAAAATCACACATTCAATCCAATTGGGTCCCATCCTCCTTCAATAATCTCAATATCTCAAATGCTCAATGCACAATTAACAATCTAAAATTATCACAATTAACAACCTAAAATCATCAATTAATAATCGCAATTACTTCAAATGCACAGCTAATAACCTAAAATCATCAATTAACAACATAAAATCACAGATCAATAATCACAATTCTCAAATGCACAATTAACAACATAAAATTATCAATGTTCAAATGAGAAAAAATTATTCAAAATGCACATATCCGATGCGCTTGAATTATTTCAATTTTGGGTTCGATTGTATTAGATGAGATTCAATTTAGGGTTCAATGACAAAAATTTAGGGTTCAATTAGGGGGTTCTATTGATTCAATTTAGGGTTCGGTTGATTTGGGGCATTCAATTTAGGGTTCGGTTGGATCAGGGCATTCAATTAGTTTAATGTAGGGTTCAATTCGATTAAGGCATTCAATTTAGGATTTAATTATGGTTCAATTACTTCAATTTAGGGTTCAATTAGGAGGTTCTATTAGTTCAATTTATGGTTCGGTTGGATTATGGCATTCAATTTAGGGTTCAATTAGTTTAATTTAGGGTTTAATTTGATTAGGGCATTCACTTTAGGGTTTAGTTAGTGTTCAATTATATCAATTTAGGGTTCAGTTAGGGGGTTCTATTGATTCAATTTAGGGTTCGGTTGTTTTGGGGCATTCAATTAGGGGGTTCAATTATTTCAATGTAGGGTTCGGTTGGATCAGGGCATTCAATTAGGGGTTCAATTAGTTTAATTTAGGGTTCGATTCGATTAGGGCATTCAATTTAGGGTTTAATTAGTTTAATTTAGGGTTCAATTAGGAGGTTCTATTAGTTCAATTTAGGGTTTGGTTGATTTAGGACATTCAATTTAGGGTGCCTGTTACAGCCTCTCTCCCTCCACCCCATGTATCCTCACAGCCTGCCCACTCCTTTTACCCACTGCACACACTCAGCACTTTACACTGCACCACCTACATATATAAGTACACAACACACTATACGCACACACTGCACTCAGAAAATGTACTTGCAGTCACGGCTGCCATCACTGCGACTCCATAACCACCTCCTCACGCCCAGCCCAAAACACACCAACCTGCAGACCCCTCTCTCTCGGCAGGGCAGTATCAAATCAACACCTCAATTATTTTAATTTTTTTTAATATTCAATCATAGTTTTCGAGATAACAAGTCAAAACACCACATAATTAAACACAAAGTAGCATGATCTAATCCCAAAAATTACAACAGTGGGTGCTAAATATTGACATATGTACCATGCCAAACCAAAGAAAATCGACAGTGGGTGACTTACCTTCTAAGTGCGGCTGACGAGTAGTGGTTGTCGGCGGCAGTGGACGGCGACTGTGTTGGTGGCGAGGCGGCAGTGGAGGGCGGCGCTGGCGCGGCGGCAATGGAGGTATATATCGGTCTACCGGTGTCGAGGGGAGGATGTCGTGTCGCCGAAGGTGGCGCACTGTGGAGGTGAGAACTGCGGTGAACCGTGGAGGTGAAAGTCGCCGAAGGTGGGGCACCGTGGAGGTGAGAACGGCGGTGAACCGTGGAGGTAGGGCACCGTGGAGGTGAGAACGGCGGTGAACCGTGGAGGTGAAAGTCGCCGGCGGAAAGGGGGTGAAGCTGATTTTCGAATAGAGAAACGGGGAGAGAGAAGAAACAGATCTGGGTAATTTTAGGGATAGCTTTTAGCCACGGAATTACCCCGTCGCTAAAAGTCCGTCGGTGACATCCGACTTTACCGACAGAATTATTAGCGACGGGGACATTTTATCGCTTAAATTTTTTTATTAAACCCTCCAAAAATAAAAAAAACTTAAAAATATTTTAGCGACGAAAGTTCCGTCGCTAAAATACCGCCGGCAAAAGACCGTTGCAAAAAACCTTTTTCGACGGATTATTCCGTTGTTAATAATATTTAACGACGGAATTTTTCCGACGGATAATTCCGTCGGTAAATTACAATTTACCGACGGAATCCAGTCCGTCAGCAATATTCCGTCGCAAAATGCAGGTTTTCTTGTAGTGTTTATAGGAATAAAAAAAAGATTATACTTCTTGACGTTGTTAGATAAAATGGTATCAACCGTTCGATACAGTAATAGTAACTGTGGTACGACTCTATCACTTTTGAGAAGTTGTGAAGTGCTTTGCAACACGAATTTGCCCTCGTTCTTGCCCTCGTTCTCTAACAGTTTTGTATGTCAGAGTAATAAAGTATAAGTATATAGTGCTGCAACTATCATCTTGCAAGGTCTTGTTTCAACTCTTTTTGCGTTTCGTTTTCTTTATAGCGATTTTCTGTTGATGGCTACATATATACTTGATATATGTCTCATCAGTTTGTCCATGTACATGCTGGCGCGCGGTGTTGGTGATGTGCATATTCGCGTTAAGTTTACTCCTTCAAAGTTACCGCTGAGATATTCATAGCATGAAAATTCAACTCCCGTACACAGTTAATATTACAAGAGCGCTTCCTTCAGCTCTGGCGAAGAAGTAAAGAACTGATCTTGGCCAAATAAATACAACAAAATAGGAGGCTTGAACATAGTCATTGCCTAGATATTGTGCTTTGTCTGTTGTTTGTAAAGGACTCATTGCTTTCTCTATCATTTGATTACTCCCACATGCAGAAGATTAAATAGATGCAGATATCTTACTCGTGGATTAAAAATATGGAGAAATGAGATTCGCATAAAGGGGAGGCATGCAAGTGAAATACTCCAGTTGACAATATATATAGGCTCTCGGGGGAAGGAGGGAAGATATACAGATACATATTTTTTATGGTCAAATAAACACCAAGTTTAATGAGGATACCTTAGGAGTAACGATTTTCTTCCAGTCTGTCCCTAAATCTTGAGAATGAAATAAACCCTCAGGACCCGGAAGACAAGGGTTAGTGTCCTCGCATGGGGGTGCAATGAGCTAACCCATCTCCATATTTTTGTCAATTCTTGTTTTCTAGCTTATTCCTTTCAAAGGATTCTCTCTCTCTCTCTCTCTCACTCACTCACTCACTTTGCGTAGCAGCAGTAAAAAAAGAAAAATAATGTCAGTCTTTGCATGAATTATTGTTGTTATGTGTACAGTAGAGAGAGAAAGAAAGTCTTTTGGACTGAAAAGAGGGGAGAGAGAGAGTCCCCCGCTTGTAGCGGGGGAACAGTTTGATGATTAGGACTAGAAGATAATGGCAGAAAAGAAAGAAAAAGGGAGGGCACGGTTATGGGGGTTTTGAAGGCCGCCCTGAGAGACTGAGTTAGATGGCAAGGCATGGCAAGGAAATGTAAAGGAAGGGCTGGGGTTGGTTAGGGGGAGTGGCATGCAGGACCAGATTTCTGACACTGCGAAAAATGACATGAATTAATGGGTGTGGAGAGGGCCTCATCTGCGTGTGGGTTTCTCGTCACAACTTTGTCAGATATTATTCACACATACATCCATGGACTTATATATATGAATACACACACACACACACAGAATCATCTTCTTTCTTCTGCAGGTGTGTGTTGTACAGCAAAGGTACACAGTCTTGTGCGTTTAGCCCTCCTTTGTAAAGTTCTTGGTTCATATATAAACAAATGAGATGATTAAGGGCAAGTGGAGTCGAGCAAATCTTTGAAAGTCCAAGGAGGAATGCAGTTTTTGTTTTCAGATTACGAAACCACATGCTCGTGGGCTAAACCCATGTGTTAACCTTTATATTATCTTAAATATAGAATGCAAGAGAAGTATAAAAGAACAGACGACCGTCAACATATGCACAGTATAACTCAATAATATTTTCTGCACAAATAACGTTATACATATGCTTAGCAAAGTTAAAATTACTTTATTTACAGATACATGGTACGAAGATAAATGATTCACAACTTCAAAGTCACGACCACATGTAAAAAGAGATCGTAAATGAAGAGCATTGACTTATATATCAGTCGTCAAGTCTGAATTTCATCAACAGTTAGAACCTGTAAACAGTTTGAACAATGATGCAAGTTTAGGAAAATAAGAAAAAAGATGAAAGGAAAAACTGCTTTGGAGATAAGCTCAAGTTGCTAGTTGCCTATTTGAAGATGGGATTGTGAGGCATAAAATAAGGATTTCAACAGGGAGTACAGTACAGTTCAAAAATTTTATTATCACTCCTCGTGTACCTTTTCATCGTTTTCTGGGGACTTGTATTCACTAATGAAGCTCTTGCTAGTTTATGTTTCTGCTAGAATGAATGTGAGAGAGTCAGAGAAAATTTTCCCATTTACCCCCTCACATGTAACACATATGTGCACCTCTTAATACTTGGAAAAAAGTATTTTGCTGTGTGACAAAACTAGCCTCCCAGCATTTGTTCGTCATTTCTCATTTAACTCATAGAAGGGAGGGTTTTGGGATCAGAAACCTGACTGCCCTTGAATTAGAGGGGCACCCCATTTACCACGAATCACAGATAGAGAGAGAGAGAGAGGGCTGTCATATAAATCTTCACTTTGGCCTTGAAAGAGATGATTTCTCTTCCATTTCATCTTTCTCTAGACCTTTCCTCTTCTTCCTTCTCCTGTACTTCAAACTTTAGTCATGCTTTCTCTTGTTCTCTCTCTTCATGCATGAACTACTGATTCCTTGCATCTAACCCTTTTGACTAACCTCTAGTCTACTACATCTCTTTCCCACATTGATATAGGAAAACTTTGCTTCAATGGCTTCCATGAACAACTGGCTAGGGTTTTCTCTCTCACCTCAGGAACTTCCACCACCGCATCACCAAGATCACCACTCCGAGAACTCGGTCTCTAGGCATGACTTCAACTCCGACGAAATCTCCGGCACAGATGTCTCCGGCGAGTGCTTTGATCTCACCTCTCATGACTCGTCCCTTCCTTCCCTCAACCTTCCTCCCCCTTTTGGCATACTTGAAGCTTTCAACCGCAACCACCACCAATCACCGCAAGGTTTGCTTATACTTACTATATATGTCAATCACTGGTAAAGAAAAAAAAAATAAACATCCCTAAAACAGCATATTCCTTCCCTGCAAGGGTTTGACGATTTGTTATTTAGTTACACCTTCATGAATAGCCTTGTAACGCGTCATAGAAAAAATGGAAAAAACGTGTATATAATTAAAGGAAAAAACCTAGACCTATAGTTCCTCTTAATCGTTTGGCTGATTTATTATTTTCCTTCATATTTTTCTTATATTTGGCAGATTGGAGCATGAACTCGGGCAATAACTACAGGAACTCCTCAGAGCTATCTATGCTTATGGGTGGTGGTGGTGGTGGAGGAGGTGGTACTGCTATTCAAAACCTCGAAAACCAAGTTGGTCCAAAGCTGGAAAACTTCCTTGGAGTTGGCAGCACAATATCTTCAGCTTATCATCATTCTAATGGTGACTACACCATGTACCCCAACTGCTCATTGCAGCTTCCATCTGACGCGGCCGCCGCTGCCACCGAGACACCCACCACCACCGATATCCGGCCGGGTAATAGCGGTGGCGGTGGCGTGAACTCTAACACTATTGGCCTTTCGATGATTAAAAACTGGTTAAGAAGCAACCCGGCACCTCAACAGGCTGACAATAAGAATGGTGGGGGCAACGAGGTTACGGGGACTAATATCGGAAATGCACAGGCGCTGTCTCTTTCTATGAGTACGGGCTCGCAGTCGAGCTCTCCCATGACGATGCAAACCGCGGCAAGTGGCGGTGGCGGTGGTGGAGAGAGTTGTTCTTCGGATAATAAGCGGCAGATGGTGGAGGCTACTCCCGATAGCCAAAACGGCGTGGTGGAGGCGGTGCCTCGCAAGTCTATTGACACTTTCGGACAAAGGACTTCTATTTACCGTGGTGTAACTAGGTATTATACTTGTTTTCTTTTGGTGTGTATTCATAGTACGTTTTTGTGTTGTACTCTAATCTTCCAGGGTTTTGGGTTGATGAGTCTCTGTGTGTGTGTGCTTGCTCTTGTATACGTATATTCTTAGTAAGTTGATGCTGTACGCTAATGTTCTGGGCTTGTGATCTGATGTGTATGCAGACATAGATGGACAGGGAGATATGAAGCTCATCTGTGGGATAACAGTTGTAGGAGAGAAGGACAAACTCGTAAAGGAAGACAAGGTAGTTTTCTTAATTATTTTATCCCCTTTATCTTCACAACTCCATTTGTTTTAATAAAATTAATCAAAAAATGTATATTGCATTAACAATGGTCCTTTGTTTTCTGGATTGTTCTATGATCTGATGCGGGGCTCATTCGATCTCCTTGCAGTTTATTTGGGTAAGAGTTGCCCTTAATTCTTCTCCACTTTGCCTATTCCTTTTCATTTTGTTCACCAAGCCTTTCATCCTAAACTCTATTGATGCTTTTGTTTCTGATTTCATTGTACATAAAAATAGGAGGTTATGACAAGGAAGAAAAGGCAGCTAGAGCTTATGATTTAGCAGCACTGAAATACTGGGGTACCACGACCACTACAAATTTCCCTGTAAGTTCGTGTTAGAAAATATAATGTACAGTGACGATACCCATTTTTTCTTATCTTCTTTCTGAAACTTTCTTTGGTTACCTCTAGAGGAAATAGGTTAGTTTGACCTAGAGGTAACATCATAGGGTGTCTAGAGAGGCGCCACATATAAGAAGAAAGAGGCCAGATATCCAATGCATTTTTACTTTTTAATGTCTTTGTCAAATTATTAAATATTTCTTCGGGAATTGTTTAGATAAGCAACTATGAGAAAGAGGTTGAAGATATGAAGCACATGACCAGACAAGAATACGTTGCATCACTCAGAAGGTAAACTGCAATTTTTAAACCTGGTCTCGTGGTAAGCAGAAAAAAGATGAAGCAATGAAGCTAATTACATTTTGTATTTGTTTTCCTGATCCAGGAAGAGTAGTGGGTTTTCTCGGGGAGCATCCATCTATCGAGGAGTTACAAGGTACGGTTAAAAGACCCTATAATTTATTTTGTAAAACTTTTCTTTCTTTTACTAGCATTGTGTGTCACCCTGCTTCATTAGCATATTTGAGACTCCTCCAATTCGCAAAACATGATTTCATATTTCCTCGTTAAATTTTCAAGACCGAGTGCTTTTGGAAATGTACATAAAGCTCGGAGATATTTGACCTCATATTTTTGGACCCAGCTAAGCTGAAAATTTGAGTAGATGGAATCCTTTCAGAGTATTGAGCTTGTTACTGGCTGAGATTCTATATATGGATATGTTTTTATCGGCCGAAATTCAAACTGCATGAATTGGTAGTATCATGAAGTTGACGTCAACAGCATGATTTGGCCTTAACTGTATGTACTTGTTCTTTGTTTCTGGGGAATGAAACATAAACCTTAACCATGCAGATATAGGAACAGACACTAACAACATTGGCATGGTCCAATGCGTAAATGATAGATTACCATGTTTTCATAATTTAAATGTTAAAAATGGCCTCAAACCATTTCTTTTCGTCGAACAATGTGATTAGCTACTGGAATGAGAATTTTTTTGTTTTTTCTTTTCATAATTTACTCTGCTATGCTGCATGAACAATTTCGTTGCGCCTGTTATAGTGCTTCTAATATAGCTTTGTGTCTTGTTTCAATCACAGACACCACCAGCATGGAAGATGGCAAGCAAGGATTGGAAGAGTAGCCGGGAACAAGGACCTATACTTGGGAACTTTCAGTAAGCATAAATACTCTAAACTCAAGTCAATTACACTGGTTGAGGTATTTTTGCAGTAAAAGTTTATAGAAACTAAGATAGTATATGAAGGTAATCTCGAAAAGCATGAGGTAAGGAACAGAAAATGTGATACAGATCTTCATTTTCCTTGTGAACTTCAAACAATTCTGAACAAGAATGGAGGATTTTAGTGTTCTGGGAATATGCTTGGTATTAATGTATCATAACTCATTTTTCCCATTCTCGTTATTACTCCTCAGGCACTCAGGAAGAAGCGGCAGAGGCCTATGACATTGCTGCCATCAAGTTCCGTGGATTGAATGCAGTGACCAACTTTGAAATAAGTCGCTACGATGTGAAAAGCATACTTGAAAGCAGCACCTTGCCAATCGGGGGTGCAGCTAAACGTCTGAAGGACGCTGAGCAGGCAGAAATGACCATGGATGTGCGCAGGATGGATGACAACAGCATCACTTCACATCTGACTGATGCAACCAACTGGCCTAGTATCGCGTGCCAACAAGCTCAGCCATTTAGCATGCACTATCCTTATGGCCAGCAGAGATTATGGTGCAAGCAAGAACAAGATGCTGATGTTACCCACAGCTTCCAAGATCTTCATCAACTTCAGTTAGGAAACACACACAATTTCTTCCAGCCTTCTGTACTGCATAACCTCATGAACTTGGATTCCTCTTCTATGGAACATAGCTCTGGTTCCAATTCTGTCATTTACAGCGATGGAAACAGTGGAAGTGGCAACAATGTTACCTATCAAGGAGGAGTTGGATATGGAAGTGTTGGTGGGTACGTGATCCCAAATGGTACAATTGTTGCTCAAGAAGGTAACCAAATCTCGGGAAATGGTTTTGGCGATAACGAGGTAAAAGCGCTTGGTTATGAAAATGCGTACGGATCAACAGATGCTTATAACGCGAGGAATATGTATTATCTGTCGCAGAATTCGTCAGCAGGCGCGGTGAAGGCAACCGTTTATTACGATCAAGGATCAGCTTGTAACAACTGGGTGCCAACCGCAGTTCCGGCTCTTGCTCCAAGGACTAATGGCATGGCGGTTTGTCACGGAGCTCCGACTTTCACGGTATGGAATGATACATAGGCTAAAAGGGCTGAGGGTTGGCTCTTTAGGGAAGAAAAAAGGAATACAATGTATACACCAGTAATTTCCTAACCTTTAACAACTTCGTTTCCAGGAAAGATAGGCCTTTTTTCGTCTTTCCTTTGCAACTTGTGATGCAAAAAGGGAATTTTTATTACTAGGATCTATAACTGCGGAGTTCAGTAATAGTAAATGAGAGCTTCTCCTTCCTCTCTAGCTATTAATTTTGGGAACTCTGCAGTGGTGGATCCTCGGAAGTTAATGTACCAGGCTTTGTAACTAGTTATACAAAGAATGGCATATATTTCTCTCATGAATCATTTCTTTCTCGTCTCCATAGAAAGATTTCTGGTCAAGTGCGTGCAGAATTGTCTCTAGCTAGACTCCTGGAACAGACCTTCCATGGTTAGGAAGCATGTGGCCATGCACACAATGTAAAGCCCTTTGAACCCTTTTCATTCTCAAAAAGGTAGCGTAGGCAAAGAATAAAGACACTTACCTAATGCTTCCTTTTTCAAAAGACAAAACACTTGATAGAATAGAAATGACACTTGATCTTCCTTTGCTTTTATGGAAAAGTACATGTTCACTTTTCCGAGAGGATATAACTTTTTCCAAAGCCATGCATATCATGCAAGCACAATTGATTGGATTTTGGCATGGCAAACCTTCGAAGTATGTTCGCTCACCTAGAAAAAACTTTCCTACTTGATATTTCTCCCCCTAATGATCTCATATCTCAAGCGCGATCGCTCTCATCGATTCCTTCCATCTTGTCATGCTTACCTTTACATGTTTTTTTCTTTGTTCGATGATGACTTTTCTTTGCTATGTTACCTTATGTCTGTCACTATCATCGACAAGGGTCGTACCTTAACCTCTCTTGCGATCAAGGGTGAAGTCCTAAAAGATCCCACTTTTCTGGAGTTTAATCAGTCAAGCAAGATTTGAAGAATGTGAGGCCAAATTGATCTCTTCATATCAAGGATGAACTCATGTCAACTCCTTTTATGTATCCTAAATTGGTTTCGAAAGAATGCGGACCATATTCGAGTCTCCAATGTTCAATATTTCTTATGTATAGACTATCACCACATCAAGATGGATCCTCCCCATTACCAATGGGGACATTCTGCTACGTACACCGCCATGTCACTTACAACACTTTTCAACGAGCAAGAACGTGTGTCTGTCAGCAACGTCATAAAGTTGCTTGAAGGGATCTGAGTGGATAAACCCAGATGAAGCAATCCCCAGATTTAGTGTAGAGTAGACATGCCACCACCGCGATCGGGAAAAGAACAAATCACTATCATGCCTTGTAGTGCCGGACTACTCGAGCCTGTAAAACAAATGTCAGATTAGTGATGTCAAAGGGCCGGGCTTGGGCCGGCCCAGCCCAAGCCCGTCGGGCCTGCTGTGGGGCCGGGCCGGGGCCGGGCCAGGGGCTGCCAACCGGGCCGGGCCGGGCCGGGCCTGCCGAAGGCAAACCTAGGCCCAGTCCAGGCCCAGGCCCTAGGCCCAATAGCTAGGGCCGGGCCCGGGCCCTTTTTTTTTTTTTTTCTTCTTGTTATTCAATTTTAAATTTCATCTCTAGGCAATATTCACAATTTAACGAACCTAATCTTTATCCTTTTATTTCATTATAAGTAATATACATATATATGTATGTATGTATATACATATTTATTTGTTAGCCATTATATTTTTTATTATATGTTAAACATTTTCATACTCTTCTTGATGAGCTTTATTAATAAAATCTTAACACATAACAATTTATATAGAAAAATAATAAATGTATTCATAGGCCCTCCTCCTTTTATCCGGGCTTGGGACCGGCTGCTTGTAAACAAACAGGCGAAGTTACCTATTTTTTTATATATACGAAAAAATATATATCTTGCTTGTAAAAATTTATTTTATATATATGGAAAAAAAAGTATATTTTGTGAAAAAATTTATTCTTAAAATTCTAACAATCAAAATAATAATGAATGTCTATCCAAAATATCAGCAATCAAAGATCAAGAAATCTGCAACGTCAACCAAAAGGATCAAAAGAGGAAAATAAAAACAAATTACCTAATCATCCAGAAGTACTTCAATATCCGAGTCACTGCTCTTCCTATCATCAATCGGTTTATCTTGCTCGCGGTATTTCGCATCAAGATAATCCTTCCAACATACACATAGCTCGAGCGACTCGGGGTTAAGACGACTCCTCCTGTCATCCAAAACCCTCCCGCTAGCTGAAAATGCCGACTCTGAAGCAACCGTGGAGGCTTGCACTGGCAGTACATCCCGTGCAATTTGGGATAAAGTTTTATACATGTTTTGATTTTGTTTCCAAAAATTTAACAAATTAAAATTAACCTGTTCTTGCCTTGATAAATCAGAATAATGATCAGTATTTGCATATACACCAATCTCATTAAAAGAGGAAAAAGTATACGAACCTGCCGAATTAGAAGTACCTTCACCTGGTAGTTGTCTTGCTACTAGATGTTCAAAGCCCTGAAGGTATGGCGCATAATACCTCTCAACAGTGGATGATGATGTAGCTCGCCCGCGCACGTCAGCAGAATTACGATAGACGTTGAACAAGTCCTCAAACCTCTTGCTCACTTTTGCTGTGAATGCGGTTGTCTCCTCTGCTGTGTAGCACATTAATTTCGATATCTCTTGTATCGAGGCGTTCACGCCATGCAACTTTAACCTAGGATCTAAACAAGTAGCCACAGTAAAAATAGCAGGCAGCTTACTCCAATATTTATTAAATTTTTGATCCATCACTTTTACTATTTCCTTAAAGGGTCCTATATATCTCCATTTTGTTAACATTGTAGCCATCTTCAGAATTTCTATTACAGCGAGAGGAGAGGTGGGATAGTACGTACCAGACAATAAATTGGTAGACGTGTAGAATACCTCCAAAAATTCAGCTAGGTATGTGGCCATCTGCCATTCCTCTTGAGTTGGCAAGCCGGCTGGGAACTGGGTTAGTAGAAAATGCGTATAGACTTCTCGGTATGCCAGAATGTGTAAAAGCATGTGGTATGTAGAGTTCCACCTGTGGACCACATCTGTAACTGCTCTCCTGCGAGGCATATTATATTGAACACACAACGTTTTAAATTGTTGTGTTCT
Source organism: Escallonia herrerae (assembly GCA_033070095.1). Classification (NCBI taxonomy): domain Eukaryota; kingdom Viridiplantae; phylum Streptophyta; class Magnoliopsida; order Escalloniales; family Escalloniaceae; genus Escallonia; species Escallonia herrerae. The sequence continues at coordinate 314,219 of JAVXUP010000810.1, read as the reverse complement.
CGGACTCGAGCTATTAACATACGCTGTCATACCCCTCATTTTGAGAAGAATATCTCCTGCAGCAGCTAAACCATCTTGAACAATTAAATTAATAATGTGACAAACACAGCGAACATGAAATAATTCACCGTTAAGTACAGGTTGAAGCGTCTCCTTTAAAGCTGCAACAGCAACTTTATTATTAGAAGCATTATCAAAACTAACACTCATAATCTTATCCTTAATTTTAAATGTGGTGCATGCTTTTAATATAAGAATAGCAATGTTCATTCCATCGTGCGGATAAGGGAAGTGCTCGAAAGCGATGATTCTCTTGTGCATAACCCAATCTACATCAATCCAATGAGCGGTCACACAAGAATAACTAACAAAAGTATAAGGAGATTGCCAAATATCAGAAGTAAGACTAACTTTACCTTCAAATTTATCGAAATAATCGATAAGGCGTGCTTTAGCAGCATTGTACTGTCGGAGTGCATCGGATCTAGTTGTGTTTCTATGAACCTTTTTGTACAAAGGTTGAACGTATGTGTTCATATATCTAGAGTGCTTAGGATTATCGGCAAAAGAAAAGGCTTGTTCATCATGAATAACAAATTCAGCGAGACCGTCTCTTTGCTCTCGCTGATTATAAACAAATAACTTACCGTCAAAAGATAACTGCGTTTGGGTAGGTTCGACGTGGCCTTGTCGAGGTGCACACAGAGGGTAATGCCTGTTAAGATGTCCATTACCACTACCAGACGAAAATAATTTAGCGCAGTACTTACATCGAGCTTTTCGGATGCCGTCCACCATAACTACATCGAAATGATTCCAACACTCGGCTTTCTTTTTTCCCCTTTTGGACTTCTGGCTCATTACCGGAGGCATTGCTCGGCCCTTCTTCATCATGACCAGGCATAGGGTTGAGATTATGCCACGGAGTAGTAGCTTCGCCAACCGAGCTGCGTCCTTGACTATAATGCGGGGGGTCTTCATCAGGCGTGTATTCAAAATCTGGAATGTTTTGATTGAACTCCCAATTGGCTTGGGTATCTATCATACAGCCTGTACTCATTCGTCCAGGAACGAATGGTTGTGTTGGTGCTTGGATTGGTGTTTGTGATGGCCGTGGCGCTGGCGCTTGTGCTGGTGGTGGTGCTTGCGATGATGATGATGTTTTTCGTGATGACGATGCACGCCTCATTTTCTTCAATAATCCAGCCATATTTCGAGCTAAACTTTGTAAGAGTAACTAAATACACAAGTATAAGAGTAGTAATAAGAAATAACAATTAAAAGAATGAACGAGTAACAAATATTAGAGAGTTAGTAATTAAAAAGAATTTAGCAAGACTAGTAATTAATAAACAAGAGTACTAATTAGTAAATACTAGTAGTAATTAGCAAGAGTAGTAATTAAAAAGAATTTAGCAAGACTAGTAATTAATAAACAAGAGTACTAATTAGTAAATACTAGTAGTAATTAGCAAGAGTAGTAATTGGAGAGGAAAATAGTAGCAAAGCTTGTAGAAATATAGAATGTTTAGGTAAGAGAGAGTAAGAAGATTGGTGTGAAAAATTAGAGAGAAATGGTGTGAATTTATAGATTTTAGAAACTTCACAAAAGACCAAAATACCCCTACAAACTATCCGTTTATAGTTGTTGGGGAGGGTAAGAGTGTAAAGGAGTTGAAAAATATAGGTTAGACTAAAATACCCCCCAAACTAGCCGTTATATTGCTGTTGGGGGGGTAAAAGTGGAATTTTGGAAAAAGGGTGGAAGAAGGGGGGGAAAAACAAAAAAATTCAAACAAGTGGGGCCAAAACCGGGCCAAACCCGGGCCGCAGACCGGGCCAGCCCCGGGCCAGATCCGGGCCGCAGACCGGGCCAGACCCGGGCCGCAGACCGGGCCAGACCGGGGCCGACTTCGGGCCGGGCCAAACCCGTTTCCGGGCCGGGCTTTTTCGCAGCAATGGACGGCCTGGTCCAGGCCCAGGCCTCAGGCCCGCTGTGCTGGGGCCGCTACTGTTCATCGTCGGGGCCGGGCCAGCCCGGGCCAGAACCGGGCCGGGTCGGGCCAGCCCGCGGGCCGCCCAGCCCGTTTGACAACTCTATGTCAGATATAGAGGATTCAAGAAGACCCAAGTCATGAAAGACAACGAAGAATAGATATTCAAGCACAAGACAAAGTCTGCAGTCAATTGGTTTGGACTTTATTACTCCCTCTGAAAACTCTAACAACATGAGAGACCTCGAATTTCATGATTTCCAAAATCACAACGGCGTTGTTGCCCCGTCGTGAGACATCAAGCACATTAGTCCTTGAGATTAGCCTTAAGAGACTGTCAATAACCTTATAAGCAGCTACTTTTGGTGGCCCTGTTGAGCAAGGTATCATCGTGGTAGGACTCTGGACCGGGTACCTCATTACAAACGGTGATAGTGCCGACGTTCTAAAGTTTGGGCCTGACTATCTAGTTGGGTAGCCAATGATTGAAAAACAGCAAACCCTTCTACATCACACGTTAAAAGAAAGGCTAATTACACCTATGTCCCTGAGGTTTGGAGGTAATTACAGTCAATGACACAAAATTTCAAAATGTAACATTCCGTGATCAAAAGTGTTTCAAATGTATCACCCGTGTCCATCCGTCAGGGTTCCGTCCAAAAAGTGTATTTTTTGTATGATGTCATCAATATGTATTTTTAAAATGACGATACTACCCCTTATACTGTATATATTCAAAAATATATGTTTATTATTATATATGATTTATTTATCAGTTTTAGTTTTAGGATTTTGTTGAAATCCTAATTTGTAAATTAGGATATTTTTGAAACCCTAATTTGCAAATTAAGGTTTTCTTGAAACCCTAATTTGCAAATTAGGGTTTTATGTTCTCTCTCCTATTGCCAGTGAATCTGAAGTCCCCGCCGGCCGTCGCCTCCCTCCCCCGCCCCCGCCGTCGGCAGTCCCTCCTTCCCCGGCCCCTCTCCGTCGGCAGCCCCTGTCCACACCACCCCACCACGCCAGCAGCCTCTCCCCGCACCACCCACCATGTCGGCAGCCTCTCCCCGTAGCACCCCACCATGCCGGCAAGCCCCTCCCTGCACCACGTCGCCGGCAATCCCTTTGCAAACCCACACAGCCGACAGCTCTCTCTCTCTCTCTAAAACCCTATTTCGGAAACCCACGATCCCGCCGATCTCGGCAATCCCTTCGCAAACCCACGATCTCGCCGATCCCGGCAATCCCTTCGCAAACCCACAATCCCGCCTATCTCGCCGCCACCACTGGCTGCTGCCTCGCCATGGCTGGTTGGCCGTGATCTCCCCGATCTCATTTTCTACGTTGCGGTGGCGAATGGGAGGCGCAACAACTGGAGGGGTGGAGGGAAGGTGGTAGCAGCGGTGGAGTGTTATGCGGGGTGGTGGGGGAAGAGAGATAGAGAGAGAGAGAATTTAAGAGAATTTAATAGAGAGAAAGAGAATTAAGAGAATTTAAGAGAGAAAAATTGAAGATAATGGCATTTGAATAAATAGGGTTTCATGTGGTCCTAGGGACAAATCAGGATTTCAACTTTTATTTAGGGGCAACTTGGTCTTTTTGTCAGAACCGTTAAGTATTTTGGTATTCCGTTTGTCAATGGACATAAGTGTTATATTTTGAAACTTTGTGTCCTCGCGTGTAATTACCCTCAAACCTCAGGGACATAGGTGTAATTAGCCCTTAAAAGAATGGTTAGGACAAGCAAATGGCGAAGTCCAGTGTATCCTACAATGGCTAGTGTAGAAGAGACAAAATACATTGCAATTTTTTTCCGTTACATTCTTCATGTTTTGCTTTTTCTCTTTATGCACAAGAGTTTACATTTTGAAATAAAGTATACAATATAAGATGATGTACATGTGTTTAATGATTAAATCGTAACAAAATTTAGAAGATATTCTATTAAATTTGAACTTGAAGAAGCTCTAATTGATGATGCTTCAATAGCCACCCACAAGCTCATCGTATAATGGACGTTGAGCTTGGACCTGAGAAGTTGAAAGCGCTGCATTGACAAGGGGTTGGTAAAGATGTCTGCAGGTTGATCAACACTGAAAATGAACCGAACACTAAGAGCTTGTTGAGCAACGTGTTCTGTACAAAATGATAGTCTTATCTCAATGTGTTTGGTGCGAGCATGAAAAACTGGATTGGACGTGAGATAAACAAATCCAATGGTGTCACACCAAAGAAAGTGGGCGGTAGAGATGGATGGGAACCAACTCAGATAACAAAGATTGCAACAGTCCACCTCAGAAGTGACTGTGGCGAGGGCTTTGTACTTAGCCTCCTTGAACGTGCAATAGTGGGTTGTTTTCGTGAGCTCCAAAAAGTAAAATTGAGACCGAGGAAAACATAGTAACCACTAGTTGAGCGACGATTATCAGGGCATCTAGCCCAATCGGCATCAGAGAATGCAGAGAGGGACAAACTTGATGACTTAATTGGTCGGCAAAGGTGTCCTTAAGATAGTGTAGAATCCGCTTAACAACATCCCAATGGTCAGACGTTGGGGCATGCATCAATTGACCAACTTTATTGACTAAGAATGAAATATCTGAACGGGTGAATGACAAGTACTGAAGGGCACCAATAATACTTTTGCACTTCAAGGAAGAAGATTTAAGATCACTCTAATAGCAATAGAGTTATGTATATGGGGACATGGGTGTGTACATGTTTAGAATCAGAAAGATTAGTGAGCTGGAGCAAATCAATGATATATTTTGGTTGCAGTAAGAGAAGACCATGCGTGAATGAATAACTTCAATGACCAGAAAAATTGTGAGGGAGACCAAGTCCTTAACAGAGAACTTGATCACAATTTGGATCACCACCAAGTTTATTGATCGTCATACATGAGTTAACTGTTAAAGTTTTCAACTAAACTAAAATGCAGACAAAAATATGTTGGCCTTGATCATGAAGATAAAAAGAGAAGTGTTAGATTTACACGCAATGATATGAAACTGAATCACACGATGTGACAGGCTGGCATACCAGGCGCGTGGAGCCTGTTTGAGGCCATAAAGGGCTTTACGTAACTTGCAGACATGAGAAGGGAATTAGGCATGATGAAAGCTATGTGATTGAAGCATGAAAACATCTTCATTTAAGTAGCCATGGAGGAAGGTAGTATTAACACCAATTTGACTTAATATTTATTCTTGAGACACAGCTAGAGAGAGAATAACACGAACAATAGTGGATTTGGTGATAGGGCTGAAGGTCCCACCACAGTCAATGCCTTCTTGTTGTTTGTAGCCTTTGGCAACTAGGCGAGCCTTCTAACATTCAGTGGAACCATCAGCATAACATTTATTCAAAGTACCCATTTACACCCAATAATGCTGGCATGAGATGGAGCTGGAACCTATGTCCACGTGCCAATGCGTTATACTCATCATGCATAGCATTATTGCCAAGGAGTAAGCCTGGAGGCTTAGGAGTAATAAGTGGGTTCAAGTTCACAGACAAATGCAAACAGAGGATTTGAGTTTGCGGGAGAATATCTAGACATAACAACTAAAGTCGTCGTAAATTGAACATAATAACGAAAAGCTTGATGAGAGACAACAAAAACAGGACCCCATCCAAATGAGAGGATGCCATTACATAAGAAACTGGTAAGTTCAATAACTAAACTGGCAAATTTCATAAAAGTGAGGACGTAGCAAATTGAGGATGAAATTAAAAAAAAAAACAATATTGTCAGTAGCAAATTGACAAACAAACAAAATTTTTTTTTTAAATTGACAGAGCATGAAGCATGCGATTCAATTTAAAATTTTTAGTGGATGTACTCAACATGTGGAAATGCCAACATGATGAATTTCTAGACATGTACCATCACCCACATGCACTTGATCTGGGTCATGATAGTCAGTGCACTGGGACAAGTTATTAATGTTATAAGTGATATGGTGGCACCAGAGTCTAGGTACCATGAAGGGTCAAAACTGAAAGAGGGATATGACCTAACTAGGTATGTAGCAGTGCGACAAAGAGGGATTGTGGGGTGTCATATGAGGATAGTAAAGCTGAATATGGCGAGGCTGATTACAATGATGGCGCACAATGGTAGTCGTCAATTTGCTAGAGGGATGAAAGGGGATGGTAGTTAGGCACTGGGAGTAAAGGTGGTTTGGATGAAGGACAAACTTTATGCCTCTGATTTTTGTTACGGTGGAAATGACCCCCATGTCGGTTTGAAGAATGGAAATGACCATGATGTCTCGGAGGGAAGGTATTTGTGACAGCATGAGCCTGCGAAAAGAGACTTTCACGAAGCTGCTAACGATCTAAATGAGATTCACGAGTAAGAAGCATTGAACATAGGGATTCCAAAGAAATGGCTTCCGACCAAGTGGTGTGGAGGTCACAAAGGACTGATAATCGGAGCCACCAACACCTATTAACTAAGTAGATAAGGTCATCATCAAATAAGGGTTGACTAATAAAAGCGAGTGTATTAGGAATACGCTTTTTCTAAAAATACTCGTGCCCAAACATATTTCCTTTATTCAACTGGTGGAGATTAGAGTGAGGATTAAAAATCTTTGCTTTGGATTGTGATACAAACATGCGATCATGTGACAACCACATATCAGATGAGGTGTGGAGACCAAGTACTTGGGCCAAGATTGGCTCCGTAAGGGAGGACAAAAGCAAACTTAATAAAAGTTGGTCTTGTTTATGCCATATAACATATGCACGATTCAGCTCATGAGAGGCTTTGGCGGACATAGAGGGATGCACAACAGCAGGTTTAGAGGTGGGATAAGGGTTTGCATTTTCTGTTAGTAGAAGAAATGTTACTGGTGGGGCAGCAGAGCCATTAACAAAGCTTAAGAGAATATAGCCTCTTAAAAGGGGAAGAAATTGATTCTTCCACAAAAGCTAATGTTAGTGTTGAGTTTCACTAAAATGAGGTGTTGGATGTGATTAAGGGGAAAAAGATGATGAGAGACTGATGAAGGGTTAGAGGAGGTGGCCATGGTGGACAAAAAGGGAGAGGAAAGTATGGGAGAAAGAGAAAAAAAAAATTAGGCTCTTGATACCATGTTAGAAGAGACAAAATAAGTGTGAAATTGTTTTCCATTGCACTCTTCATGTTTTGCTCTTTCTCTTTGTATACAGGGAGTTTTCATTTTGAAATAAATTATACAAGATAAGATCATGTACATGTGCTTAATGTTTAAACCATAACAAAATCTATAAGATATTATTTTGAATTTGAACTTGAACTTGAAGAAGCTTTAGTTGATGATGCTCCAATAGCTAGAGAGGAAGATTCTAAGTTGTGTGACAATGAAGTTTGGCCTAAAAAGGGATGCTAAGGCTAATGGAGGAAAGATCGTAACACCTCATCCTGCATCGAATACGTCAATGTTTGAGATTAATGTTGGATACGTCAATGGTTGAGATTAGACTTAAAAGACTGGAAATGACCTCTTAACCACTTACTTTGGGTTGCTCTTTTGAAGAAGACGCTGTCTAGTGAACCTGTCGTTATAATTTTTAAAGGTTGAAAGTTTTGTTCTTATAGAAGCCCGACCTATGTCTCCTTCAATCAAATTGAGCATGTATCAAAGTCTAGGATAACTCTGGTTAGTTTCAAAATACAAAAACTGATAGTAAATTGGTCATAATTTAAGGCCCGTCGAACCTGCCAACCCAGCCAACATAGCCAACACTAGCAAACGCATAACTTCCAAATTCTAAGCCATCTAATAACAACACCACACCTTTCATTCAAAATCATATGGTTCCCAAGCCAGTATTGATCCGTAAAGTTATGTTGAAGCCTAAGCAACAGGTTCATTAGCCAACGTGAGTGGAAAGCGTAAGAGTGGACATTTATGAATTATGAAAGTAATGGTTCCATAGATAGTTTGTTATTGTTCGTACATTTACAATTGAATTTTTTAATTAAGAATTAGAATACAAGGTAGGTAACACTTTTGAAGAATATATTTTTTGCAACTAGTAGAAGGTTTTTCATGTGTTCGATGGACATGATACGAACTAGAGAAAACTCGAACCGTGGTCCCTGTGCTTATATGTTTAGCCGGTTTAATTGATGCACTATTTTTTAGCTGTCATGATGCTTGTACTTTGTTAGGTTATCTAGCATTATCTTTTTGCCTTTTTCAGTTAAATTTTGCTTGTTAGTGGGACCCATGGCAGGAGCACAAGAGTCATTTCACTAAAAAAAGCTCGTATATAGTCTCTAAACTATTAATGCACCGCTGAATTGGTCTCTCAACTAATAATATAGGCACTCGTGATCCTTCAACATTGTTCCATTAGCTAGCTTCATCCTTTTGGTCACATATTTTGGACGTTGATATAGGAAGACAATTTATGCCCTAGTTGATAAGTGGGCATACCAAACAGCCCTAATCCCCACACTCCCCACCCTCTTATTTCTCTATCCACTTCCACAACCACCACCCACCCGGATATTTCCACCTTTTATAACCATAATCACCACCACACTAGACCATTTCTTCTCCCGATTCTCATATCCAGCCACCACCACCTCTCTTGGATAATAATTCCTCCACAAGTGCCGTCAGCAACACTTCTTTAAAGCAGAATCAATGACCCAATTCTTGCACCATGTTAATCACCCCACTCCAAAAGTTACATGTTCTTCTCTTTAGCACTAGATTTTTATCTCCTTTCTTGATATATAAATTAGTCAATTGAGAAAATTGGTCAAAAATGTTGGTATCGGCAAACCCTTACAGAAAACTGTATTTGTGCAAACCGGCTAATGTCTACCACCACAAAGAGGTGTATCATTCTACTTCTTAAAATCCTGATTTGGAGGCACTAACTTGTATATCTAAGCCTAATATCAGGGTTTTTGAGATTTAAATTTGTTATAGTTACTATGACGGGAGCTTATTATGGCAGGAATGTTAGAAGCTTTGGAGGAAGGCGCAGTGGCTGTGATCATGTAATTTTTTTTTTTTATATCAATTTATACATTTGAAGTTCTAGGTCCTGTATCCAATGTGGTGGTCTACGAAAGGGGTGGTGAAGCGTTGGTTGGTGGGAGACTAATTTAGTATCATGTTAGTAGTTCTAGGACCATAAAGAAGCTTTTTTATTTTATTTTATTTTTAGAAAATAACTCTTTTGCCTTTGTCACGTTGCCCACTAAAGGCCAAAATTTGATGAAGTGGGGGAAAAGGAGTATGTTAGCTGTTGCAGCTAAAAACTGGATCAGGAACCACCCCAGAAATCAGGCCTGCAAAAGAGAATACGGAGTGACCGCCGGGTGGGGTTCCGGCGGGGGAACGCTTCGATGCTTAAGTCAGAGATGGCTAACAATGTAGAACTCTGAAGAAGCAGTAAGACACAATGTGTGATTGTGTGTGAACCTGTCTTTACATGAGGGGCTTGACCCCTTTATATAGTGATAGAAGGAGGAGTCCTAGTAGGACTGGGCTTTGACTAACTCTAATCAGAATCTAATTAGAATCCTAGAGGATCTCATGTCAATCTGAACTGATAGAGTCAGAGCCTTTTTAGGATTCTGCCCGGTGATTGATACGGTAAATGCCATATCAGTAATGAGCCAGTATGGGTTACGTGTCATAACTGCCATGTGTCGTCCGTAGATTGGAGGGATATTTTTAGCTATATCATATGCCCCCTGCTTTTACCAGCGTTTACTGAAGCGGGTGGAAGCACACTTTTCCCACTGGTGATAGCGAAATATGCCAAAAGCAGGATCGAATCTGTTTGCCCCCATTTCAAATATTTGAAGAGTTCTCTGCTCGGACATGGTTCTGTTCGGACAGAGTTCTGCTCGGACAGAATTCTGCTCGGGCATGAATCTGTTCGGACATGATTCTGCTTGGACATGGTTCTGTTCGGACAGAGTTCTGCTCGGATGGAATTCTGCTTGGGCATGAATCTGTTCGGACATGATTCTGCTCGGACATGGTTCTACTCGGATGGGATTATGTTTGGACAGAGTTTTGTTCGGCATTTGTCACTCTGCTCGGGCAAAGTGTTCGGATTGGATTCTGTTCGGACAGAATTCTGCTCGGCCTTTGTCACTCTGCTCGGGCAGAGTGTTCGGACGGGATTCTGTTCGGCCAGAATTCTGCTCGGCCGTTGTCACTCTGTTCGGGCAGAGTGTTCGGAAGGGATTCTGCTCGGACAGAATTTTGCTCGGCCGTTGTCACTCTGCTCGGGTAGAGTGTTCGGACGAGATTCTGTTCGGCCAGAATTCTGCTCGGCCGTTGTCACTCTGTTAGAGTGTTCGGAAGGGATTCTGCTCCGCCAGAATTTTGCTCGGCCGTTGTCACTCTGCTCGGGCAGAGTGTTCGGAAGGGATTCTGCTCGGACAGAATTTTGCTCCGCTGTTGTCACTCTGTTCGGGCAGAGTGTTCTGACGGGATTCTGCTCGGACAGAATTCTGCTCGGCCATTGTCACTCTGCTCGGACAGAGTGTTCGGACGAGATTCTGTTCGGCCAGAATTCTGCTCGGCCACGGTCACTCTGCTGGGGCAGAGTGTTCGGAAGGGATTCTGCTCGGACAGAATTTTGCTCGGCCATTGTCACTCTGCTCGGGCAGAGTGTTTGGACGGGATTCTACTCGGCTGTTGTCACTCTGTTCGGGCAGAGTGTTCAGAAGGGATTCTGTTCGGACAGAATTCTGCTCGGCCACGGTCACTCTGCTGGGGCAGAGTGTTCGGAAGGGATTCTGTTCGGCCAGAATTCTGCTCGGGCAGAGTGTTTAGAAGGGATTTTGCTCGGACAGAATTTTGCTCCGCCGTTGTCACTTTGTTCGGGCAGAGTGTTTGGATGAGATTCTGCTCGGACAGAATTCTGCTCGGCCGTTGCTCGGGCAGGATTCTGTTTGGCAATTACCTTGGTTCCCTCCACGTGTCTCCTTCTCCATTAATGTCTTTGAGTAGAAATTGAGAATTTTCAAGTTTCTCTACTCTTCAGCTTGTGACACGTGTGTGGTGGATGAACCGTTGCGTTTCCCAAAACCGTTACATGGGGTTTCTCTATAAAAATGAACTTTCAGTTCATTTTTTCTTCACTTGAAATTTTTGGAAGCACACTACTCTTCAAGTAAGTCTTTTTGCTTTCTACTTTCTGTTCAGCACTAGTTTTTCATAGTTTCCTAGTTTGGGTAGAAAACATGTCCGAAACTTCAGCGTCTGTTTCCTCGTCCGAAGAGAGTAGTTCATCTTCGAGTTCGAAACGAGTTCCAACTTCAGGAAGTGAAGTTAGAACTTCCAATCCACAACTACCACTAGCTTCAACTTCCCATCCATTCCAACCTTCAACTTCTCAACCATTACCACCTTCATCTTCTCAACCTTCGTACTTTTTGTCTAGAAAAAATGCCTTAGGAGATGTAAAGGATCAAGCTGACGATAAGGCTAACCCCAAACCTTGGTATACTGCTGACGAGAAGTCAGGCAAGATGTCTACCGAAGATTTGCAGGATTTAATTCGGGAATATCCTCTTCCCGAAGGTTGGTATGCTCGTCTTCCTGGTTTGCAAGAACAGGCAAATTATGGAACCAAGTTTGAAACTGGGATATATGAAGAGCAGGTGAAGTCTGGGTATAGGCTTCTTCTCCACCCTTTTGCTCTTCGTTTCTTTGAGCATTATCGCATGGCTCCCGGGCAGCTTGTTCCAAATGGTTGGAGGAAGCTTGTCGGCCTTATATATTTGGTCCAGACTTCAGGCTACAAACCAGATGCAACAGATTTTATGAGAGTGTTCTTCAAAATCTATTTCGTTAAGGGAGTCGCCAACTGCCCGGGATGGTATTACATTCAGAGTACGCAACGACTCCTGAAAGGAGGCCCGAAGTCAAATAAAGGCTGTCATTCTAGATACTTCTTCGTTGGCTGCCTGGACAAGGGGGAGCTTCCGTTTGATAGAGACTAGAATCCATTCTGTAAGGATTTCAAAAGTCCTGGCAAGCCTACTCCCAACAATCTGACTAAACATATACTTAGTCATATTAAGCTTCGAGGTGGTCTTTGCATAGATGAGCCTCTTTCGAAGGAGCAACTGGAGTGGGCGAAGATCATTCCTCCAAAGCCCATTCCAGCTGGTCTTCTGATTCCTTCTCCTCCTCCCGCTATTCCTAGCATGTCATCTGCCGAGACCGTTCCCCTAGGTCTTTGATTTCAATTTGGTTTCAGTATTCATTCTCGTATTGATTTTTACCTTGATTGCAGAGATGGCTAGCGGAAGTGAAAAATCCCCAAAAGGAGGCTTTCTTGGCGTTCTTCAGAAAGCTAAGGGGAAGCGCAAGGAGAAACAGCCCAGTGCGGAGTTGCCCCCTGTTCCTAAGAGGACTAGAGTTACTCCTCCAGAACGTTCTCCACGTATCTTGGAGCAAGTGTCCATTGATGACGATCCTATCTTTCGACCGAGGTGGACACTTAGGTGCGATGACCTTGGGATGCCGGATAGCCATGTCTCGGAGCAGCATCTTCTTCATGGAATTCTACCTCAAGACAAAGAGGTCTTCCAGACTCAGACACATGAGACCTTTGCCTGCTCCTTTGCCCAGGCCGTCTATACGGTAATGTCCTTTGTCTCAATTAAGTTTCTGTTTTGTTTTCAACTTTCATTTAGCTGATGGTTCCAATCTTCACTCCAGATGTACGCTAGCGGATCTGAGATGCTTTCTCGCTTTGAGATGGCGAGGCAGGTGGCTGCGGAGGAAGCTCAGCAGAAGAGGGATGCCTTTAAGGAGGCGCAAGAAGCTACTCATCATGCTGAAGAGTTGAGTAATCGAGAGGAATATTATCTTACTAAGATTGCGACTCTGGAGAAGAGGCTTGAGCGAGTCAAGAGGAAGGCAGCAGAAGAGGTGACCAAAGCTTGTGACCAAGGCATCCGCGACTTCTTGGATGGAAACGCTGGGGATGAGTGGCTGAAGAAGCGGATCGAAGATGGCCTTGAGATCTATGATCTTGGCTTTACAAAGGCCAAGGAGATGTTTGTTGAGCGCTTTCCTGATATCCCCTTGGACGACTTCGTTTTGCCTGCGGTGATATCTCCATCTGGAGAGACTGTTCTGCCATCAGAGGCAGGGGATGCCGCAGTATCTCATCCTCCGGGGGAAGGTCCGTCTGGTGATGCACCCGAGCCCTAGATTTTAATCCTTGTATCTGGGCTTTGTTTGTTTATCTAGACAGAGAATTTTAATGCCCTTGCAAGGGCTCTATTGTAAAACTCTTTATCTTTTATTTCATTTTGATCCTTTACTATGTGTTTCTTATGGTTTGTGTTTACCATTCACACAGTATTAATAATGTTTACTTTGATTCAAACCCTTTATTCGTCTTTTAAAGAGTTGGCAAAGAAGTCGAGCACCCTCGCTTGGCCTAAACTTCGAAGAAGTAAAAAGCTTTGGTGGAGTGACGATGCCCCCATTAACTTTTGTTTCTTCACGGACTTAGATCTGTAGCTAGTCCGTTTGGCCTTCTCTTGTATTTTATAAAATCCAAGAGTTATATACTCTGTTCAGGCAGAGTGTTTGGCCATCACTCTGTTCAGACAGAATGTTTTGGCTAAATCGATCACTCTGTTCGGGTAGAGTGTTCGGCCATCATTCTGTTCGGGCAGATTGATTTTGGCTAAACTCATCACTCTGTTCAGGCAGAGTGTTCGGCCATCACTCTGTTCGGACAGAATGTTTTGGCAAAATCGATCACTCTATTCGGGCAGAGTGTTTGGCCATCACTCTGTTCGGACAGAATGTTTTGGCAAAATCGATCACTCTGTTTGGGCAGAGTGTTCGGCCATCACTCTGTTCGGACAGAATGTTTTGGCTAAATCTATCACTCTGTTCGGGCAGAATGTTTTGACTAAGCTTATATCACAACAATGCTTAGAAAAATAACTTTATTACTCGAGAAAAATAAAGTTTACATTGGATTGCTCGAAAATCCCCCGGAAAAAGAAGTGTCTAGCCTCGAGGCAAGATACTATTGGTAGTATTTCCTCAAATTCTCAGCATTCCAAGTATGAGGGATGGGCTCCCAAGAAAGTGTTCCCAGTGCATAGGCTCCCGGTTTGAGGACCTTTATAACACGATAGGGTCCTTTCCAGTTTGGAGATAACTTTTCCGTTGCTGCCTTTGGATCTGAGACTTCTAACTTGCGCAGGACCAAGTCTCTTTCTTGAAATTGCTTGGAGCGAACTCTCTGATTGTAATAGCGTGCGACTCGTTGCTTTATAACAACAGATCGTTCGTGGGCTTGAGTTCGAGTTTCATCAAGCAAATCAAGATTGGCTCGTAGTCCAGCGTGGTTGTTAACCTCGTGGAAGTGCAGCGACCGTATCGTTGGAACTCCTATTTCAACTGGTAACATTGCTTCTATTCCATAACAGAGTAAGAAAGGCGTTTCTCCAGTGACCGAATGTGGAGTAGTTCGATAAGCCCACAATATTTTTGGGAGTTCATCCACCCATGCGCCTTTAGCTTCGTCTAACTTCTTCTTTAGTCCTTGTGAGATGCTTCAATTCATGTTTTCAGTCTGACCATTGGATTGTGGATGAGCGACGGAGGTAAATCTCAAATCAATCGAGAGATTTGTACAGAAGGTTCAGAAATTGTTATTATCAAACTGTTTCCCATTATCAACGACCAAAGCTCTTGGCACCCCAAAATGGCAAACGACGTTTTTCCAAAAGAAATCTTCACACTTGGCTGAAGTAATAGTTGCCAGAGATTCTGCTTCAGTCCATTTGGTGAAGTAGTCTATCGCCACAATCACAAATCGTCGTTGGCCAGACGCCATGGGAAAAGGTCCCAGTAGATCCATTCCCTATACGGCAAAGGGTATTGGAGAAACAATCGAGTTTAAAGGAACAACTGGTGTACGAGAAATTGGTGCAAACTTCTGACACTTATCGCATCTTCTCGTGAATTCTATGGCATCCTTCTGCATCGTAGGCCAGTAATACCCTTGTCTTAAAATTTTCTGTGCTAATGTCCTCCCTCTAAGATATTGTCCACAAATCCCTTCATGGACTTCTTGCACTGCGTATATAGATTCTGACAGGCGCAGACATCTAAGGTATGGAAGGCTGAATGATTTCTTGTATAAAGTACCTTCTACCAAAGCGTACCGAGCGGCTTTGACACGAAGGTTCCTTGCCTCATGTCTTTCACTGGGTAATTCTCCTGTGGACAAGTATGTGACGATCATGTCCATCCAACAGGGTTCTTGTTCTATTGTTTCAACCTCATATTGAGAACTGATACTGCGATTCTTGAGGAATTCAAGGTATATCGGGCGCCGAACATCCGTTCCTTCAGCCGAAGCAATCCTGGATATTGTATCTGCCTGAGTATTCTGATCGCGGGGGATTTGGCGAATGGTGAAGTTTTGAAACTTCACAGCTGAAGTTTTAACTAAGTTGAGATATTGAGCCATTCTCTCGTCTCTGGCCTCGTAGTCTCCCAAGACATGATTGACCACAAGTTGGGAATCGCTATGAACGGAGAGTGAGTCTACCTTCAAGGCATGTGCTAGCCTTATCCCCGCGAGAAGAGCTTCATATTCTGCTTCGTTATTCGAGGCTTGAAATCCAAAGCGAAGCGCGTACTCAATAGTAAAGCCTTCTGGACTTATAAGAATAAGTCCAGCTCCGCTACTACCAAGAGCTGAAGAACCGTCTACATAAAGATTCCAAGGATCTGTAACCTCAGAGATCACCAATTGAGGTGGGTCTTCGGGTAACGTGCACTCGAAAATAAAGTCTGCTAGGGCTTGAGCTTTAATTGCAGTGCGAGGTTTATACTGGATATCGAATTCTCCCAACTCGACGGACAAGTTTACCAATCTTCCTGATACCTCAGGGCTCAGCAATACCTTTTTGAGTGGTTAGTCTGTCAGAACGACAATGGTATGAGACTGAAAATATGGTCGAAGACGCCTAGCTGATATGATAAGGGCTAGGGCAATCTTGTCGATCTTTGGATATCTTGTCTCCACATCTTGTAGGACCTTGCTGACGTAATAGATGGGTTTCTGGAGCCCATCTTCCTCTCTGATTAAAATAGTACTAACGGCAACTTCGGTGACAGAGAGGTATATTAATAAGTCTTCTCCACAGAATGGTTTCTAAAGTAGGGGCAGAGAACTTAGGTGTGTTTTCAGCTCTTCGAACAATTTCTGACAATCGTCCGTCCAAACAAAATTCTTTGCCTTTCTGATGGCTTTAAAGAATGGCAAGCATCGTTCAGCTGATCGTGCCATGAACCTTCCCAAGGCTATAACCCTTCCTGTTAACACTTGCACTTGTTTGACGGTTTTTAGAGGTGTCATGGCTTGAATGGCATTTATCTTTTTTGGGTTTGCTTTAATTCCTCGTTGAGAAACAATAAACCCCAAAAATTTCCCCTATTCAACTCCAAAAGCGCATTTGAGCGGGTTCAGCTTCATTCTATACTTTCGAAGGATGTCGAAAGTTTCTCTTAAGTCTTCCACATGGAATTCAGACTTTACACTTTTTACGAGCATATCGTCAACATAGATCTCCATGTTCTTTCCGATCAGGTCTCGAAAGATCATGTTCACCAAGCGCTGGTAGGTTGCCCCTGCGTTCTTGAGTCCAAAGGGCATTACTTTATAACAATATAACCCTCTTTCTGTGATGAATGAAGTTTTTGGGACATCGTCTTCGTGCATCATGATCTGGTTATAACCAGAATATGCATCCATGAAACTAAGCAATTCGTGACCCGAAGTAGCGTCGATCAGAAGGTCGATTCTTGGAAGCGGGTAACTATCCTTCGGGCATGCTTTGTTCAGGTCAGTGTAATCAATACAAATTCGCCATCTGTCGTCGGGTTTAGGAACCATGACAACGTTGGCGATCCAATCCGGGTAGTAGATCTCTTCTATGAATTTTGCAGTTAAGAGTTTATCTACTTCTTCTTCAGTCTTCTCCTGTCTTTCTGGCGCAAAAGTCCTCTTCTTCTGCTTAATAGGTTTTTTGGTTGGGTCGACATTCAGCCTATGGGTAATGATCTCAGGATCAATCCCCGGCATGTCTGCAGCTGTCCATGCGAAAATATCCGCATAGGTTCTCAATAGGTTCACGAGCTTGAGCTTGGTGTCTTCCTTAAGATTTGAGCCTATGCGAACCGTTTTGTTTTCTTCTCTGGGATATACTTCAATGCTCATAAGATCTTCAACAGGTTCTCCTCTTTGCATCTTTGAGTCCTCCAGGAGGTCCTTGATAATCAGTGCTTCTTTGTTCTTTGATCGGCATGAATTCAAGTAACACTGACGAGCCGTAGTTTGGTCTCCTTTCACCTCCCCAATCCCGTGTTCCGTGGGGAACTTCATCTTGAGGTGATAAGTGGACACTACCGCTTGTAACATGTTGAGTGCTGGTCGCCCCAATATGGCATTGTATGCTGAGGGGACCTTTACCACCACAAAATCAAGCATGAAGTTGGCTTGTGCCGGAGGTGTGCCAATCGCAACTGGGAGTGCGATAATACCTTCGGCTGCACCGGATGATTGGAAAATCCATACAACGGTGTATCCATCTTTCAGAGACGGTCCGTTGGAATATTCATCTTCTTGAATGCATCGTGGAATAAGATTTCTGCGGAACTTCTGTTATCAATCAAGACACGTTTTACATCAAAGTTCCTAGCTTTAATGGTGATGACTAATGGGTCATCATGGGGAGTTTTTATGCCCTCCAAATCATCATCGAAAAAGGTGATCATCGCTGCGGGTACCGTTTTCAGCTTCTTATTCGGGGGCGGACTCGTTATGCACACCTCTCTGGTGTATGCTTTTCGAGCCTTACCTGATGAGCCTCCTGCGGCTATTCCCCCGGATATAGTGTTGATTGTACCCGCATTCTCTTCCCTATCTTCTCTTTCTTCCGTGGCCGGTGGTGTTTGTTGTCTTCCTTCTCTAGGAGCTACAAACTTTCTCAACTGGCCACGCTTGATAAGGGCCTCAATTGCTCGTTTGAGCGACCCACAGTTGTCAGTTGTGTGGCCATGATCGTTGTGAAAGTGACACCAAAAATCTTTGTTCCTCTTGTTCGGTCGGGATTTCATTCTGTCTGGCCACTAGAGAGCCTTTTTGTCTTTGATCTCATGAAGAATCTGCGACGGCTTTGCATTGAGGGGTGTCAGATTAAACGTGTCTTTTGGACATCGTTCATCACGTTTAGGACGTTTTGCTGACTTTCCTTCTGGGGGAGTTACTTCTCGAGATCGTTTCTTCTGTTCCAGTTTTCCTTCTCCACGTCGGTCCCTGTGTGTCTCCAGGTATTCTTCTTCTTGAATATATTTGTTAGCCTTCTCGAGAAGGACTTTCATATTACCTGGAGGACTTTTGTTCACAGAGAAAGTGAACTTGGATGTGGGTCGAAGGCCTCGAAGGAATGCAGTATACTTCACGGATTCATCTAAGTTGTCAATTTCCAAAGTGGCTGCGTTGAATCGTCCGAGAAAGCATGCCAAAGACTCGTCTTTCTCTTGCACAATGTTCAGCAGACTCGCCGAGTTCTTCCTTCGGGAGCGACTGCTTACAAAGTGCTTTTGAAAGAGATCCGCTAATTGGACAAAAGAGTAGATAGATCTTGGTTGTAAAGATTTGAACCATGCGTGAGCAGCTTTCCTTAGGGTGGTAGGGAAGGCTCTGCACATGACAGCATCTGAGACCTGGAGGAGGAGCATGTTTGTTTGAAACTGGTAGACATGTTCTCCTGGATCTCCGGTTCCGTCGTAAAGATCACACTGAGGCATTCAAAAATTGGGAGGCAACTTTGCTTTTTCGATGGCCTCGGATAACGGATATCCAGATTCTTCCCTTGGGGGAGATTGTTCTGGATAACGATATCTAGGGACAACCTTCCAAGAGTCTCGTCATCGGGTACAAAACTCAGGCTTCCTCTTTCGGTGGATAGATCTTCGAAGTGTCTCAGCTTCGGCAGCCTGTGCGGGAGAGGAGTTGGTACTGTCTTCGACTGAAGAATCGCGACGATAGCATGATCCACTCCTAGTTACATGATCTCCACTCTTATCTTTATGATTGTAAGTTGGATCGGCCGTTGATTGGTATTTGTGGCCATAACTTGATCTGGATGTGAGACGAAGACGAAGATTGCCGGGGTCAAGATGAGAATGATAAGTGGATGGAGGAGCCACCGCCATGTCGAGTTTTTGTTGAAGAGTGTTCACGACATCTTTCAGCTCGTGGATCTCTTTTGTAAGTTCGGCATGGGGAGTTTTGAATAACTTATGGTTCAGGCGATGACGAAGGTCCCCGTTTTTCAGAGTAGACGTCAGAGAGTGATTTCTTTGAGGTCTACCTTCTGATTCGGGAGTTGCAGATGTGACGTTAACGTGTGCATCTTCTGCAGAATGGGCATGACGACGTGAAGGTGTCGAACGGTGGTCACGACTGAGTCGACGAGAGCTGTTCGTTCGAGCGTGACGGTGTGGAGAACGACTATGTGAAGAGTCGCTAGAAGAATGATTGGCCATGTTCCCTGTAGTGGTCCCACTGATGGCGCCAATCTGTTGCAGCTAAAAACTGGATCGGGAACCACCCCAGAAATCAGGCCTGCAAAAGAGAACATGGAGTGACCGCCGGGTGGGGTTCCGGCGGGGGAACGCTCCGATGCTTAAGTCAGAGATGGCTAACAATGTAGAATTCTGAAGAAGCAGTAAGACACAATGTGTGATTGTGTGTGAACCTGTCTTTACCTGAGAGGCTTGACCCCTTTATATAGTGATAGAAGGAGGAGTCCTAGTAGGACTGGGCTTTGACCAACTCTAATCAGAATCTAATTAGGATCCTAGAGGATCTCATGTCAATCTGAACTGATAGAGTCAGAGCCTCTTTAGGATTCTGTCCGGTGATTGATACGGTAAATGCCATATCAGTAATGAGCCAGTATGGGTTACGTGTCATAACTGCCACGTGTCGTCCGTAGATTGGAGGGATATTTTTAGCTATATCATTAGCTAATGAGCAAAACTACACGGAACATGACAGCTGAAAAATTGTACAAGACATTGAAAAATTGTAAGAGTTTAATCAATGAACTAACATGAATCATTCCTAATATCGTCTTTAGACTTAGTTCTATGGCCCGAGGTTCAATACATTATGTGTTCACTTTTCTTAGGCAGCGCTAACAGGGTCTACCTTGACAAGGCCACATGGTCAATCTTACTCGACGTAATTCGTAGATTTGACATTGATAAATTTGCGAGCATACTTTCAATCAGAAGGCATAATTTGAGATGAAGGTAAAGTGCAACCATAAAAGTGAATGAAAGAAAGTCTTTTTAAAGTTATTTTAGGGCATTGTACAGCCTACGGAAAAAGAAAAGAGCTAAGGGCTAACTGAAAATGACTATTCCATGGATAACCTTGGGGAGAAAAAATATTGTTTTTCTTTTGGTTAAATATTACGAAGATTATATTATCTTGGAACTAATTATAAGAGTAAAAAGAGATCCTTTGGGCAGAACATATCTTAGGGTTAAATACATATAAGTACCTTGAAAGTAACCCAAAATCTCATCAGAGACCTATCTTTTAAATTTTTACACGCCAGGGTCTGGGGTTTCAATTTTTTCATTAGTAAATACCTGTTCCCAACCTATCTTGGTCGGACCCATGGGGCCACTTCGGGCGAACACGTCGACACATTCAACGGTCAATTTTCCAACGCATCGAACCCGTCAAAGTTCGTGCGCATAAGTCACGTGCATTTTTCGCTTTGCTCGCTTCGTGCGAGACTTAGGCGCCAATTATTTTAGGTTAGTGTGAATCGTGATAGCACAATCGTCACACCGTGACCACCCGAACACCTTTTCACCAAAATCATCAGCTGACGGCGCAATCGGAGCAGCGGGGTCAAAGGGCAAAGGCCTTGGCCAACTCCATGGGGTTGCCCTCGGTCTCACCCTAGCCTATAGGGTTGGCCTCAGCCCCCCATGGGGGTTGGCCTTGGCTCCCCCCCCCCGGTTGCTCACTTCTCGCGCAAAGTCCTTTTTCATGCATTGTTCGCTTCATACGCTCCGTACGTGACTTTGGCACCTTGTTCGTTACATGGGTACGACTGACAGCAACACACTCGTCTTATCTTGACTTCCCGATTAGTCGTTGCCCACAAAAACACCTATCGTCGGCACGCCCGAAGTTTACTGAAAGGGGGAGTGGCCTTGGCCTCCCTTTGTGGGAGTTGGCCATCGGCCTTGGCCACACCCTAGGGTCGGCCTTGGCCTCCCCAGGGGTGGTGGCCTTGGCCTTCCCCCAACTGTTGGCCTCCAGCCTCCCCTCCCACGCGCACTCGTCTTCTCAGGTCTTTGCACCTTCGCGATGTTCATCGATGCTCGTACATTAACCTTGCAACATCCGGCGTGCGTCACTCACAATCATGCACGCCCCTGCGAGGCCCGTCGCCCAAAGTCGTGCTACCGCCGAATGACCTGTCACAGGCGGTCATGTATCATCATTCCTGACTTTATCATTATTAAAGATCGCACTTATTATTTTTGTATAAGATGCACACTCGACTCACGCCCCGACTTCGGGACACCTGACGCGCACCCGTGCGCTGTCTCCGCGATGTTCATCACCGCGCCCGTGCACTACTTCCATGATACTTGCCCCGACATCAGGTATTGTCTCCGCGATGTTCATCGCCACGCTCGTGCGCCACTTCCATGATACGTGCCCCCGGCACCAAGTATGGTCTAGCGACGGTTGTCGCCTCGCCCATGCGCCACTTCCACAACACGTGCCCTGGGACCAGGTATGGTCTCGCGACGGTCGTCTTCGCACCCCTGTGCCACTTCCACAACATGTGCCCCCGGCATACAGTATAGTCTCGTGATGGTCGTCACCTTGCCAGTGTGCCACACTCAATGTCTCATGCTGTAGGCACTACGCCCATGCGCCACTCGTGCTATAGGTACCGCGCCCATGCGCCATAATCATGTTACATGCCTCCGGGCACCAAACTCATTCACCACACCATGTGCCCATGCCATGGACGTGGAACATGCTTCGACCCACTCTCCGGAGTGTGCAGCATTTCGAGGGGCTCCATTTGTAGTGCTCCGACACGAGGACCCTTTGCAGCGGGATAGGCTTGTTACCACAAAGCTATCGTTGTCTTCATTCTGGGGGGCTCCCTTCGAAGTGCTCCGGCATGAGGATCCTTCACAGTGGGATAGGCTCGTTACCACAAAGCTATCGCCGCCTGGGGTGACTTGCATGACACTAGGCACTGAGCTGCGACCCTGTCCACTCACGTTACCGGTGATCATCGGCGCCCCTAGGACGATGACCCCAGGTCACTTTAGGATGGGAGCAGGTCTTTGGAAGGCATTGCGCCTAGTCTGCCTAGCAGTTGGTTACAGGGGCAACCCTTCGCTGTCAGGTTCTCTACGCGTCTCTTGAAGCACTTGTGGGATTCAGTAAGGGCTTGGACTGATGGCTGGGGCAACGGGCTTACTCTGATCATGTTGTTACGGTGTGGTCAGTCTTCTCAGACAGGTAGAGCGACACTGTGTGGGGCAGGCAGCCGAATTTAGGAACCGACAGTCCAACAGAGAACCGGCATTTTTGGACCCCTGGTGACGTGTCACTCACAGGGGACGACATGTGGCATTTAATGACATAAGCATACCTTTGCCTATAAATAGTGGACTTTGGACTTCATTAAAGGGACTTTTGCTCACTTTTACAAAATCACTTTCTCACTCTAGAATTTGAGAGCTCTTGGGTTCTAGAGAGAGAAACACAAATTGGACATAACTTTGGACTGTAACTTTGGATCGTGGCATTGGACCCTGAATTGGACTTTCGATTGCCGGCCCCGTTCGTCTCAGCATTGTCTTCGCAGCACTGCCACTCCTCACAGCTTGTTTGGGAAGCCTTGCTCTCTGCCTAACTCCGCCCTCACTGTCTCTCACTTTGCATACTTGGAAGCTGACTCGGACTGCAGCCTTTGTGGCACCTCCATGTAGGTACGAACCCACTTTCCTTAGCATCATTTTGGCGACTCTGCTGGGGAGGTGAGCATCATATTACAGTCTACATATCTTCCATACTTGGACGTCATGCCTGTACAACGTAGAGCTACCAGGATGACCAGCCTAGGCATCATTCCTACCGTATAAGGAGAAGCCCACCTTGGTGAACAAGAAGAGACGAGTGCCACACGACACTAAGATCAACCCTCAGTTACTGCACCCGATGTGCAAGTGGTTGTCAATGCAGCCATACAGCTGCTTACTCCTACCATAGCCAACTTGCAAGACTCTAAACCACTCTGATGGCCGCCATTATGGAAATGCAAAAAATCCATACAAGCGTTGGCCTCGCAACAATCTGTTATATCGGTCTAGCCTTCAGGACCTGGGCTGGCTCTTGACGCCACTCAGGCCCCAGTGTCGCGACCACCGCCGCCTCGATCATCCAGACCCTTAGCAGGAGGACTCGTGACATCCTCACCACCTATAGCTACTGCACCTCCTTCTATGGTACCATCCCGCAGACTGCAAGCAGACCTCAGACCGATGTTGCAACAGGTTCTTCCTGTTGTCGTACCTTAACATTCTAAAACCCACGACTTCATTGAGATGGAGCCTAACCTTTACCCAGCTGAGCAGCACCAAACCACCGGCCAAGTGGTGGACATGTCTCGCCCGCCCACCCACCCATACCCATGTACAATTTCCACCACCAGCCCTTATCATGTATCAACCCTCCATTGCTCTTACTCACCAAGTTGCCCCATCTGGGGGCTCGAGGGCTAAAGGTGCCCCAGGCAGTCATCATCCCCTGACTGGCAATGAAGAACCATCCCCCAACTATGTCACTCGATTAGACACTCATCCACCGCCTCGCACAAAACTCTGCACTTGACTCTTCAGCCAGGCTGATAGGCCATGCCCCAAACGCCAACGACATAGCCATTAAAACAGAGTCTTGCTTTGCTTTGGAAAATAGGCTTGAAAGAACCATGGATGGGATGGATTAGGTTAAGGATTTAGCGAAGCGCTACTTTAAATGAAGGAAGGTTAGCATGTTCTCCAGCTTTCTTGTTCTCCTCTCCACCTGGCCCAAGAAGAAAAAAGGTAAATGGTACGATGAAAAAGAGAAGCCTCATTCGGTGGAGCATGTCTCAGCAACACAATTAGCTAGCCTGGTCATGAAGATCATAAGAAAGATCATATTCATCCATCCATCCAGTTCAGTTCAAATCATTATTGTGAAATAAGGGGTTGCCCAAAGGTTTGCAGGTAATTCACTTAATCCGGTGAGATCAAAAGAGGTAGGCCGACAAGGAAAATGAGAGCGAGAAATAAAGAGCTAGATGTATAAAAACGTCCAGTGCTAGAAGAAAAGAATCAAGGTTATTTCCTTGAAAGAACTATATCCTTATTGAATGAACCTCCAATGGACGTGAAGGCAACGCTCGTGAGCACTTGACAAGATTTGCAGGTTCGTTGGAGTAGTATGGTTCGGGCGACAGTTTGAAGTTAAGAGAATTTCACAAGTCCCTTACAGGCTTGGCTTACACTTGGTACCACCAGATCCCTACGGAAACTATCCACTCATGGAACGACATGATCCAGATGTTCTTGGACAGGTTCCATTACGAAGCTGAACGGGTCACTATTGCTGACATTACCAGTGTAACGACCCGGTTCACGGTCCCACCATAGGGCAATGCCTCCCTCAAAAGGGCTAGCTAAGTAGGTATTTATGAGTTCATAGGTAGGGTCTTATAAAGCCAATCATAAACTCTTCCACAACCGATGTGGGATATTACAATCTCCCTACCTTATTTCTTAGCATCTTTGCTAAGGCTTGATCACACATAGCCCAGAATCTTCCTCTCTAGCCAATGTGGGATATACCCAGCTCACCCTTTGTTGCCCCAACCATCCTTTTGATGTGGGATATACCCGGGCTTGCCTTCGTTTCCCCCAACCATCGGCAACCCGACTGGATAGCCCAGCCTGAGCTTTCGAGAGTCAGCTCCGATACCATCTGTAACGACCCGGTCAACAGCCCTACCACAGGGCAATGCCTCCCTCAAAAGGGCTAGCCAAGTAGGTACTTATGAGTTCATAGGTAGGGTCTTATAATGCCAATCATAAACTCTCCCACAACTGACGTGGGATATTGCAACCGGCATACGCCAGAACCCGAGAGAAAACTTGAACAAATACGTGCACCGCTTCCATCTAAAATGCCTCGAGTGCACGGACTTCAGCAAAGATGAGACCCTAGTTCCAATATGCATCAAGAACATGAGTGATGTATACTGGGTACATATTGAGAACTTACAACTGAGGTCATGGGGACACCTCAAAGAGACAACCCACTGTACTTACGAGTTGGTCGGTCCCGTCAAGCCGTGGAAGCTTCGGCCACAGAACCCACTCCTCGCCACGGCGAAAACATCTAACCCTCGGAACAACAACAACAACTTCAGTGGCTCCAAGCGTCAGTCCCAAGAAGGGGACCGACGCCCTAACAAATAAAGGCAGCGAGAGCCTGCCCCCGACTACCCATGTGATTTAAATACAGTGAAAGATCCTCTGGCAGATTGGGTAGAGCATGACACTAACTTCCAACTGCCACCGATGAGCGCCGAATCATATTTTGCCAAGACGGTGAGAATGCCACTCATATACATTCCACCAAGTTGCCAAATTGGGATGAGCTATGTGGAAACAAGCCTCCCAAGCCCTAAGCCAAGAAAAGTAACAAGAACAAGGCGTCGACCTCAATGCAGTCGCCTGCTATCAAGACTCATTCCCTGCCTTCATCCCTTAAGTACAAGAAGCAAAAGCCCGAACCAACCTTCCAACGCATCGTCAAAGACGACAAAGTGATTTACCAATTATGACAGTGAGCAGGGGCTCCAAGTGGTCCATCATCTGACCCCCTCGATCCTGACTCGCCCACGGAGACTAAATGGTGCTACGCGGCCGAGCATTGCCTGCCAGACCCCGAACTTACCCTGGGCGCTGCCCCGCCATGCTATGAAGATGGCCCTCGACACCTTGAAGAAATCAATCTAGCTGATCCTGCCGAGGAACCCCGACTAATGTACATTGGCACAAAACTCGCCCCCGGCCGAAGAGAGGAATTGGTTACCCTTCTTCGCAAATATTGTGATGTTGGCATGGAGTTACAATGAGATACCTGGATTGGACCCTACCTTGGTAACGCACCATCTTAACATTGAGCCTATCAAGAGATAAAACGGCTTCTGCGGGTCGGTTTCATTGAGCCTATCACTCATCCCGTATGGCTGGCTAATGTCGTCCCAGTACAAAAGAAGAATGGCCAAGTTCACGTTTGTATTGACTTTCAGGACTTAAACAAGGCATGCCCCAAAGACGAGTTTCCACTGCCCAACATCGACATGCTTACAGAGGCTGCCACCGGACACGAAACCTTATTTTTCATGGATGGTTTTGCCGGCTACAACCAAATTCAGATGAATCCTGACGACTATTCCAAGATAGCCTTTCGAACTCCCATGGGTAACTTTTGTTGGAAAGTCATGCCCTTCTGTCTCAAAAGTGCTGGTGCAACCTATCAAAGGGTGATGACAGCCGTATTCCATGACATGATACACCGTACAGTGGAAGACTACGTCGACGATCTCATCATCAAGTCTAAGAAGGAAAGTGATCACCTCATTGACCTCTGAGCAGTCTTTGATCGTTGTCGCCAGTACAATATGCGGATGAACCCACTGAAATGTGCCTTTGGAGTCTCTTCCGGCAAATTCCTCAGCTTCTTAGTCAGTCGACAGGGCATCAATGTTGACCATTCTAAAGCCGCCTCCATCTAAGAGATGCCCTTTTCCAAGAGCACCAAACAGTTGAAGAGCTTCCTCGATAAGTTTTCTTACCTCCGCCGCTTCATCCCTGCCTTGGCTGAACTTATCACACCTTTCCAGCATTTGACGCGCAAGAGCGCACCGTGGAGTTGGGGTGCACCCCAACAACAAGAATTTGAATATGAAACAAATAAAATAACCCTAAAGGGAGGTGAATAAGGTTTTTGAAAATTAATAGAGAATTCAAACTAAGCACAATCATTAATCTCAGCCAATCCAAGTAATAATTCAATGAAGATGCTAACTAACCAATCTCAAACAATTAAAGAGCAATAAGTAAAGAGATTGAGTTAGAGATACTTGACAAGGAGATTTAAATGGTTCGGCTTGAACTACCCTCAAGCCTACATCCACCTCTTCAAGGAAGTCCCTTGCAAGAGCACTAGAATCCACTAGCAACAATCTTCTTCCGGTTCAAGATCAAAACCCTTACAACACTTGGTGATATCTCCACACCAAGCACAAGCCTTGAATCCACAAAGCTCACCCAAGACTTGACAAACCCAAGCCTTGATCACAATCCTTTTACAAAGATCAATTGTGTACAAAGAAATCCTCTTGAAAGGAAATGAGTACAAATAAAGCTCTAGTACAATAGAGAGATGAGAGAATTGATGACTTGATGTATGCTCACTCTCAATCAAAGAAATGCTCACAAAGATGCTCTCTTTAATGATGTAAAATCATGAAGATGAAGAGAGAAAAGTTTAATCTATGAGCCTTGATGTTTTTCTAATGAATGGAGGCTTAGAATGTGGTTTCCATTGTGTATGATGAAGCCCCAAACCATTTATATAGGGAGCAAATGAAATATAGCTGTTATAAAACTGCCATTGCAATCGACTATATTCCCTTTAAAATAGCCGTTGGAGTTTTGTCCTCAAAAATAGCCGTTGGAGCTAAATTTTGACCAATGCAGTCGACTTCATTGCAATGCAGTCGACTGGATTCAAATACAGTCGATTGTATTACCCTACTGCCTATCGGCTACCTCACGGAAATCTCTTTTCCTATTTTGGGCATAACTTTCTCTAAAAAAATAGGATTGAGGTGCCGTTTTTTGCGTTGGAAAGCTAATGAAAAGTTTTATCAAGAACCACACTTGTGTGAAAGGTTATGAACTCGCATGCAATGCACAAGGTGTCCTAAGGTCTTTTTAGGTCATAGTCATCAATCCAAGCATCAAACCAAGACTAGTTACATAATAGTAAAGATCAATTATAATCGATAGTAACTTAGCCGATGCATTCTTTGTTGCTCTTTGACATTGGACTTGATGAAGCTTCCATAGTATGTCCACTATAACTTTAAGCTTCTTTGGCTTCAATCTGTCTATCCAACTTCTCAAATGTGTCTTCATGAGTGTTATGTATATAACTACTAAGAATCACTCAAAGCACACATTAGAACATAATCAATGTGTAGTTATCATCAAAACAAGATGTAAGCCTAGGTTATCCAACCATAAGGCTAACAGAATAGATCAAAGCGGTCCTTATGTCACCACAAACAATGGGCGTGCCACAACGAGGTATCCCAATCTTACTTTACTTGACCTCCACTCCCCGGTCCATAGGGGCATTGCTTGCCTAAGAGGTGGATGGGGTAGAGTGTCCAATTTATTATATCAATCAGTCAATCAGGGGACCCGAAGCCAATTACTCCGAGCTCGAGAAGCACTATTTAGCCTTGGTTTACGCCTCAAAGAAATTCAAACACTACTTTTTGGCACACCAGATCACACATGTCACCAAGGCTGATCTACTCCGATGCATGCTCATATGCCCTACCCTATTTGGCCGACTTACCCGTTGGTTGCTGCTATTGGCCAAGTTCAGCTTATCTATCAAGAATCCTACAGCTCTACAGAGTCAAGCACTTGCAAAACTCTTGGCCTTCTTCTCACGCCAACAATATGAATCGACCTCGGATCAATTGCATGGGGATGAGACAGCCCTGATCATCGATATCGATAAATTGTAGACGCTTGAGTTTGACGGCTCAGCCACTAGCAAAGGTCCCAATGGAGCAACCCTCCAGTAAAAGGGTGTCGGCATAGTCCTGCAAAATCCAGATGGTGTTACCACCTCCCTATCCTTCAAGCTTGCATTCCCGGTATCTAACAATGAAGCCGAGTACGAGGCACTTATCATTGGCCTCATGCTGGTTACCAGTATGGGGGCTAAATCATTATGTGTGAAATGAGACTCAAACTTGATCATGAAGCAGGCTAACGGAGAATTTGTAGTCAAGGAGCCAGCTTTGACACCTTATCGTGCCTTGGTACCATACTTGGAAGGAAGACTCGGGCATGTCCAGTATGAACATCACAACAGGTGCCACAACAGACATTCAGACAGCTTGGCCACGATCGCGTCAAAGATAGAGGTTGAGGGTGAACAGCGAATGCTAACCATAATTAAAAGGACTGAACCATGCACAGCCTTGAACTTAATACCAAAGGACACTACCGCAGATGATTAGAGGTAGCCGATTGTCGATCAGCTCAAGGCACCATCTCTTGCTTATGCCTCTACCTCATAGACTTTTTGATGTTGGGAGATGTCTTGTACAGACGATGCCCGGAGGCACTCTAGCCAGGTGTTTGGCACCAGAGGAAGCTAAGCATAAACTTGAACTTGGCCACCAGAAGTTTTACGGCCTCGACGGTCCCCCTTTATAGCGTCGCCTTTAGCGCATGGGCCTTTTTTGGCCATCCATGGCCAAGGATGCTTCAGATGTACAACGAGATTGTACCGAGTGCCTATATGCGCCAGACAGTGCGGAAGCTCTTGTGATCAACATCAGAGGAGACTGGCATCAGCCTTTCATCCAATATCTATCTCACGGGATTCTACCTTTAGATCGTAGCTCGGCACGATCCATCAAACGAAAGTCGGTCAGGTATTTTGTGATGGAAGGCGAGTTGTTTCGCAAAGGATTTTTGGGGCGCACCCTGCGATGCTTGCAAGGTACTCAGACAGTAGAGGTGACCAATGAAGTTCACAATGGTGACTACGGGGAGCATCAAGGATCTCAAAAACTGTACGCAAAATTACTAAGGTTGGGGTATTATTGGTCGACTATAGAATCTGACTCCATCTCTCATGTCCGACATTGTCAACCCTGCCAGAGGCACGCCGATAGGATGCACACATTGGCATCTGATCTTCGCATGATATTGGCCTCTTGGCCGTTTCACTCTTGGGCTCTCGACCTCATTGGCCCCATACACCCTCCATCTAGGGGTCACATATGGATTATGGTTCGCAACAGAGCATTTTACAAAATGGGTCGAAGCCATACCTCTACGAAGAGCCACGGGAGGTGTCATTACTAACTTCTTGCGCGATTACATCATCTGTCACTTCGGCATCCCCCGGTGCATCATATCAGACAATGGCACACCATTCATCAACAGGGATATTCGTGCTCTCATGGAATGAGACAACATCAACCATGCCACATCAACTCCTTACTATCCACAAGGAAATGGTCAAGCTGAAGCCTCCAACAAGATGTTGCTCCGCGTATTATCACAAATGGTTCACGACGCAAGTGGTTCATGGGCCAAAAAGCTAAGTCTGGAACTTTGGGCTCACCGCACTTCCAAGCACACGGCGACGAAGGCCACACCCTTTTCCCTTGTCTATGGGGATGAGTGTGTGGTGCCAGCTGAGGTTGTAGTCGCCTCGGCTCGACTCTCCTTAAGCAGTAGTCTCGGGGATGAAGAAGTCATAATGGCAGCCCTTGAGGGCCTTGATGAAAAAAGAACCAACGCCTTACGCCGCATGAAGAAGTATCATGAATATCTCAAGAAAGCCTGCGGGAAGACAGTCAAGCCTCGATCATTCAGTCGCCAAGCATGTATGTGCCAACATGTCAGCCCCCAAGTTCACACCGAATTGGGAAGGACCATTCGAGGTGCATACAGCCAGAGACAATGGCTCTTACCTCTTGCTTCATCCGGACGATGGACAGGTCACGGCCCCTGTCAACGGGCGCTACCTGAAGAAGTATTATGCATAACCAACTGCGGATTGTTCCCCCCAGCCCTACCCGCCCAAAGCCTAGAACACTTACACACATAGCATTTTTGTATATGCACACATGTCTATGACTTGTAACTTTTGCTGATTATTACAAGTTCTTTACTCATGTAATGGCATTTTGGCCTAAATACTATCAATGCAAAGATCATTCATTTGCCTGAACTATTGTATGTAATGCACTCTTTCATTTACACCATCGCTCACTAAGTAGCCTGCTACGGGCGGGGTGAGGGGAACACCAATGGGAAGGCACCACACGTAACTCACACAAGTACATCAAAAGCTAAGCATCACACCACAACAAACACAAGTACAAAATAACCATATGACTACCATATCAATATCAACAAAATATATACAGGTCACAGGTTTTCAGGACACTATGGACCAACATCAAATAGAAAATGAAAAGTACACAACATCTAATGTAAAGAAGCAAGCAATTGACCAACATGATCAGAAGTGTATGACTCCAATGTATGTCGTTGTGCCTGCAAGTCGGACCATCTACCATCCCACTCGACCCGCTGGCTCTGTATCTCTACCTGTCTTGGCAAGTCAGACTCGTATCTCGGCCACCTCCTGGGTCACATCCGTCAATACTGCATCAAGCACTTGCCTACGACCCTACAAAGCCACCTCCTGAGCCCCTATAACGATCAGTCCAGCTACGGCTACAACACTCTTCCCCCTCGCTCTGATACAGTCAGCCAACCAGTCCAACTAGAAGCCAAAAGATAAGAAAGGCGCGAGCTCCAATATAAACTCATATATGACCTCCAAAGTCCAAGCCGAGGCTGGCACAGCACCAAATGTCACAAGCCAATCCACAAATGCAGTGTACACTGCCTTGATCAATATTGTGCCTCGCACGGTAATAGGGCTAGCAAACGTCTACGGCTGTCTCGCCCTAATCATGTCTAACTGACGAACTACTGAATCAGACAACCTGATGCCCTCCTAAGGTGCATCGTCCACCTGTCCGATTGAAGACCCACCACTGGCATCACCAGCCCTCGTCGCTCTACCACCCACTGACCGCACGCCAATGGTAACAGCATGCATCGCCAACAGAGCATCACCCGTATCTACAGCTGATCCTGACAATTTATCAGCCACAGGCTCCACAACAGACGAACCAGGTACCTCCTGTCGTGGCAATGGATCTCTGACGACTGCATGTCTAGCTGGCAACCCCTCATGAGCTCCTATCGGAGCATCTGACGCTCTACTGGCCCACCAATCATCCCCCTCAAACATATGACTGAGCGGCCCATCGAACACTGCCTCGACTAGAACAGGTGATGGACTCGGATGACTGACTAGCTCGACTGGCGCCACAATATACGCCATTGCTTGCTCCACCGCTGTGGCATCCTCAACGGCCTAACTATCCATCGGCTCAACTTCATGGGCCACATTAGCATCCATCTTCGAGACCTCATCGTCTGCCGCAGCATCCATCTCCTCAGCCTTATCAGCTGCCTCAGCATCCAACTCCTCAACATCATCGGTAAAGCCCCATCCTCCACCATGTCGTCCGAATCTACATCAATAGCATCATCAGCATCATCGAGCTCCTGTCAAAAAAATAAAGAGAGAAAGAGGGAAGAATCTTAGAGCACACTTAATATAATAATTGACAAATGTACAAAGAAAGCAAAGAGTAACACTAACCTCAGAGTCAGACTCCTCAAGCACCTCCCAGGCCCTCTTCGGCCTGTGTCCACCAGCTACAAAAGGACCTGCACCTGTCTGCTGTGCACGCTTCATCATACCCACTCTCAATAACGAAATGGGACCCTTACCGGCACCTAGCACTTGCGCCGCGCGTGCTGGCACCAGTAAATCTAATGCATCTATAAGTAATATCGCCATGCCAGATTGCCTCACAATCTGTGTTGATATCAACCCCAATCCTTTGTCCCCGATAAAGACGTCGAATTGCTGCCTGTCGGGCGACGCTTGCGACAACCACTCTGACCACGTCATCCGTATTCGCCTGCTTCCCGCTGTCATCAGTCAATACAGGAAGCCACCCCAGAAAATAAGCTACTAGCAAGGCCACCTCTATGTCTGTCAACTCATCTCGCCTGCACAGCCGTAACCTAGTGTCCTGCAGATCCACCTTTGAAGAGTACCATACGAACTATGCATGTCAGTATACGGATGGGGAATGCACTCATCTCGATAGTCAAATATGTCTGCTAGCTCACATCCGGGCTTTTTCCCGCCCGCCCAAGCGTATACTCGGCCACCTGCGTACCAGATCGACACCTCACCGGAACTGCCCGGCCGGGTCACTATAGCCTTCCTCGGCAATGGATGTACCAAAGGAAACCACCCAGGTCAATATTCAATGTAGATCTCGAATAGATACCACTGTAAAAACATCCAATCTACATACGTCGCCACCTGATAGCGTCTATACGACCTCTGCACGTCATTGGAAAACTGATCCAGACGCGAGTACAATGTGGAGGGCCAGCCCGACGCGACTGCCCTCAGCGATCCTGACGGCCAATTTGAACACCCTTGGGGAAACACCATCCTCCGGCGTCCCCTCAAATACAAACCTACAAGTATAGAACATACAACATCTATTACAACCACCCCACCCTGTTCAGAACATGAAGTGCGATGCATGACCGTATGACCACGTAACTTTCCGAAGCATGAAATTTTTCTAAGTATAGGATTCGACATACTACGCATACAAGAGCAATTGAACTACAACATGCAAGAAATGACGAATGAAGATAATAGAACTGCGTACCTCGACAAGAACATGGCAAGGAATCCCGCTAGCTCATATCTCCCATCATTATAGTAAGGACCCATATAAAAGTTACTCTTCGACACCGACTTATGCCCGGGTAGCGCGGTCGCTGTGCCATAGAAGTGTTTGATCCACCCGCTGTACGTCAGCATCATCACGTTAAGAAGTGTCGGCCCAATCTCCCCAAACTCTGTGATGAATGTATGCGTCTGCGAGCTCCACCTGAAAAACAACAACGCCAAGCCCTTAATATCTCTCACCAGATCAATCACCTTAAACGTCACCTCTATCACAGACACCAACCCCAATGCCTTTAACCTCTTCACCCAAACCGAAAGCTCCAACATGTAAGTGCACCAAAAGTTCCACCCCATCGAGTAATGTTGTGGCCCTTGAACATCACAGGTGACTACGATATATCTAATCGCTCTGTTAATAAACCCGACACATACCTTGGCGACATCACCGGGGAAAGCTCCCCACTCGGCGCGCAGACATACGGCGAGGGAACCATCAGACTCTCTACCGTCGACGAAACACTCCAAGGACCCAAAAACACATCCGCAGCCACTCACTAGCCTAGCTCCCTCCAAAACTCCTTGGGCGAGCATCCGGACACCGCCCCCCTTCATCGTCAACAATACATTGCTTCGACTCAGCATTGGATCAAAGCTCATCTCTCCACAATCAAAGCTCAATGGCACCCCCCGATATCTCGACCAGCGCGACCTCGTCATCCTCAAACGTGTCACGCCACGATGACTTTGATCGCCTGCTCGCTCCACCGCAACGTCGCGCACTTTGCTTCTTCCTTGTCTTTTTTTGGTAATCCTGCAACATCATCCCTTACGCTAGATAGGACACCATCGCGCACCCCTTGCCCCCAGTCGGCCTGGCCTCAGCCCTTCTTTCTCGGCCTCGACCTTTCTTTCTAGGCCTCGACCTTTCTTTCCCTCACCTTCTTCCTTTTTCTCTCCTCTCCCTTCTCCATTCCTCCCTCCTCCCTTCGCCTTCCCCCCTCTCCATTTCCCTTTCCCTTTCCCCCTTCCCTTCTCGCTCCAAGCCGCTCGGCCTCAGACTCCATCAAATGTCCCCGGTCAGCCTCGGCCTTGTGGCCTTGGTCGGCCTTGACCCTCCATCCTCAAGCCCCCTTCCCCCATGCCCACCACTCCTCTTCCCTACCACATGCTCGGCCTCGGCCCCTCGGTGTGCCTCGGCTGAGGTTCGCCCATGGTCCCTTCCTCCTCTTTCTCCATTTCCCCTACCTTGTTGCATCCTCTTTGCTTCTTGGGTAGTTCTCAATCTCATGTGGGTCTTCAAGCTTTCTTCTTCTTTCTCTCTTTCCTCTCCTTTCTATTTTTTCCCACTAAGTGTAAGACTTCCCAAACTTTTACACTTTCCCACCAACCTTCCCCCCCCCCTCTTTCATTCAAACTTCAAATCTCAACTTTCCCCCCAAAACTCACAACAACACTTTTTTCAAAGCGCTACCCATTTTTGCGCTAGCTCAAGTTTTTTTGCGCTATCTTTGCCTGCAATAATGTTGCGACTTTTACGACTTTAATTTTATTGCTACTAAAAATTTTGCGCAAACCCATTTTCGGGTCAAATTTTCATTTTTGCGCTATCTCTCTTTTCACGATAACGCTTACAAAAACGCATGTTCTGTTTTTTGCCACTCTGCTTTTTTTCGTTCACGATATCGCTGTTACTTTTTTTGCGCTCCCTTTTTCTTCGCTATATATATATACATATATATATATATATATACATATATATATATAGATATATATATATATACATATATATATATATAAATAGATCTATATAAATATATATTTGATTCGTTGATAGCGTTAGCAAAATGGGTTAAGTTGCTAGCGCGATCTGTGAACAGGTCAGATATTTTTTTTAACGTTATTATTAAGTATGTCCGCTACATTATGTAGCGGACGCTTTTTTGACAAAAATACCCCTCAGTTTTCAAGTCAAGGTACTGTATTTTCTAAAATATCGCCGCTAAATAAAGTAGCGGACGCTATTTCAGAAAATTGTCAGACACTTTGTCATTTTCAAGAAAGCAACTCTCTAATTTCTTTGCCATGCCTCTCTCTCTCTCCTCACTT
This sequence comes from Escallonia herrerae, assembly GCA_033070095.1. Lineage (NCBI taxonomy): Eukaryota > Viridiplantae > Streptophyta > Magnoliopsida > Escalloniales > Escalloniaceae > Escallonia > Escallonia herrerae. The sequence goes on along the minus strand of JAVXUP010000810.1, from coordinate 278,283 downwards.
TCTCTGTGCTTCTTCGTTTTGAGCCCCTGAACTAGCAACCTTCGAGGCAACAACACCGCCTAATGACACCACCAAAGCCCGATTACACCACCGCTGCCAAGAGAAAATTGATGACTTTAATCGGGATCTCAAGAAAGGTCTGGAATTTCTTCAAGAAATACATCTCTTGCCTGGTCCACCTGACCCACAAAGTGTTGCATGCTTTCTCAGGTACACATCTGGGTTGGACAAGAATCTTGTGGGTGATTGGGAAATCATGATGAAGGTTGTGTCCAAGTGCTTCAGGAAGTTGCCCGGACATTTGACTTCCTGAGACATGAATTTGGACATTCCATCACCCAATTATGTTTTCATTGTTGTTTGACTTTAATCCTGATGTGATTTATTTTGTGTATGAAAATTTTTACAAGTGGTCTATCTCTTTGTAGGTTTGATTTTCCTGTTTGTTTCTGGCATGGTAGTGTTGAATGTCACTAGGTGGTTGGGCTTTTGCCATTTCACAACTGTGGGTGCAGTGTTGGAAGGTGTTGGTAATGGAGAGAGGGGAGAGGATGATGATAGAGAAAACAAAAAAGTAGTTAGAGAAAAGAGAGAGAAAGATAAACAACTTAGAAAATTGGAGAGAAAGGAAAGAGAGAGAGAGAGACTAAAGTCATAAAGGTGACAGAAAAATGATGACAAAAGGAGAGAGAAATAGAGACATGTTAGAAAATGTACGATAGAAAGGAGATAAATGGGTTTGGAAGAAGAAAGAGAGATGAAGCAGAAATAAGAGATAAAATGGGTTTGGATTGTCTACCACATTATGTGGAAGACGGATACTGTACCTATAAAATACAGCGTTCTTAGATCGGGGATCAGGGGTATTTTTGTCCAAAAATCGTCTGCTACATAATGTAGCGGACGGACTTAAAAAATGTAAAAAAAAAAGATCTGGACATTCCACAGATCGCTCATGGACGTCAGATCGCGCTAGCAACTTAACCCATTTTGCTAGCGCTCTCAACGGATCCGCTCCTATATATATATCCATTCTTTGGTTATGTATGGAAAGATAGAAATAACATGACCACAATTTTAGGTATTCACTTAATCTTATTAGGCATAGGCGCTTTTCTTCTAGTATTCAAGGCTCTTTATTTTGGGGGCGTATATGATACCTGGACTCCGGGAGGGGGAGATGTAAGAAAATTACCAAATTAACCCTTAGTCCAAGCATTATATTTGGTTATTTACTAAAATTTCCCTTTGGCGGGGAAGGATGGATTGTTAGTGTAGACGATCTCAGAGAAAAAAGAATGAACGGATTTTGTAGGATTCCCAAGAAATTCTTAGATTTCTTCCGGAAGCAGATGATTTCTCACGTTCCGTGAATAGGTGGGACAATCAATTTATTTTTTCACCTTCAATCATAAATGAAACTTCTATAAAAAATCTCAGAGATACAATTGAAATAAATAAGATTCATGGCATCTTTCTTACTGATACTGATTACCGATAATTTGAAGAAAAAGTAGATACATTTGATAAAAAACAATTTTCAAAAGAAATTACTAAGTTCTTAACTTTAACTATATATATATATATATATATATATATATATATATATATATATATATATATATGGAAGCTGATCGGTTAAGAACGCTAGCAACTTGGGTTAAGTTGCTAGCGCGATCTGGTCGTCCATGCGCAATCTGTGAATGGTCAAGATCTTCTTTTTTTTAAGTCCGTCCGCTACATAATGTAGCGGAAATTTTTTTTTGACAAATATACCCTTAAATTCCTAATTATATTTGTCCGCCAAGAAAAAGGGAATTCCTTTTACTTTCTGGAAAAGAGAACCTGTATGTCAGATCTGAAAAAAGGACACACCCCTATTATTTTCTCTCTCTTCCTCATCTCTCATCTCTCATCTCTCATCCCTCATCCTCCCATCTTCTCCCTCTCCCTTGTAACCATTCTCTCTATCATATTATGAAGATGGCAGATCTAGAAAGGAGGTCGTCATGGCTGGAGGTAGCTGGGGAAGGGGAGGGTAGATGGCTGGCCCGCGGCTGACGGCTGACGGTTGTGTCTTGCGCGACCGCGTCTTATGGTGATGCGCCGTCGCCTTCTTCTACGGCTGCAATGAGCTCTCAATCACGCCAACTCCCAAACCTCCACTTCTGCACAATCAACTTACCTTCCTCCAACTCCACATTCCTCCCTGTCACCGACCCATCAAAAATACTAAACTCCCCAACCACCTCCTTGCTAATCTTATCATTGCTTTGCGTAAACCCCTTCCACCTATTCTCATCCATCAATATCTCGTACATATCCCTCGCCTTACAACTAAACTTCTTGCTCATCCTTATCGTCTTAAACCCCTCCTTCTTCTTCTACTCCTTCTTTACCTCCTCCTTCACTGGTGTCGCCACCACAACAGCGGGGGTGGGAGCTGTCGTCACAGCCTTCTTCTCCGTATTTGTCGCATTCACCTTCTTAACAGCTAATTCCTCCTTGGCCGGGCCCGCTTTCGCCATTTTCGCCACGAAAACCCTAACTTGCTCAAGCAAAAACGTTTTCCCCTTCGCCAAAAAGGCCTCTTTCAGTTTTTTCCCAATTGGGCCTTCGTCTTTCAAAGTAACCCTAACATCCGGATCCTCGTCGGCGTTCTCATCCATAATATACGGGATCTCGACTAGTCCCTCGGCCTTTAAGAGCGAGTTGCCGACGGCATCTTGGGCCTCGCCGGCCCAGCCCAGGGTGAGGCTGATCTCATAGCCGGGTATGATTTTCCCCTTGCGAACATTGATGTAGGCCTCGCCCTCGACCTTGGTTTCTAAAGAATGCTTTTTGAGATGAAGAAAGGAACACTGCTTTTGAGATGAAAGAATTGACTTTGGTACAGAGCTTGTTCCAAGAATTGACTTTGGTACAGAGCTTGTTCCAAGAATTGACGTCCGCTACACAGGCACTCTATTTTTCTGTCAAAGGTATATTTGTCAAAAAAAATTGACCGCTATATTATGTAGCGGACGGACTTAAAAAAAGGCAAAAAAAAATATCTGAACCGTTAACAAATCGCGCGTGGACGGCCAAATCGCGCTAGCAACTTAACCCAAGTTGCTAGCGCAAGCAATGGATCAGCTCTATATATATATATATATATATATATATATATATATATATATATATATATATATATGGGAACGGACGGGATAGTAATGAAAAACTTTGAAGAGCGGTATATATATATATTAGGGAACGGACGGGATAGTAATGAAAAACTTTGAAGAGCGGAGCTTGCTCCGCTCTTCAAAGTTTTTCATTACTATCGCGTCTGTTCCCTAAGATTCTATCCCGGCACATTATTTTCGGAGCCCGACGTTTATGCGTGCGGCACCCGCTCGGGTTGCCCCTCCACGCACACCGCACGCAGGGGGCTCATGTTCCCAACCTATTTTGGTCAAACCTTAGGGCCCACTTGGGGTCCCACTTCACGCGAACACGTTGACACATTCAACGGTCAATTTTCAACGCATCGAACTGGTCAAAGTGCGCGGGCCCAAGTCACGTGTTTTTTTCGCTTCGTGCACGACTTAGGTGTATATTATTTTATGTTAGCATGACTCGCGGTAGCACGATTGTCACGCCGCAACCACCCGAACACCTTTTCACCAAAATCATTGGCCTATAGCACAACCGTAGCAGTGGGGTCAAAGGGCAAAGGCCTCGGCCAACCCCATGGGGGTTAGCCTTGGCCTTCCCCGCCCCCCCCCGGTTGCTCACTTCTCTTGCAAAGTCCTTTTTCCCGCATTGTTCACTTTGTACACTCTGTATGTGACTTTGGCACCTTGTTCGTTACGTGGGTACGACTCATGACAACATGCTCGTCGTACCTTGACTTCCCGATTCGTTGTTGCCCACCAAAACACCTACCGTCTGCAAGCTCGAAGTTTACCAAAAAAGGGAGTGGTCTTGGCCTCCCTTTGTAGGAGCTGGCCATCGGCCTTGGCCACCCCTTAGGGTCAGCCTCGGCCTCCCCAGGGGTGGTGTCCTTGGCCTTCCCCCAACTGTTGGCCTCTGGCCTCCCCTCCCACGTACACTTGTCTTCTCTGGTCTTTGCACCTTCGTGATGTTCACCGATGCTCGTACATCTACCTTGCAATGTTCGACGTGCGTCTCTCACAACCGTGCACTGCCCCCGTGATGCCCGTCGCCCAAAGTCATGCACTATCACCACATGACCCGTCACCGACGGCCGCATATCATCATTCCCTACTTTATCATTATTAAAGATCACACTTATTATTTTGGTATAAGATGCACACTCGATTCACGCCCCATCGGGACACCCGATGCACGCCCATGCACCACTCTCATGATACGTGCCCTGGTACCAGGAACTATTTCCACGACGTTCGTCGCGAAGCCCATGCACCACTTCCATGATACATGCCCCGGCACCAGGTATTGTCTCCACAACGTTCATCGCCGCGCCCGTGTGCCATGATACTTGCCCCTGGCACCAGGTATGATCTTGCGACAATCGTTGTCACGCCCCTATGCCACTTCCACAACATGTGCCCCCGGCACCAGGTATTGTCCCGCAACGGTCGTCATCGCGCCCTTGCGCCACAATTAATGTTTCATGCTGTAGGCACTGCGCCCATGCGCCACAATCATGTTATATGCCTCCAGGCACCAAACTCAGTCACCACACCATGTGCCCACACCATGGACGTGGAACATACTTCGACCCATTCTCTGCAGTGTGCAGCATTTCGAGGGGCTCGGTTCATAGTGCTCCGGCACGACGACCCTTCGCAGCGGAATAGGCTCGTTACCACTAAGCTATCACCGTCTTCATATCGGGGGGCTCCGTTTGTAGTGCTTCGGCATGAGGACCCTTCACAACAGGATATGCTCATTACCACAAAGCTATCGTCGTCTTCATTATAGGGGGCTCAATTCGTAGTGCTCCGGTACGAGGACCCTTCGTAGTGGGATAGACTCATTACCACAAAGCTATTGCCGCCTGGGGTAACTTGCGTGACACTAGGCACTGAGCTATGAACCTGTCCACTCACGTTACCGGTGATCATTGGTGCCCGCAGGACGATGACCCCCAGGTCACTCCAAGACGGGAGCAGGTCTTTGGAAGGCATCGCGCTTAGTCTGCTTGGCAGTTGGTTACAAGGGCAGCCCTCGCCGCTGTCAGGTTCTCTACGTGTCTCCTGACGCACTTGTGGGATTCAGTAAGGGCTTGGACCAGTGGCTGGGGCAACGGGCTTACTCTGATCATGTTGTTATGGTGTGGTCAGTCTTTTCAGACAGGTAGAGCGACACTGTGTGGGGCAGACATCGTAATTTTGGAAACCGACAATCCAACGGAGAACAGGCAATTTTAGACCCCCTAGTGATGTGTCACTCCCAGGGGACGATATGTGGCATTTAGTGACATAAGCATACTTTTGTCTATAAATAGTGGACTTTGGACTTCATTAAAGGGACTTTTGCTCATTCTTACAAAATCACTTTCTCACTTTAAAATTTGAGAACTCTTGGGTTCTAGAGAGAGAAACACAAATTGGACATAACTTTGGACCGTAGCATTGGACCCTAACTTGGACCTTGACTTGGACTGTCGACTGCCGACCTCGTTCATCTCAGCCTTGTCTTCACAGCACTACCACTCCTCACGGCTTGTCTAGGAAGCCTTGCTCTCTGCCCTTACTCCTCCCTCACTGTCTCTCACTTTGCATACTTGGAAGCTGACTCAGACTGCAGCCTTTGTGGCACCTCCACGTAGATACGAACCCACTTTCCTAGGCATAAATACCTAACCCATTTTTCATCTAAATTCATAACTCTCTCTTAAACGGTTAGGGGCAAATGAGTCAAATCAAGTTTGTTTTCTCTCTCCTCTATTTTTTCACTTCTCCCACACCTACTTCCTTCCCATCCCCTTCCCCGTACATTACCCACACCACATTAATTCACCTCATTCATTATCACACACACAATCAATGACTGGAAGTGAAGAAAGAAGTTGGTTGGTGATGGGTCTAACTTTTTTAGATATCTGGCCGATTACGATGGTGGTGATGTCAGGTGGTGGTGGTGCTAGGTGTGCCGACGGTGGTTGGTTCTTGGTTTTTAGAGAGATTATCAGCAAAGACATTGGTGGTTGATGGTTTAGCCGGTGATGTGACCGGTGGTGTGACTGGTGGTGGATGTCCGGCAATGATGGTGTTGGTGATCGATCGGGTCGCCGGAGATACTGATCTGGGTTTCGGTGGCACTGCTATGATGCCGGTAGGTTGTGGTGATTTGGTGGTGCGGTGGTGAGGCCGATCTGGTGGTAGTTTTAAGTGAACGATTTGGCCGTCAACGATACTGCGGTAAGGCCGGTGATGTTGGGGTGATTTGGTGGTTTGCCAGTGTTACGATGGTTGTGTAGCGCCTATGAGTGTAGAGATTGGGCAAATGGCAATGGGTTTGTGAGCAGCAGTGGTGGTGACTGGTGATGGTGGTGAATTGTCAGTTAACGGCAGCAACATAGTGGCCTAGTGGTGGTTCGACAGTGGTGATGCCAATCTAATGTAGACCCAATCTTGGTGATGGTAGTGTTGCGGTGGGTGAAGCCATGGTGATTTAGGTGAATTTAGTAGGGTAGTTGAAAGGTTTAGGGGATGATTTTAAACAAGGGTTTTAAAAAAATAAAGTTGGCTTGATAAAATTATCCATGACGGTTTTGTGTAGATCGTTAAGAATTTATACAGAAGTCTTTCCTTATTGCAAAATTGAAACTAAAGACCCTTTTGTATAAAAATTGAACATCTCGACTCTCATGTGAGATTTCGAGGTACTTTCAGAGTACTAAAGTGTATTTAACCTTTATATTACTTTCTAGAATTGCCTTCAAGAGCTAACCAATGGTTTATAAGCCGTCTCAACTATTAGAATTTTCTACTCAAATGGAATTTGCAAACGAAGTTTGGTTGATACACCCATTTTGTTTGATTTGATTCTGTGACTCAAAATTTCCTTGCCAAGCTACATGAAACAGATTTCTGGAAGTCCACAGAAAAATTATTGCTAAAAGCCTACAGAATTCACATCCTCTACTTGCAACCCCATTTCCCTCCCAGAATCTCCATGAACTGCCTCAATTCTTTGAATCTTGCACATTTCTCCGTAACTTCAATCGTAGAAGATTAACTATGCGAAATCACTCTGGGACAATAGAAATGGATAATCAGGATTTCTTCAAAGCACTGCCACCCAATGAAGAACGAAAGTAAGGTGGGGCAACCACGTCCAAGAAGCTTAAGAACAAGAAATTCAACAAAGGACCTTACACATAAGAAATAGAAAGCATTATAGTCTCGATTTTGGCAACGGTGAAGAATTAGAGATCAAGAAGAGTTACGCCTACCATCCTCACAAGGAGCAGAATACCACAGGACCAGGTAAACTAGACAAAGCCCTTTTTAGAAAGAAAAAAACATACACAACACACCTAGACCCATCCTACTGTTGTTGCTAAAAGGACTAACAAGCTAAAGGCTCTGTTTGGTAACATTTAGTTTTTTAGTTTTTTCTACAGTTTTGTAAATTGGAGAAAATAAACGCTTTTGGTACATAGTTTTTGTTTTTTTCCCCTTCAGCTTTGAAAACCAGTTTTTAAAACATGGCTATTCTTGAAAACTCCATATAGGAGTTTTGGGTTTTCAGTTTCGATTTTTATTTTAAGACCACCACTACCATCATCTCCCACCACCACAGCCACCGGCCACCACTGTCGGCCACAGCTGCCGGCAACCGTCGGCCACCACAGCCCAACCGACAGCCGCCACGCTACAAATAGCGACCGCCGGCCAGTCGGCAGCCACCTCTAGCGACCACCGCTGGCTACAACCAACGACGGCCAGCCACTACCACGCCCCACCACCGCCACTGCAAATCACCACCAAAGAAAAAACTCAAAATAAAAATTGGGTAATCAAACACCCAAAAGAAAAAAAATTTAAAATAAAAATTGGGTAATCAAACACCAATTTATTTTTGTTAAAAAAGAACTAAACTGTTTTTTTTATTTTTTTGGAAACAGAAAACCAAAACTGGAAGTGTTTTCAAATGCTACCAAAGTTACCTTTTTTTTTACTTAGAGAAATGAACACAGAAAACTAGGGAAATGGAAAGCAGAGTCGTGAACCTCAGTACACTCCCATCTGCAAACCCCAATTGCTATCGCATAACTGCGGTCCCTTGTTTCGAAATGACGAAGTGTAATAAAGTCTGAAACACTCTTCACCATACCAAAACAACTAATACCATCTAACTTGAACTCCATGTTGAAAAGGCACACAATTTACCTCAACTCTTGCCCATTTATGCCCACTAGTGTGGAGTACATGCGTTGCACGTAGATGTGGTCAAGAGTAATTTTTTAGGTGATATTATTAGCTTTTTTGGATCAAATAATATAATTCAATTATGTTCTTATTTCTTTTTGTGACTTGTTCTAGAAGAAATGTATATTTGATGTTTGTAATTGTAATCAATGTTTGGAAATCTTCTTTGCATGCTTCTCGATTGAAGAAATATTTGATGTTACTGTTGAAAAGAAAAGTAAATGAAAAACTAAAAGAATCAAACTACGTATTTATTTTTGTAATATGTTAGATTGGTTTAGAGTATACAGTTAAGATTTATAATTTTTATTATTTTATTATAGTTTAGTTTGGTTCTGTGAGCTTTCTAGATTTTTTTTTTCCTATTCATCACGAGAAGATAAAAATAAATATTTTTCTATTTATTTAAAAAAAATTCCATTGAATAATAAACCAGAAAGAAGAACTCAAAGCCTTAGAAAGATAATTTTTTTTCTTTTTCATTTTTGGTTTAAACAAAGAAGTTTACAAAGAGAGAATCATTGTCTGTGGATTGAGGCATTGAGGGAAGAGATCAGTTCCTTTTCTCTTTAAACACCAAAAGAAGGAAATGAGGTTTTTAGTGAACAATCAATAAGAAGCGGTTTGAAACATTATATATGTTCAAACCACAAGCCAACACTCACAATATAGACAATTACTATGCATGTTTGTATAAATCAATTATACATAAAATAATATTTATGATTAATATACATTTCTGATTTCAATAATAAGATGCAGTGAATGTACATAAAATTAATAATCTTGTGTTATAAGAGTCACTCATGATGCAGGCAGTAAGCTTTTAACTTTTAGCATGTAGAATGAGAAGATGTAGTTTTACTTTATTATATAATATCATCTTAGTCTTCATTAAAGTGATCTTCTTTTTTGTGCACAGAATATTCAGCTGTCATTTGATGGTTTCCATCATTTTTTTGTGTTCGTTAGTATTCTTGAACTTCATGTGCTAGCAGCCTTGCTCGGATTCTGTCATTTTTAGCTTTTTTGTCCATCCTAATGATGAAGCTGAATTCTTTTCCTTCCATTTTCTCAAGGTTCTTTTCATTCTGCTTGTAATTTTTAGTGTTAAACGTTATTCTTGCCTAAATTTTTACAAGGCATATAATTATGAATTTGCGTACCTTCTTTGATTGTATCAATTTTGAGACTAGACATCCAATTAAAATTTTATTGGCTTCGAACAATGTTTATGAATGTCTGTTGAATGTCTCCAATTACAATCAACTTCATTATGTACCTGCTTTTATCAATATAATTGAATCAACAAAGTTTTCTATTAAAATAAACAAATATTCTTAATTTCTCTAGTTTACCTTGATTCATAAGATATTAGAAGTTCACGTTTCTCATCCTTACCAAGCCCGTCTTTTTCTGTAATTGTAACTTTCTTGCAACATCTTTTCCATTGTAAGTATCATGGTTCTTCTTTATTCTTAATAGTCAGTAATCTCGCTTTAAATAGCAGTACAATCTCTGTATAAAGCTATTGCTAATTTGCATTTAAGCTTTTTTTTTTCATTTTTGATGCATATTAACCTTGTTTTTCTATTCTTGTTTTTTAAATAATTTTTTCTTTCTTAACTGATTTTTGACGTATTTCAGTTTCTTTGTTTTGTTTTTGTTTTTTAGTTTTACATTTATTTAAATATTTATTAACCCAAAAATGCTGGAAAAAGAAAATATATCACAGTACATTCATTATCCAATGTGTATTTTATTTCAACCAAATTAGAAAGGGAGTAATAAAAAGATTTCTTTGTTTTGTTTTTCTTTGCCATGAGACTTTTCATTTCCTAATGTTTAGGACATATTTATTATTCAATGTTCATTTAATTTTAACCAAATTTAAAAAGGAGTCATAAATTGAGGGTATAATTGTTATTGGCGTAATTAACAGAGGACATCATCGTCCAGAAATGATTTACAACATTCGTATTATCACAGATATTATAGATTAACAATGGAAAAAGAATTTATATCTCGAACTTCAACAGTTGTCGCAATAGATCTTCCCAAGATGTGCTGGATATCTCGCTGGAATCTTGCCCAACCTTTTCATCAGAATAAGACCTGTTCATGGGAATTTGTTTCTGGTTTTGATCTCCACGGATAGAGATAGAGCACAAGTTGTCGCCGGTGGTGTGGCGTCTGTTGGTGATCCTCCTATGATCAATCTCATGTCCACTGGGTATTGGTGGGTGGTTCCCGTGCCCATTCCATGTAAGCCCAACGGTGGCTCTGCCAGATCGCTATATAGGGAACCGGGGAGGGAATTAGGCTGGCCCAAAGGTTATTCGGCAAGAGGGAAAGAAGGTTTTATTGCTACCCTTTATTTGAAAGAACCAGCAGAATGCATGAAGTTGGGGTGTGTGTGTTGGGGGGTGGGGGATGTGGTTGGGGAGGGGGGAAGGAGCCTCTCACTCAGGCGATAGTTGATACATCGATAAGCACTTTCTCTTGAGCTACACAGGTGATACAAATGAAGGAAAAATAATGGCCGTAGTCCATTAAATTAACTACCCAATTTGAAAGCATCTACAAAGAGGCCTAAGCAAACACCAGCCTTCCAGTAGTTTATCATCACTACGAGAGACTGCAGTCTCCCTGTTCGTATAGAGGAGGGCTTTCTATACATGAGCATGCCAATGCCCTCGATTGCAGCAACCACCACACCTGCAACCAATACATCCCAGTCACCAGTCTGCCCAAGAATTGTAGCCAGTGCATTCGCAGTGTAGAAACCCAGGAGCAGGAGAAATATCTTCATAGGGAAGTTCTTTCTAGACGAATTTAGCTTCTCGAGCAGCTGCCTCCCACCTGCACTTACCAGCCTGCCCAGTCGAGTCTGTCCAAGACCAGGGCTATCACTGCTGATGCTGTCTTGGCCACCGTTACTGGGACTTCCACCTGTGTCTAGGGCAAATGCTATTTTCCAACCATGTCTTCGCGCCTGTAAACTATTCAAGGCATAGTAGTAAAAGCATATTATACGGTATCCATAGTAGGACTGTATTACAACTACTCAAAACAAGAATGCCTAATGAAGCATAAAACAAACATTACAGCTCACCAGAAAATGAAACTATGTGGAAGGTGGTTCTAGACTCCCTAAAGTATTCACACGTGCAACACCAATGGGTAAAGACAGGGCTTCTTCAACAGAAGCAGTCAATACTTAATCAAGGATTTGAATGGTTCATGGACCCCATATCCATGTCGAGGTTTGAACACTACTTAGCTAAGACCCAAAATCCTGAGATATAGGTTAGACAAGTTTAACACCTGGACAGGTACCCACCCACACATGCGACATGCATTGCTCCAACTAATGTACTAGTTCTGTGTAAAAGTATCACATTTCCTATCAATGCAACTGAATGACGATAAGACTAACCAAGTCCAACAAGAACGTTATCGCAAGAAAAGGGAAAGGATAAACATAAAGAATCAGAGGAAGTGATTTCCCATTAGCATGCCTGTGAAATTCGTTTTCTTCCTAAACCAAATTCTACGAGAAATTCCTTGACGATAAATTACCACTAGTGTTAGTATGATCACTAGCAAAGATCCAATTGTACCTCCGAGGATAAGGTGCAGACTTTGCTCCATGTTCTGAAGTGGGCCCATTCGTACATGGTTTACTGTTCCAGGTGCTCACTTTAGAACTATTTTTAGGGATGGCCCATGTTGTTTCAGATCTTTCAATCTCCGTTGTTGACAAAAAGGTCTGCAGCATGATAGCTCGCATTTTACAGGCCATGAACTGCAGAAAGACAAATTAAGGCATGCATTAGCTCTTATATTACAGAATCTTAATAAAATCCCAGAGGGCGTTAATATTCATGCCTATGGGGCAAATACGTCCATATATATATCCAAAAGTTTGCCAATTTGGCAGGAGTGAGGGAAATTACCTAATATCTATTGTGACAATCCACTGAACTACAAATTCAGGACGACACTAGCGACCTTTCATTATGAAAGGCACGTGAAACCTTAGTTTATCTCAATTATCAACTATTTAGATTTCAGGACCTTCTTAAGCTCATTTCGACGAAAGATCAAATATTTGAGAACTTCTTGGCACTATAGAGTTATAACTACGGCAGAAATGGGAAAAGAGTTGCACAATGAAACATTCCAGTAGTCATGCAAGTCAAGAACCTTCTGTGCATTTTAGGTGATCCCTGCATCAGTCCCACAAGCCTAAGTGTGTGATTGCCTAGGAAAACTACAAACGACAAGAAGTGCCCAGAAAAAGAGCTCTCAATTTAGACTGGGGAAAGATCAGTACAAGCCAAAAAAGAAGAAGCATAAACCATCAAAGCTTTGGTCTTCATCAGTTCCTAGAATGATGAAGCAATTACTCCCATAAAAAAAACTTGTTGCCATCGTGTGCTTGTCAAAGTATCACTCAGGCTTTGCTGTGAGTTAATGGGTGGGCTAGCTAAGGTTTTGCCGTGAGTTAATGGTGCTACACGAATCCTTACCTGCTTTCCCCCATGTAAACACATGTTTTCCGAGCAAATAAGAAAAGGGGATTTCCCAAGTTCACAAGACTTCTGCCATTACAGGTTCTAGGTAGCCTAGATGTAGGCAGCCTTAGCTGCTATCTGACCAACCACTCCAATTGTTGTTTGATCACTCCAAATGTTATTTGATCTTATGCAACTCTGGCCTTGTTTGATGCAATGCAAAGTTGTTGGTCGTCTGCGGCTCTAATACCAACTAACGCTGTCAGCAGTGAGAGATTGTTCACTGATTCATATAGAAGCCTAACTTTCATAAAGGGAAACAAAGGAAAACCCTGATACAAGATATCTGACAAGCACACTCTAGGTATTCTGAAAGGAACACAAAAGCCACAAATTAAGTAATCCTGAAAGGTCATTACAAGGCAGCCATAACTGATAATTATAGGAAAACATAACCAAAACCCTTGAAACATTAAAATCTCAATCCTTTACTTGATCTAATCTGAATTGTTCCTAATGGAACAACAAATACCAAAAAAACCCTTTTGAGTGACTGCTATAGTAGCATGGACAGTAACACACTACAGTGCTGCAAAAAATACCACGCAACTGTACTATGAACAGTTGTTCATCTATATTGTCCTACATCACCATCACAGCTAAGCCCGAGTCCACAGAATGAGGTGAAGCTTCTGGCCCAAATCCCCCAGGCTAATGCGGTAGGATGTCTTATGCACGCTATGATTTGTACAAGGCCAATATCTCATAGTTTGTTACTTCTTAGTGTTGTTAGCAGGTACATTAATCCAGGTAAAGAGAACTGGAATGCTGCAAACTGGATTTTCTGTATCTTGTAGAAAATGTTAATTCCAGTATGATGGTTGACCAAAATAGTGCTTCTGATCAGGTTGTTGGTCAAGTTGATGCAGACTATGCCGGGGACTTTGATGCAAACATGCCCATGACCGGTTTTTGTGTTGACATTTTGTCCGAGGTCAATTTTGAGTCCAGAAAAATTATGTACAACAGAAGTAAAGTAAATGTGGTGACCAGCGTAGGGAGATAACGGGGAGCCAAGTGCCACCAAGAAGGGCCACATATATAGTATGAGCCCAACTTCACCTAAAAGCTTAAGCCAATAACTTCGGGTCCATCCACGTAAAAATGTCCATCTTAATTTTCACACACACCCCCCCCCCCCCCCCAAAAAAAAAACCGAAAAAAGGGTAAACCCTAAGGTCTTACATAACAAATGTGGGGAGATAAAGAGGAACCAAGTGCCACCAAAAAGGCCTATTAATAGGGATTAGCCCGACTTGACCTAAAAGCTGAAGTCATTGAGTCTTGGGTCCATCCTTAAATACATGTCCATCTTAGCTTCTATGTTTACCCAATTTGGGACTATCACAACTTGCACATGCACCTCAAAAATAAAGGCATCTAAAGAAGCTTTGTGGTTGAAATGTTAAACTTGCTTTCAGGCAGGGTGGTATACTTTTCCACACTAACAGTCAGAGAGCAATTCACTTGGCAATGAATCGAGTCTAGATGTGCGATACCATTGGATCGGGGAGTGGATCACTTTCGGAGAAATAATTATGTCCAAGACCCAAACAAAAGAAAATGCAACAAACATTGTAATGAAGCCGTGACTAGAAGCAAGTTGTAAATCTTTCACAATGTGCAGTATTGGCCCCGGGTTGTGGGGATGGACATATTTATTGATGTAAATTTGAGGTGGTTATCTCAGGTTATCTTCGTGGTGGTTCTGCGAAAAGTCAGGGTGGAGATTCTAGTGTCAGTATAGCTTTTGCCATGAGGGTTAAACTGGTTTTTCCAGTCACTATGAAATTTGCATGAGGATGAGAAATCCCCCTGCCTGCCATGCTTTCATCTTCGTTTTTCATGCAAATTGGACAAGGATGTAAAAGGGGCATCCTATTGGATATGGGCCTCAAGTTTTTTGGGACTAACTCAAAGCGTTCTCTATTACTTGTTCTTAATATCACAGTACAATGAAGTTGCATGTCCTGCGTTCTAATTTTGGCAATTGCCATTTTTATTTGTATTTCGCAGTGATTCTGTTTTGAAAGTTAACATTCTGCATAAGCAATACAAAGAAGGCTTGTGCTTTGTGAAACAGCATGCCCCTTTCTAAAGGCCTGCCTTCCACAACACTACAACCCCATTCCATGCTCGCTTTTGCTTTCCAATAAGATTAACAAATCGCAATCATTCATATTGCTCATCAAAGTAACAACCCACAAAATAGTCAAGCCCTTAATTTATGTAGGAAAATAAAAAAACTGAGAACCAAAGATACAGCAATAAGTTGGAGAGCCTGGGAACTTACCTCTAAGTTAAATTAGCGCCAAAAACTACACCAGCAGGAGCAACAGTTTTGCCAGCAGCGCTTTGCACCGAGGACCAATATTAGAGATTGCTAATCATTTACAGTACCTAAATTCAGCTACGCATTCAAATAGTCCCAAGAATTGTGCTTCAACAATGGAGCCCTTATGGGAAAACATACAAGATAACACAAGTCGTTGTGAGTTTCTTCAAATATGGAATCTTTGGGCACTTTGAAATTACCTTCATCGGACCCCCAACGGAACTTTTAAAAATGGCTCCCAAGTCTTCTGTTCCAGTCGAATTCAGCAGCCTTTACTCGAACCTTAACACAAGATGGGAATCGATAAATATGGGAGGGAGCAGAATCTGTGTGTGATGGAAGAGAAGTTGGAACGGAGCGCTTGTGCTGATCGAAGGAGAGACAGAGAGAGGGAACTTCAGTCCGGGAGCGAGATATGGAAGATAGGAGGGGAAGAAGACAAGATTCAAGAAACGATGTCGTTACAATTAGAAAACTAAAAAAAGTGGGTTTCGGGACGTTGTTACAAGTGATAAAAGAAAAAATTAGGAAAAAGCGAGTTTGAGTGTCAAAACTTTGATCCTTTCTAACATGATGCAATTAGACAATAACTATGGTTTGTTATTCGCGCGCGCGCGTGTGTCGGTTGAACATGTGTAAACAGATTTGTTATAATTTGATTGATACATGCGTGGGTAAATTTGAGCCTTCAATGCGTTGGAGAATCACAAGTTCAAGTTCAATTTAGTACAGACTGAACCTAACAATTTATTTAGACTCAGACTAGTTTCATCCATTTTTGTTATGTGGGTGAGCTTTTCTAAAACGGCTGAGAAATCCGACTTCAGTTTTGCAGCTTGATTGATGAAAACTCCCCTAAGCTATGGCACGATTTAAAAATCTCCTCAAGTTATGGTTTTGGCAAACGTCATCACATCTTATGTTGCTAAAAACAAGTACATGTCCGAGCATTATAAACCAACTCCTTATCATTCTCATAATGAGAGCTAGCGGGCCGATGGATCGTCAAAAGACCACAAAAAAAAACAAAAACAAAAGAAGGAAATATTGAATTGAGGGAGGGTACTGCAATTATGTCATAGTTCGGGTTAGTTTTGTCAGTTCAGCCTAAATAAAAAAGGAATTTCAAAACAGTGGCAGAGGAGACCAAAAGAGTTCTCACTTAAGCGGGGAGGAAGACGAAAGAAGGAAATGGGTGCTGCAATTTGGGTCCTGTTCTTGTGCTTGATTGTACCATCTTCTACCACTGGGAAGAGAGAGATTATAGATGTGAAGGGTGGACCGGACGATGTCGTATGGGTGGTCCAGCTCTCCGATCTCCATTTCAGCGTTCACCATCCCGAAAGAGCCGGCGACTTCAAGCGGCTGGTGGGCCCCACTCTCTCCATGATCAACCCTTCCCTTGTCCTCGTTACCGGCGATCTCACAGGTTCTTCTTTGCTCGTGCATCCTAAGTGTTTCCTCTTTTGACGTGGTGGGCATTTGATTTTATGACCTTTATGGGCCTGTTTCACAATCACAGGTGGATTGTGGAAGTTTTGGTCAATTAATTGGAATTGTACATTTTTCTTCAATTAAAGGGATCTCAGGGTGTCCCTTAATGCGTGCGGTTGAAACAGAAAATATATTTCTGTATATATTTATGTATGTATAAAGAGTGCATCGGAGGCATGTATTTATGGGTATTACGGTTGACCTAGCAATAAATACAATGAACAAATTAAGTATTTGATAAGATAAAACAAGATTGATATGACAATTGTAAATTACGGAAATTCCTTAATTTACTAATTTGACTCTAATATCCCCTCAAACTCAAGATGGTCGACTAGAGACAAGGTTGAGTTTGAAAATGAAGTGCAAGACGTTCGCAAGTTGATCGAAGGAAGAGACCGAGCTCAAGGATACCACGAGTGAGATGGGTACGAATGACATGACAATCAATCTCAATGTGTTTTGTCCTCATGAAAAACATCATTGCGAATGATCTAGATAACATTCTGACTGTCACAATGAATAGGAGCAGCAGAGTCAAAAGGGACACCCATGTCTCCGAGTAGCCATCACAACCAAATTAACTCGGTAGTAGTGTCAGCAAGAGCACGATATTCAGACTCGGTGCTGAAGCGAGAGACAATGAACTGCTTCTTGCTGCACCAAGAGATGAGAGAATTACCCAGAACAAAACAGAAACCTATAGTGGAACGGCAATTGAAAAGATCGCGTCCCCAGTCTGCATCAAAAAAGGCAGTGAGCTGTAGAGAGGATGCGGACGGATAGTGCAAGCCATGATATAAAGTACCCTATCACAAGATTCGAAGAACGCCAGCCAAGTGAACGGTGGAGAAGCGGTCATGAACTGGCTAACCCGATGAACTGCATTAGTGATGTTTCGTCGAGTAATAATAAGATAAATCAGGCTACCAACTAGTTGTCTATAGCAGGTAGGATCCGAAAGATATTCACCATACTATGCTCCCAGTTTTCCTCCATGGGGGACATAAAAGTATCACTTGAAGAGACACTAGACTTGGAGACCAAATTACAAGCATACTTGATCTGAGAAAGGAAGTATTCAGTGTGATGAGAGGTGACCTCAAGACCAAGAAAATATCGAAGATTACCAAGATCCTTCTTCTCAAACTGTTGATTGAGAGAGATTTTAAGTGTGTGAATGCCTAAAAGATTACCACCCGTAATGATCTCATCAACATATAACAATACTCAGATCAAACCTGAGTCAGACTGTTGATGAAATAGAGCAGAATCATAGGCACTAAACCAATCTGTGTGAGGACATAACTGAACTTAGAGAACCAAGCCCTGAGAGCTTGCTTGAGGCTAGACCTGGCAAACGGGTATACCCGCCGGGTACGGGTAAAATCCGATCGGGTCCGGATAAAAACGGGGTAAATTTTACCTGATTTTTTCCTGGTAGACTTTTCCTGAATCCATACCCTACCCAAGCGGGTAGGGTATTACCCATGGGTAAAACATTAATTTTTACAATATTTTTTAATCAAATATTCCTTCCTTCTTAAATGATTTTTTCCCCTTTCTTCTTTTATTACACAAAACACAATCAGATCTTCAACATTTCCAATTACTACAACAATCAATCTCAATAATCAATATCCATTAAGATCTATTACACAGCAAGCAACTTAAAATCAAGATCAGGTCTCTTGAATATACAAAATACTGAAAATAGAACCCAAAAAATTTCAAGATCAGTAGATCTAGTGGCGATGGTCAACCGTAGATCAACATCGCCAATCACAATAATCGATCTCCATTAACATCTATTACACAACCTCCATAAAATCAATATCAAGATTCTTGAAGAACAAAGTAAAATAAAATAAAAACTACAAGATCAGGATTCTTGAATAAAGAAAATAAGACCAAAAAAAAAATTTACAAGATCGGTAGATCTGGTGGCGACTGGCAACTGGCGACGGTCAACAGTAGATCTGACGAAGTGGCGATCGGCAACGGAGGACAAAGTGACCATCGGCGACAGTCAGTGACGTACTCGATCCGTGGCTGTGGTGAAGGATTTGATGACGGGGGAGGCAAAGAGTGAGGGGGAAGATGGAGTAAAGGGGGGGGTGGTGGTAGATCTTGAGTGAGAGCGGCGAAGGGGGGTGACAGAGAAGAACGGGCGGCGATGGCTGTATAAGGAGTGAGAAGAAGGTTGAAGAAAAATGAAAGTGAGAAGAAGGTTGAAGAAAAATGAAAGTGAGAGGCTTAGGGCACAAATGGCTCTATATATAGTTTGAAAAACGGGTAGTCGCGGGTAACCCGTAACCCGACCCGAACCGACCCGAAAATTACGGTTCGGTTCGGGTACGGGTCTAATTTCAGCGGGTAGCACATATATGTACCCGTACCCGGGATTTTTGGCCAGGTACAGATCGACCTGCGGGTACGGATAGAAAATTGCCAGGTCTAGTTGAGGCCATAAAGAGCTTTCCGGAGATGACACACCTGATATGGACAATGAGGATAACCAGGCGGAGGTTTCATGTATACTGCCTTAGTGAGCTCATTTTTTACTTCCATCTAAAACAATGACCAACGGTGATAAGAGGCAACTCCAATGAGAGCTCAGACAGATGTAAGACGAGCCACTGGAGCAAAGGTCTCCTCGTAATCAGTGCCATATTCCCGCGTATATCCTTTCGCTACACACCGAGCTTTGTAACGTTCAATGCTGCCATCTGCACGTTCAATGCCATTTTTGTAAAACAGATTTACCTAGAGGCAGATCAACTAAATCCTATGTCACATGGACTCGGTACGAGTGTCCGGATCGGATACGTGTCCAAGTGTCGGACTCGTCTAATTTTGAAAACGCAGGACACGGGGACACGGCAAAATGTTCATATTTGTTATTGCTTTTTAGTTATTTTGAAGGCAAAAAGGTGTTTTATGTGATACATTTGGTTTTCACTGACAACTTATCTTGTCTCAAAGCAATAACTAATTAAACAAAATACTATAAGATATTATCATAATGGCATATTCTATGAGATGTGTCCGACACATATCCCATACTCATGTCCAAGTGTCGAGTGTCCGACACGGGGAGTATCAAGAGAAAATACATGTATAACATGACGAGAAACGCATATCCGCTGAGATATAGGATCATAGCAAAACTTTTTGTTCTATGCCATAACCTAGCAAGCAACACGTGTGAGCCCTAATTTCTAATTTGTTTCGCTTGTGGGGATGAAATTAAAGAAAACAAACACAACCAAAGACTTTGAGAAGACTATAATTGGGGCTAACACCGTGAAAGCACTCATAAGGAAACATATTGCCTAGTAGCAATAGAGGTGTGGATGGCCGATGGAGATGATCCAGTCAGTACAAAGAGGCGATCCACTTTATGCCCTGTCCCAACTACCTTCCCAGTTTGGGCATCCTCTGTAATGCAACCAGAAGAGTTAAGGTGAATGGTGCAGCCATGATCAACAAGTTGACCCAAAGAGATAAGATAATGAGCCAATGAAAAGATAAGAAAAGAATGAGAGGAGGAAAATCAAGGTGTGGAAATAGCTCATATATGTTTGGTGTGTAAGGCAGGTATTGAAAAATCGAAAATTTTGTGAGAGAATAAAGAGGAATCAGATGTCATATAATTGCAGCAAGCGGAACCAAGGTTTAATACGAGGCTACAGAACAAACAGAAGAACTAAGGAAATGATGAAGAAGCAGAAATACCGGTAGAGTTACCCGTCTGGGAAAGGCGATAATTAGAAGCGTGTGTAGTGCGTAAGGAGCAGCAGATCAGTGTGGGGCGCTGGAGTGTGCGGCTGGTGGGCGCGTGGGCACACTGTCTACGGGGGCGCGTGGGGCTCGTGCTGTGGCGTGAGAGCCCGAAATGGAGCGGAAGAATAAGAGGAATGCACGGCGGCAGTGGCGGCACGCCCAGGATATATGACAGCTCTGTTGGTGCTGTGAGAAAAAGGGTGGAGAAAAAAAAGATCCCAAAAAAGGGCTCTTGATACTAAGTTGAAAGAGAAAATGTCTTTATATTTTTGTGTGTGTAAATAGTACATCGGAGGCCTGTACATTAAGGAGGTCAATAAATTTTGCAGGGTTGCTATACATTAAGGAGGTCAAGCTGGCTTTGAATGTGGCTATCAAGTTTCCGGCCTTGTCTACGTCATTTGTAAAAAAATTATTCTCTCTATGAATCCAATGCTGATGTAGCATTTTTTGAAGAAAAATAGGTCTTTGTTGTATTTGACCACCTTGATTCAAATGTGACCACCTTGCCAGTCATTCTGGCGCCGCCACTTCTGCCCTGCCAATTACATAGGGCATCCAAGTGAAGTTACATGTTTTAGGCCACTTAGTGATCTCCATGTTCCACTTCATGCTTGCATTACATTGATATTGGCAAAGTTTTACTAGACCAAGCCTAAATCCTGTCGTATTTTAACCTTCATTTACATGTGACTTATACGTATGCGCTCGTTCTTTACTGATTTACTAGATGGGAAAAGCAAGGACTTACTCATTATGAAACAAGATGAAAATGAGTGGGTGGAATACCAAAAAGTAATGGAAGATGTAGTCCAAAGGAGTGGGCTTAACAAGAGCAACTTTTATGATCTTAGAGGGAATCATGATAATTTTGGTGTGCCGGTCATCAGCGGATTGTTTGATTTCTTCTCAATGTACAGTCTTAATGGACAACTCAGAAGAAATGAGCTAGTAAATAGTGTCACTGTTAAGGTACTCTTTTTATCTTTATTAGTTATGCTTTTAATATGGATGCTTGTTCACAGCTGTCAGTTTGCCAAATATTGTTCACATTTTCTCCCTCCCTTTTTTCTTTTTCTGACGGCATCTTCTACTTGGATGTGTTTGCTAATTTCATTGTCGGCTTCTAGATGTAGATTTCTTACAATTTCACGCAAGCTAATGATTGTAAGGCAATGCCCATTCTTGAGTTAATTTCAGAATTTGTAGTTAAGTACTCCCAAGACCAGAAAATGCAATTATATCCATGTATTTTGCACTTCTATTGTGCTGCAAAAAGTATTTCAGCTTTATTCCTGTTTGACAGTGGGCCAAGTTAGTATCATTTACTGAGAGATCTCAGTCAGTTCATACTGACTATATTGGCATGTATGGAATTATGATCTTACTCTCTAATAAGAATACGGTATCAAATTTGGGATGACAACGTTGAGAATATCTATCTTACTCTTTCTTGTATATTTCTTAACCTTGAAATTCATCATATTATAGTGTTGGACACTAAAGGTTTTCCAAAACATGGTTGAATAGTTTTAATTACATGCAACAATCTATAGCCAGTGTATGTATGAACTATGAACTTACATAATATGGTATTTAAAATTTCTTAAAAGTTTTTTCTTGTTTTTTTTTTTCCTTTTTGGTTCACCTTAATAATACTTTGCTGTGATTCATGAGCTCCATAGATCAGAGTATTATTGTGATCACTAAAACATGAATGTCTTGTATTGCCATAATTAGACTTTGTCAGTTTACTACAAAAACATTTTGTAAACTTCGTATTTACGGATTCATCAGATACGAGGCATCCTAACTTTCCAGTTTCCCTTCCACTTATTCTCGACATTAAATTTTTGTTGGTCATATTGTTACAAGCAAGCGTCCAAAAGGTGTCAACCAAGAGTTGGAATCAAGAGCTTTTTCTATTAACTATGCACGTCAAAGAAGTTTTGGGCTCATTATTGTTCGACATTTGGTTTTCATAAGCATGCCACTTTCTGGAAGTGTCCTTTATTCAGAAATTTTGAACAAGGTTAACTCAGAAGCGGCAAAGTTATTTGTTTATCTACATCAACATGTCATATATATATGGATGTTCTCTTAATTTTTTAAATTTTCAATGCATGTGCTTCATAATTCAGACTGGCAAGCGGAAACTTCTCTTTGTTGGGTTTGACAGCACGATGTCTGCTGGGTTGCGAGGCCCAACTAATCTTTTTGGACATCCAACTGACCAATTGTTAAGTGAAATAAGTTCTGAACTCTCTCAATGGGATTTTAAATCTGCCGAACCAGTGACCAAGATTTCGTTCGGCCATTTTCCACTGTCGTTTTCAGCTGCCTCGTATACTCAAAAGACCCTTAAGGATATTTTCCTCAAGAATTCTATCTCGGCTTACTTATGTGGTCATCTCCATACAAAATTTGGTAAGAATCTGAAGCGGCAACATAAATCGGGTGACCATTTGTTAACCTCTTCAAAGTATCTTCAGTTGTATCCACATGAGACACCTGTAGAAAGTACTAGAAATTGTTCAAGTGGAGTCCCACCAGTTGAAGAATTCTGGGAGTGGGAAATGGGTGACTGGAGGAAGAGTAGAGTTATGCGTATTTTGGCCATTGATAGTGGTCATGTGTCATTCGTTGATACCAACTTCAAGTTGGGAGCTAAAGAAACGATTATACTACCCACATTTCCACTTGACTCACGCTATATGTTGACAACATTGTCTCGACACCAGTGTAAGTGTCAGCCAGTAGACTCTTTTTTCTATGGCAGTGTTCGGGCTCTGGTTTTTTCTGCTTCCCCAATTGTCTCCGTTGTGGCTAGGATATATGACTCAAGTCCGGGAAATCTCCTCACGGTCATGGAGACATCTATGAGAAAGCGTGAAGATGCCTCATCCAGAGGAGATCTCTATACTGCCCCCTGGAATTCAAAAGCTTTTGAGGACCCATCTCCTGATAGATTTTGGCTGCAAATAGAGGCCACTGACAGCATGGGCAGATCAACTGTGACTGAACTAAGGCCATTTTCTGCAAAGGGTATTCAGGCTAAGCTATCATGGACATGGAAAGAGTTTCTAGTCATGGGTTGTCAGTGGGATGCCTTGTATTACCCAATATTGTGGTCTTTTTATCTGCTTATGTTCTCTGTTCTTCTTATCCCAAGAGCTATCCTTGGTTTTTCAAAGAGGAAGTACAATAGTTTTAATGCCAGTAAAGGCTTCAAGAATCTTATGACACGGGTTTATGCAGAGCTTTACAGGGTTCCTTTGGTGTGGTGCTGTATGATAGTTTACTTGTTCTACCTTTTATTGTGTCCTTGGCTTTTTGGGCAAGTTTTCACTGAAGGTGGGGAAAGGGGATACATGACCTATAAAGGCTGGGTGGTGAATTTTAACAAGATGCGGAAATTAGAATTTCTTGGATTTCCAGATATAATGGTGGTGGTTCTTTCCCATCTCTTTTTGGTAGTTTTACCTTCATTTTGTGTTGCTGGAGCATTGGCTGCTGAAAGAGGGATGTACCGGGATCATCTTCTTTCAGTATCGGGGAAGAAAAAGGATGATGTTAGTTTAGAGAATAAGGGATCTGCATTGTTCAATTATAGCCAACCTGGCAGGTCAAAGTCTTATATTGGTGATCGGTGGATTAGGAATATTCTACTCGTGGTTTCTTTGGCTATTTGTTGGAAGCATTATAAGGTAATCTTTCCCGTTTGGATTATTTTGCACTTATCTTAATCTGCTCTTTCATGGAATCCATGGCAGTATTGATAATATCGGTGGTGATTGTTGCATGATTGCATAAACTTTGAAGTATGAGTAGATATGCTGCAGATAGATGTTGTGTACTTGTTAGAATACACCCTCCTGCAGACCAAAGTTACCAAACTCCACCCCCGAGCAATGCATTTACCGGTACCCACAGTCCCAAAGGTGGTACTCTAAATCTTGGAAACTGAAAATGTGTGTATAATTAAGTATGAAAAAGCCCCAAGTCAATAATTGTAAATTCTCTCTTCTCCGCCTCGCCTTTCTTGGCAAGCAAAGTATGATAGAACTCCTACAGCTATGTATGTACCCTACCAAAGAAGCATCGATAGCAAACTGGGGACTTTAATTGTGAGCCGACTTAGCCAACCCCCCATGTACAATTTCCCACACTACGTATCACAGCTAACCACGAACCAGGTAACACTGATGGGGACAACCGTTACTTGAGGTTGGCTTCCCCTGTGACCGAATGGTCATTGACTCTCTTTTTCACCCTGAAGGTGTCTTGGTGTAATGCCCCAAACCTGAGGGTCGGTACACGTCCCAAAATCCAAATATAATCATGTCCTTAATGTAAATATTATAATGGTATAGCAAAGCATCTATAATTCCGTAGACGTACTCATCCAAATGACAAATACTTAAATCCTTAGATAAATCCAAAACTAATTACAATCCTTTCAGATTAACCATCTCAATCCAAAGTCAATGATAGATAAACTAATTAATAGCTCGTCTAAAGAAAATTTGTAACGCTTACTCCCAACTGGGAACAACAAAGCAAATCTCCAGTTGTACTAACATCTCACCTTTTGTGCTAATCTTGGCCTGGGAGGGGAAACAAACAAAAAGTAAAGGGATGAGTACGAATTGCCATGTAAAAGATTTTACACACAGAGGGCCAAAAATGAACACATATTTGAGTTATCAAATAGAGCCAATGAATAGGAATTTCGATAACTCAATCGAATTTTTACTTATGAATGACAATAGTGACCAAAAGGGAGTTAAATAAATAATAAAATAAATATCAAATACAAATTACCAAATCTAGTCGGTGCACATACACAATTGCTTAGTATTAAGCATCAGAAAATCATGATTATACCATGTCAAATATTGCAACCGGCACGTCACATATAAGTCATAATTTTTTAAAAGTGCCCTTCAAATTCCATTATCACTCACAAAGTAATTTGATAAACATATCAAATGTTCATTCTAAGTCCAAAAATAGTCATTGTAGACTCAGACTAAAGAGGATAAATTTACCAAGTCACAGAAATGAAAGTCAGCTCAATTGGAGATTGGGTGAGTGAGATATCGTCAAAGGAAGTTTTTGGGCGAAAGTTTAAGGCACGAAAACCGAGGGAAACAGGGAGGACACTTGGCAACTCCTCCAATAAAGCTCACTCCAATTCATTAAATGCTGAGCATTTATTAAGCAAATTCTAGAAGTATAGAATGGAGTATTATAAAGTATTAAAATCTCACAAGTCACAAGATGAATGAAGGTGCAATTCTTACATCTATTAAACACTGTGTGAAAGAAACCACGAAAGGAAACATGGACAATAGCAAAGAGCATAAAATTAAAGGTTTTGCTGCTATTTGAGGAGGCCATAAACGTGACAGATTTGCAGAAAGAGATAAAAAAAAATAACAAGTGAACTATCCTTTAGTCGAGAGTACCAGGATACTGACAAAATCTGAGGACAATTAATGAGTTCATACACAAACAATTTGTGTGTGTTTCATAAACAAAATGATGCATACCCTTAACTTATAGGAGCGAATTTAGCGTCAAAAGTGTCCTTGTAATCTTAAATTGATCACAAACTCGTGCTTGAAAATCAAAAAGTCTTTAACTAAGCATTTTTATCTTTTCTTCTCCCCTGTCTCTCCAAAAGTGTGAATACTCTTATGTCTTTCTCTCTCTTCTACAGTTGCTAATGTAATTATTCCTAATTGGTAATTCAATTATAATATAATTCAACGTCCTAGGACAAGCCAAATTCTTTTTTAATGTCTATTCTAACAACATTAGCGACTAAATAATGTCAAATACTAATTTCGTTACTAAATGGACTTCCAAACAAATTCTCACCATGTGCCCCAGCTACACCTTCGTAACTCCAATTACCCGGATACGTATAGCGTTATAGTCCCCCTCCCACCCTATGATACTCCAACTGCTACATGGATCGGTTATTTCTAAGCTAGTCATGAAGGGTATAACAAACGCACCCTGTCTCCACATGGATCAAGCCCTATTAACTCAGTTGTTAGAGTATTGCTTTAGTACGGCGGTACTCATTAGTTGAAACCAATAGTAGTTAGAACTTATTACATACTGGGGTCAACGGTATCTAATAAGTTTTTACTCCATTTTCCATCATCTAGGCATAGTACCAATCCATTCTATAATTCTTCTCATTACCTCTTATGGGAAAATGATCCCACAAATAAAAGAATTGTACAATACAAAGTAACATAAAAACAGATTCATTAAATAAAACTTTGGCCTTCTATTCAGATAATGCTATCTTCTGAGCTTGTATTCATGTGATGCATGTCCTTGTGATTGAATTAACCACGGGCGTGCAAGTGTTATGGGCTCGTGCACCCTGGATACTTGGGAATATTCATCCTTTATTCTGTTAGAAAATACAATTAACTTGGAACTTCTTTCATATGTAAATCGAGGCAGACAAATAGCTTGAACAGCAGCATAAAATAATCAGAGTCAAGTACACTAGGTGTTGAATGTGGAAGAATGAATTTTAAACTTTTGCCTAACTTACTATGATTGCTGAGTTCTAGATTTGTTTTCCTCTTTCAAATGATCTTTCTTGCATCCTTTTTCTACCATGTAGAAGAAAAAGGAATAGGTTGAATTCGATACTATTTCTTGTTCTTATGTTCAGCTCTTTAATTTGCTTTTGTTTGCGGTTTTTCCCTTTTGCAGAATTGCAGAGCTCTTATGAGAGGGTATGAGATGAATCCGCTGCTTCATTTTCCGTTTTATAGCCTGTCAATCCCCACATTGTTGGCTTATACGGTCTATAAAACCAGTAAGTAGCAATGCAGAGTGCGAGCCAGTACAATCTCATGGTGAAACACCAACATACTTGAGTTCCAGAAGTAGTCGATTCTTTGGCTTCATGCAACGTTCCTTGTTTAGGCCAACACCTATGCAAGGTTCAGTTCCGTGATTAGGACGCGACGTGTATATGCTTGTTCCAAAATTTGTTCTCGGCACTTGAGGTATTAACTTATGGGGGTACAACAATGCATAGTTGTACCTGTGCAACGATGATCAAGAGAAGACAAATTGGCTGGGTTAGCGGTACTTAATAACCATAGTCCCGTCTCAAGCAGCAAATTACTTGTAAACTGTACCGAGCATAATGCAGCATCGTGGTTAAACATACAATAAGCCTCCTACTATCCCTTTTTTCTCTGAGCTTTCTCAGTTTCCTAGTTGAACAGACAGACAGCCTCTGGTATAGAGCACTTTTTATTCTGGTTTTTACACTTTCCACACTGAATTTCTCTTTCCTGTTAAGCCACTTCCCAGAATTTCACGTATCCATGCGTCAATCAGATGAAACTGTCATTTCTGCGGGACAGTGAATAACAGATTCACGAGCTGAGCTTGGTAAGTAATTCGACAATCTGATATGAACAACGCGGAGAAATAGAGAGAGAAACATGACATGGGGAGGGAAAATCGTACGGAGGTGGTCCAGTTGCAAGAACACGCAACTTTGAAGTAGTGTCGGGGCTTAGAGGAGCCAACGACGAAGTTCCCACGTTAAACTCAAGTCTCCATGCGAAGAACATTAACCTGAATTACTCAAAAGCGAAGTACACGACTGATGTTAACATGCATCACGGATATCCTGCAAAAGTGTTGACAAACTCAGAAGGGTGTGAATCAGCAGGCCATATTATCCAATCATTGGATATTGATTGACCATAGCTAAAGTTGTAGCAATCTCAGAGGGGTTTGCCCGCTGCGTGACGCTCACCGATTAGACAATCCAATATGTATTTGATATTGCCTTCCAGTTCTTACATGTGAGATAGCTAACAATTTTGACCCAAGAGTTCGAGAGAGTTTTCTCTCACTGGATGGCAAACCAATTCTTGAATTTAGGAAAGTGCAGACAAGTTGTCCTATAGCTACTTTATGTGCACTATCAATACAGCAGCTAGAGCTAAAGAGAGAGTAAAGCATTTTGAACTTATAATTGTAGCTCAAATGTCTTGGTGATAGTGTTTTAGAAATAGCACTACTGAATGAATGAGAAGAACCACAAAGTGTTTTTATTCAGAAAGTACAAGTGTATTTGTGAATTGGGTCTGAGTGACCTAACGGAAGTTTACTTATAACTTATCCAATTTATAGTGTGACACTCTTACCGTCCTCATGTGGATATAAGCAAGAAACCAAAAATCGGTGTCCATATTTTTGTGTGAAAGTTTGTATTTTTTTTCTCTTTTTCTTGTTGTGCTAGTTGTACTTCTTATAGGAGCTTAAATCCCAGCAACTGGTATCAGAGCTTTGTTGTGTCAACCTTATCACCCTTGTAAAAAATTAAGACTGCCAGTCCAAAATATGGGACAGAGAAATTCAACAATCATGATGGTTTCTCCTTCTAGCAAAGAAGAATAAGAGAGAACTTTATTCAAGAAGGTGACACATGACACTACAAGAAAAGAAGTTAAGAATTCTTAAAGTGAAGACCAGGAAGACATGGACTAGAAGGCTGGCATCTCATTATGACTTAATTTCTCGGGTTAAGTTTTGAACAACTTGAACAATGCTCACAAGGCAGTGAAAATTTGGAAGAAGCTAGAGAGCTGATACACGGTGAAAAATTATGAACAAATAAGCTTTATCTGAAATTAAAGTCGTTCGCATTGCAAATGGAAGTATGCACAAATTTTTGATGCATCTAAATATATTCAATTGTATAATCGTTCAATTGGCAAATCTAATTATATATAAATGAAAGCCGAAACTGAGATAATGTTGTCACGTCACTACCTACGTAGACATTCTCTCTTTTCTCCATGTAGATTTAATTTATTATTATATAAATTTAATTTAATTACTTACCACTATCACTTTCTATTTTTGAATTCAGTTATCTCTCTCCAATCAGTTAAAAAAAATATATCAGTTTAAATTTAAATTTCAAAAGTAATTTGCAATTATTGTGCCTTAATCAAGTTTCTAGAATTATTATTATCTCATTAATATCTTATTCCACAATTATTCCCAAAATATTCGCCCAAAATCAAGTTCTCTTGGTTGCTACGTGTCATATAAGAAATGATAATTATTGACACAAATATTATCTTTCCTTTTCAATATACACTACTTTATGTACGGTTAGAACTTTCAACCTAGGCCATTATTGTTTACTCTCTTTTAAAATTGATTCATATATTATCTCTTAATCATTATCTTCTTAATCGGGATAATTTCGTATCCTAACTGAAAATCAAAATTGAAATCTCATGTTATCTCTCTCATCTTTGCTCCTAGAGTAGTTCTTTTGCATACGATTTTTAATTATAATTTTCTGCGGCACTTCTTCAAATTCATTTCCGTATGCAACACACGGGTTATAAAACTAGTATTAAGGTGAAAATTGAAGAGGATAAAGTACTGGCTCTCCTAACGTCACTACACACGTCCTATGATAATTTGGTTACTATCTTATTACATGGGATCAATACTTCCTTTCTGTCTTACTTCAAGAGAAAATGAAGAAGATGAAGCCGCAAACACTTGTAACTGAATATAGAGGCAGAAGTAACAATCAAAACCGTGACAGATCCAAAGGCAGGTCTGGAATAAGATCTAGGGGCAAGTCTCAGCCTGGAGAAAGACAAAAGCGCCACCATTGTGGCGAAGAAGGACACATAAATGAAATGTTATGTCTAGAAGTGTGAAACAAAAGGAGATCAGAGTCAAAGTAAGGCTGAAGATATAGGTGCTACGACCAGTATTTCTAAAGGAAATCTTGTAACCCTTGCTTTCCAACCAAGAAAAAGAGTGTAATAATGTTGCAAGTCATGAAATCGAGTGGGTGATAGATTCTTTAGCATCTTTTTTTTTTGGTTTAGAAGAAAAATATTATACATAATAAATTGTCCCGGTCATACAAAGGATTGTAACATATATTACAGACATTGAACATAAATTAAAATAAAAAGCTAAGAGCTAGACATTGTCCATTATACATTCATAGATAGAAAAGCATCTAATACATTGTCCCATGTCATAGAGACTTCTGATCTAGCCTTGCAAGCAAAAGTGGCAAGTCCGACCGTTTCTTGAAGTAGTCGTTTGCTCCCTAATATTACCCGACAGTGATGAAAATAGGTACTGATCTTGCAAATATCATACAAAATAGGGGCAGCAATGGCACTAATCACCTCTGTTCCCGATATCTAGGCAATTAAACGATCGGAATTAGTATATAAGACAATATGGGCCATATTATTTTTTTTTGCCCATTACAAAGTATTTAAAACAGCAAGAGCTTGTGAAGTAAAAGGGTCTTAAGAGTAGTATGTGCATGCAAAGGAACCCCATCTGTGTCCTAACGGTTTTGAAATGCAGATCCCAAGTCCAGATCTTTGCCTGTGCTGTTGGAAATGAGATCCTGTTAACATGAAACATATTTGTCGACCATGATATGAGAAAATGTTTTCATGAAAATTGTACGAGCAAATCTTTAGCATCTCACCACGCTACTCCTACCAAAGAATATTTCACATTTTACAAAGTAAAGAGACTTCAGCAACGGTAAAATGGATAACATTAGCCATACAACTATTGTTGAAATAAGTTATATGTGTTTTAAAACCAACGTGGGTGCAAACTCACTTTGAAGGATGTAGACATATTTCTGATATGTGACTTAATCTGATCACGATGCACGCTGTGAACTTGGTAGACTGCCACAATTATTTAGGTCGTGATAAATGAAAACTACATAAAGGATCTTGGGTAGTTGCAAGAAGGAATGCTTTTTGCGCTTTGTACAATACTCATAAAAGATGTGTAGCACCAGTTTTCTTGCAACGAAAGATTATTATTCGCTAAATTTGTGGTGCATGAGTATGGCCTAAATGAGGGAGAAATGGTTGCAGATTTTGCAAAGAAACCACTCATTACTTTTGCCAAAGCTACAATACCAAACCCTTGTGATTATTGCTTGTTTGACAAGGTACACAAAGTCTCTTTTTAGAAGTCCTAGCAAAAAAAGAAGAATTTGCTAGAGATAATTATTTTGATGTATATGGTTTTATTGAGGTGGAGTCCTCAGGTGGAAACATATATTTTATCACATTTATTGATGATGCTTCAAGAAACTATGGATGTGTTTCTTGAAGACGAAAAGTCAGGTGTTCTAGATTTCTTAGAGTTATTCATGTTATGTGGAAAGAAAAAACTAGAAAGGCGCTAAAGTGCTCCCACACTGATAACGGAGGTGAGTACACTTTGATTGAGTTTAAAAAGTTCCTTATTCGGCATAAAAAATAGTACATGTCACCCCTCAACAAATTAGTATAGCAGAAAGAATGAAGTGCACAATTGTTGAGAAAGCGAGATGCATGTTAAAGATGGCTAATCTACCTAAGTCATTTTAAGGTGAATCCGTTTGTACGGTATGCTACTGGATCAATGGATCTTTAGACTTTGACACTTCAAGAGGGTGTGGACAACATAGGTCGTGTCATGCTCTTATTTGAAAGTATTTGGTTGCAGAGCATTTGCACATGTCCGTAAAGAGCAACGGTTGAAGTTGGATGATAAGGCTTTTCTCTGCATATTTATTGGCTGTGGTGATGATGAGTTTAGATACAGGATACTGGATCCAGAGAGAAAGAAAATCATCCAAAACAAGGATATGGTATTCTATAAGCATGAGATTACTACATAATCGAAGTCTGTCAATCCAAAAAGCTATGGTAGATGGTGTTACTAGGTTTACACCAGTTTCTTCTCAATTAATTACTTCCACGTATGGTGGAGGTTTCCTAGAAGAAGAATCTAAAGTAGAATATGAGCCAACACTAGCTAACGATGGTGATACGCTCGAAGATGAGAGTGTCGAGCAGGGTGAGTAAATGCTTCCATAAGTGGTTACGGAACCTTAAGTCAAGAGGTCTAATGGATAGTGTAGACAATCCACAAGGTACTAAAGTTCAGAATATGCTTTGGTAATGGTAGACAATGAACTAGAAACTCTTCTTGAAGCAAAATCACATAAAAGACAAAGACAAATGGCTGAGCGCCATGAAGAAGTGATGAGTTTTTTCTTGCAAAAGAATATTATATATGGGTTGGTAGAGCTTTTGAAAGGCAGAAAAGCCCTACAGAACAAATAGGTATTCAAATTGAAGAAAGATAGTGGCACGCTAGTGACCTACAAAGCCTGATTAGTGCTAAAAGGTTTTAGCCAACTGTAAAAATTTCATTGTAACACTTAATCAAGTCAGCCACAGCCTTGTCATCTCTAATAGACCTTAACCTATCCTCAAAGCTAACCCCAGTATCACAGAGTATGGAAGACAAGAGTTAGGTAGCTCTAGATCCCTAATAAACATGTAATCTTCCAGTAAGACACCAAGTCTAAGTCATACTTGTTAAAGTATTCTATGGTACCTAATTAGGTTTAACATATTGCTATTTGTCTTAGGCACCGATAAATGGGTTTCATGTTATAGGAGATTATTATAGGACCATAATTAGATCATGCTAAGGTTTTGGCGTCTAATATGCGATGAAAATAATTATATTTCATCACTTATAATTAGATAGTCCCAATAATACTCTTAATGTAGATTGAAAGTACAAGATCAAAGTTAGTAAAGCACATAAAATAATTCTTCAAGATGGGATGATTATATTTAACCAAAATGGATTATTTTGCAGGTGCACCCAAAATTGACTCGTACTAAGCACATAATTATGCAACAAGCATTAACCATGATGAAAAACCGATGAAAACATACTAAAGGTTGCTAAAACATGTGAAAAGTAAATGATATTTATTATACATGCAAAATGGCCATAAGATGGATGTAATAATGCAAATATGAGGTGTTTACAGCATAGTAAGAAGAAGTTTATGTGTCCGTTGGCGAAGGATCAAAGGAAAATGTAATTTACAAGAAGATAATAGACGGAGAAGAGGAAGACAAAAGATGGGGAATGCCTATTGCCATGATTTATAATGCCTTTTTACAACACATTTGCAGTTAGAAAAATGCATTATAACACTGATGCGAAGGAAAGTGGGTTCGCAGTCGATGTGGAGGTGCCATAAGGAATGCAGTCTGAGTCAGATGCTAAGTATGTTAATGTGGGACACAGCAAGGGTGGAGTAAGGGCAAAGACCAAGGGCTTCCCAGACAGCGCTTGAGGGTGTCAGTGCTGTGAGGACGATGGCGTAGGATGAATACACGACAGTCACAGTCCGATACTTAGGTCCAGAGTCAGGATTCTGTATGTTTTCTCTCTAGGATTCTAGATTGAGAAAGTGAAAATGTTCTGAGAATGTCCAACTGTCAAAAAATGTCCCCAAAACCAAATGAATTCTCAAGACCTTTTATTTATAGAGATTGAGATACTGATGTCATTAATCGACATGTGGCGCTCCCAAGGAGTGATACGTCACCGGGGGATCCATGGACTGTCAGATCGCATATTCACCAGGGCCTACCTCGCATAGCGTCACTCTGTCTATCTGGAAAGACTGGCTCCTACAGTGTCAGTATGGCCAGAGAACTTCCTTGATCTAGCCGCCAATCCAAGCCCTTGCAGAGTCTCACAGGCGTGGTAGCGGTGGGGAAGACCCGATGCCCACCTGCCAGGTGGACTAAGCGCAATGCCCTCCGAAGACCTGATCTCGTCTCGGAGTGACCCCGGGGGTCATAGTCCCTAGGGATGCTGACGTGAGCCCCCAGTGCCAGAGCATGTAGGCCAGTCACGCAGGCACCTTGGCAAATATAGTGTCCCAAAGAGTCGCCTATCCCGTGGGTGAGTCCTTGTGCCGGAGCAGTTAGAGTGCGTCAAGGTAGCATCCTGGAGGAGTCATCTACTCGACGGGCTGAGATAGCAACCCGGAGGAGTCGTCTACCTGGCAGAAGAGGAGTTGAAAAGCTCCCTGGCAGAGATAGTGTCCCAGAAGAGTGGTTTATCCCCTTGGGTGAATCCTTGTGCCGGAGCACATCAAGATAGAATCCCGAAGGAGCCGTCTACCCGACTGGTCGAGGTAGCATCCCGGAGGAGCCGTCTACCTAGCGGAAGGGGAGTTAAGGCAGAGATAGTGTCCCGGAGGAGTAGCCTATCCCCGCAGGTGAGTTCTTGTGCCGGAGCACTAGGAAAGCGTTAAGGTAGCATCCTGGAAGAGCCATCTACCCGACTGGCCGAGGTAGCATCTGGAGGAGCCGTCTACCTGGCGGAAGGGGAGTTGAAAAGCTTCCTAACGGAGATAGTATCCCGGAGTAGTCGCCTATCCTCGTGGGTGAGTCCTTGTGCTGGAGCACTCGGAGCGTGTCAAGGTAGCATCCTGGAGGAGGCGTCTACCTGGCAGAAGGGGAGTTGAAGAGCTCCCTGGGGAAAATAGTATCCTGGAGGTGTCGATTATCCCCACGGGATGCTGCACACTCCGGAGAGTGGGTCGAAGCATGTTCCACATCCATGGCCGAGGCGCATGGTATGGTGAAAGAGTGTGGTGCCCGGGGCATGTCATGGAGATGATGCAAAGGCACGATGAAGTGTGTATGGTGCCCGGGGGCACGACATTGTGGAAGAGAGCCTGGGGGCACGACTGTATTAGCAGCACGGCGCATGGGCGTGGCGGAGTGAGCGTGGTGCTGAGGGCATTGTAGAGTGACGAAGAGCCCGGGGGCATGGCTATATCATTGGCATAATACACGGGCGCGGCAGAGTGCGTATGGTGCCTAGGGCACGTTTGTCTTGGTGGCACGACGCATGGGCGAGACAGAGTGCTCATGGTACGGGGGCCACTATAGTGTGACAGAGAGCCTGGGGGTACAGCTGTATCAGCGGCGTGGTGCATGGGTGCTGCGGAGTGTGTATGGTTCCGAGGGCACTGTAGTGTGATAGGGAGCCATGGGTGTGACTGTGTCAGTGGCGCAGCGCATGGGCACGGCGAAGTGACGTCTAGGCAACGGGGGTCGCGGAGTGATGTCTGGGAGACAGGGTCGCGGAGTGACGTCCGAGCAACGGGGGTAACAGAGTGACTTTCAGGCGATGGGGCACAGAGTGACTTCTGGGCAATGAGGGTTGCAGAATGACATCCTGGCAATGGGGGTCGCGGAGTGACTTTCGGGCGAAGGGGGTCGCGGAATGATGTCAGGGCGATGGGGGTCGCGGAGTGACATCCGGGGCCTTTGAAGAGTAATGAAGGTGCTAAGTATGGAGGCCAAAGGCCAACCCTTGGGGGAGGCCAAGGCCAACCCCAGAGGAAGGCTGAGGTTGACCCCAAGTGAAAGGCCCAGGCTGACTTCCTTTGGTAAATGCCAAGGTGCACCGATAGGCGGTGTGCAACAGTTGAAGCATGATGAGCAGTCATGCAAGGATGAGTTTTTGGGTGACAAAATCACGTAAAAAGAGTGAGAAGTGCACGTGACTTGAGCGTGCACATTTTGACTGGTTGGAAGCGTTGAATATTGCTTGTCGCTTGTGCAGACGTGTCATAAAAATTAGGACTCCCAGTGGGCCTTTGGGTACAACCAGAATAAGTTGGGAACATAAGCCCCCTGCGTGTGGTGTGCGCGGAAGGGCAACCCGAGCGGGCGCCGCACGCATAAACACTTAGAATAATTTTGAATATTCTTTGGTTGAAGAGTAGCTGACGTTGTCTCTAAATGACGAAGGTGAAGAGTAGGTGGCTCGAGCCACCTCGTGCACCACCTACTAAAGCTTGAGTATGGATAGGAGTTAACACAAGGGCATGATGATAGGGTGCATGGGTGTGGGCGACGGGGGTTGCGGAATCGGCGCCTGGGTGCGGACAACGGGGGTCGCAGAGACGGCGCACGGGCGTAGGCGACAGGGGTCGAGGAGACGGCGTGCAGGCACTGGTGACTGGGGTCGCGGATGCGGCACCCGGGCGATGGCAACGGGGGTCGAGGAGGCGGTGCCGGGGTGATGGTGATTGGGGTTGCGGAGACGGCGCGAGGGCATTGCAAAGTAGGTGCTCGGGTGACGAGTGACGGGTGTTACGGTGGTGGTTCGAGCTACCTTGCGCACCACTTACCAAGGTTATTTGATGTCGAGGGACATCGACATGAGGGGCGCGAAAAGGGCATCGTGATGCTGGGGCAGTCCACAACGGGCACCAAGGCACGGGCAATGCCATACGGTCAATGTTGCAAAAAAAAATTTGAAGTGTTGGCCTTGGTTTGAGGGAGGCCAAGGGTATGGGCCAGGGGCGCGAAGATGGTGGGCAATGGTGTTGACGCGGCCTTGGGTGTTATGCGGGAGGGCGATGTATGAATGGAAGGGGAGAATATGAAGAAGAAAGAAAAAGGAAAGAAAAAAGAAAAGAAAGAAAAAAATGGGAGGTGGCAGCGGCGTTAGGATGCCGCGTAGGTTGGAGGAGGGGCGGCTAAGGCGAGGCGGCCAAGTGGCCGAGGCAGAGGGGGTGGGGGAAGAAGGAAAAGGAAAGGGGAAGAAGGGGGCGGTGGGGTTCCGCTGTGTGGGGGATGGGACGGGGGACTGGGGAGAAGAGATGAGAGAGGGAGGTCGCCGGCGACGGGCGTGCCATCGACCGAGAAGGCGAGGCCGAGGGAGAAGGCGGCGATAACGCAGGTAGATGGGCAGCGGCCAAAGAAAGAGAAGGGAGAATTAGGGTTTTTGGGGGGATTAGTGTTTGGGGGAGGGACGCGGGTCGGGTCCAGGATCTGGGCAAGGGCTGAAAGAGAAAATGGGCGCGTGGGTCATGGGTCGGAGCAGGTCCGGGCGCGCGGGTCCGCCTGCCTAGTTATTCTTTTGAATTTGATTTCTGATTTTGATTTTTTTTTGCCCCAAGGAAGAAGATAAAAGGATGGGTTTGGGGGGATGCATGAGAATTATCCCATAAGGATATATATATATATATATATATATATATATATATATAGAAAGAGTGTGTAAAAAAAGTGGGGAAAAGGTGATGGGGTGTTAGGTGGTAAGGGAGATGAAATTTTTTTAAAAATTTTTTCTAAGTGTAGAACGAGGATGAGAGAATGGTGACCCGACCGCGAGCAGGCAGAGTGATAGGGAAGAGGGCGAAGGGGGTGAGAAAATTTTGAAAATTTTCTAAGTGTTGAGAAGTTTTCCCGAGTGTTGGAAGGAGCATAGGATATAGGGGTGAAATTTTTTTCTAATTGTTGAGCTCGGACAAGGGTGTCAAGGGAGACCGCTGAGGGTGATCATCGATGACTGGTTGTAAAAAAATAAAAAATTTTCTAAGTGTCAAAAAAAATGGACGAGGGGTGATGATGCGACCGCAGTAGCGCGGCTCGAGCCACCTCGCGCACCACATACCAAGTCACTGCAATGTGGGGCCAATGGGGATTGGGAAGTGGCGAAGCCCCCAAGAGAATGGGTGATGGTAGCAAGAGTGGTGTTAGTAGGCCTGTGCAAGAGCCCTGTGGCTTGAAAAATTTCTAAGTCTAGATAATGCAACTTCGTTGATAACAAAAGATAGGCAACATGCCTTGGTACATGGGACCTTGCAAAATGAAGGAAAAAATTACAAGTGTGGAAAACGCATTAGGCAGGCTAGGGCTTGGGCAGTTTGTTCAAATGTCCCGGACTTAGAGTTTGAGCTTGCCAGATGCTATTTTATCGGCGAAGGCGAACTTGAAGCCCGTGCACTATTTGAGACCGTGACCGACTTTTTGATGATAGGGGAAGTAGTTGGGATGGGCTAAGTCTTCTGGGGTAGGTTCAGCATTGGCATTAGGTAGGGTTATGGCATTTTCGTTGATCCATGTCTCGAGGAGAGCTCTGATAGTCTTCAAGTCACATGGGTATTCCGGGGCAGGCATCGGCTGCCTTCTCTTGTCAGGGCGTCCATCCCTTCCTTGAGACTGACGCTTATGGCTGTTGTCATCGTTACTGGCTGCTTCTGTCGTCGCGGCCAAGGTAATATGAGGTTAGGACTTTGGGGTCTTTGATGGATCGACTGAGTCCTAGGTGCATCGTGCAGCTTCCTTGAGATGTCCCCAAGACCGGAGCTGGAGGTTTTCAAGGTAGACCCTGTAGGTGTCTTTCATGTTCTTGATGCAAATGGGTATGAGGGTCTCATCCTTACTGAAGTTAGTGCATTCCAAGCACTTGTGATGAAATCGCGTAACATAGGTGTTGAGGTCTTTCCTGGTGTTTTGGCATATTCTGACAATGTCAACGATGGTCACACGCTCCGTCTCATAGTAAAACTTGTCAAGAAAAAGCTGGACCATGTCAGACCAGGAATGGATAGTACTGTCAGGAATCTGATGATACCAAGAATAGGCGAGGCCAGTGAGGGATTTGTGAAATTCCTGAAGCTTCAAAGCGTGGTCCTCCCCGTAGTGCTCAAGGGAGCCAGCAAAATAGGTGATGTGCTCGCGGGCATTGCCCTCTTTGCTGTTGAACAGGGTGAAGAATGGTTGCTTATACTTGACAGGGTAAGGCTTAGTAGCGAGGCTGCCAGAGTAGGGAGCATGGCCTAACAGCTTAGAGGGGGAGTGTGGTAAGGACGACTGCTTGAGATGGCGAAGGATGTCATCAAGGTCATGCTTGGTGACGTACGAAGCATGTGAGGGTTTGTGCCCTGTAGGGATGATCCGGGCACCAGAGCCCCTAGACGGTATAACCTGAGGTATCGAAGGGATGACGATGGTAGAGAGGGGTTGGTGGTGGGTAGCAACTTGTGGGGTTTGGTTTGCATATGGGTAGTGTCAGAGGCTGGAGGCCGGTCGTCAGGAAGGGTCAACTGGAGTAAGCAGGAGGAATGACTTGTGTTTAGGTTTAGGTTGGTTATGCTCAGGTTAGGCTCCATCTCGATTGATTTGTGATTCTCTAAAGTGCTTCGAGCAAGGGTAAGGCATGGTGTGGCAGGCTGAGGTGCCGCGAGTCCTACTGTTGAGGGCCCGGAGGACCAAGGCAGCGGTGGTCACGACACTGGGACCCGAGCAGTGTCCAAAACTAGCCCAGGCCCTGAAGGCTGAATCTGAAGGGGGAAGGGCTAACCTTAGAGCTTGGGATGGCAGGGTGTGAGCAGCGGACATTGGGTGAGGAGCTCTAAGGCCTTGATAATTCAGCGTTTGTGAAGTCAAGACTTGGATTGCTTTTTGCATTTCTAAGATGACAGCCATGAGAGTAGATTGAGAGTCTTGGAGGTCGGTGATGGTATGAGTAAGGTGTTATATTGTGGCGTCGATGATTGCGGCCAGATCGGGTGCATCCATTATAGGGGGAGCCTGGAGTTGGTTGTGACTGGTCTCCTCTTGGTCCTCGAGGTGATGCTTCTCTTGGACGGCTGGGTTGAGGCTTTGGCTGGTAGTCTTGGTAGTCATGTGTTGCTGATGTAAGGTTACTTGGGTTGTCGGGCACGGGACTAACTGCACTGCGATGCTCACCTCCCCAGTAGAGTCGCCAAAATGATGCAAAGGAAAGTAGATTCACAATCGATGTGGAGGTGCCACAAGGAATGCAGTCCGAGTCAGATGTAAAGTATGTTGATGTGGGACACAACAAGTGTGGAGTAATGGCCGAGACCAATGGCTTCCCAGATAGAGCTTGAGGGTGGTAGTGTTACGAGGGCGATGGAGTGGGATGAATACACGACAATAGTCACAGTCCAATGCTTAGGTCCAGAGTCAGGGCTCTATATGTTTCTCTCCCTAGGATTCTAGAGTGAGAAAGTGAAAATGTTCTGAGAATGTCCAACTGTCAGAAAATGTCCCAAATACCAAATGAATTCCCAAGACCTCTATTTATAAAGATTGAGATGCTGATGTCATTAACCCACACGTGGCGCTCCCCAGGAGTGACACGTCATCGGGGGGGTTTACGGGTGCCGGTACTCCACGGACTGTCGGATCGCATATTCACCTTACTTGCCCCGCTTTGTCTGTCTGGAAAGACTGCTCCCACAGGGTCAGTGTGGCCAGAGAACCCCCTTGATCTAGCCAGCAATCCAAGCCCTTGCAGAGTCCCACAGGCCTGGCAGCGGTGGGGAAGACCCGACGCCCAGTTGCCAGGTGGACTAGGCGCGATGCCCTCTGAATACTTGCTCTCGTCTCAGAGTGACTCGGGGGTCATAGTCCCTAGGGATGCCAATGCGAGCCCCCAGTGCTGGAGCACGTAGGCCAGTCACGCAGGCACCTTGGCAAAGATAGTGTTTAGGATGAGTTGCTTATCCCGCAGGTGAGTCCTTATGTCGGAGCAGTCGGAGAGCATCAAGGTAGCATCCTGGAGGAGTCATCTACTTGACGGGCCGAGGTGGCATTCCGAAGGAGCCATCTACCTAGCGGAAGGGGAGTTGAAAAGCTCCCTAGCGGAGATAGTATCCCAGAGAAGTTGCCTATTCCCCAGGCCGAGGTAGTATCCTGGAGGAGCCATCTACCTGGCCGGCCGAGGTAGCATTCTGGAGAAGCGTCTACCTGGCATAA
Organism: Escallonia herrerae; assembly: GCA_033070095.1. Taxonomy (NCBI): domain Eukaryota; kingdom Viridiplantae; phylum Streptophyta; class Magnoliopsida; order Escalloniales; family Escalloniaceae; genus Escallonia; species Escallonia herrerae. The sequence goes on along the minus strand of JAVXUP010000810.1, from coordinate 237,194 downwards.
GGGGAGTTGAAAAGTTCTTTGGCAGAGATAGTGTCCCCGAGGATTCGCCTATCCCCGCGGGTGAGTCCTTGTGCCGGAGCACTCGGAAAGGGTCAAGGTAGTATCCCGGAGGAGCTGTCTACCCAACTGGTAGAGGTAGCATCCCCGAGGAGCCATCTACCTGGCAAAAGGGGAGTTAAAAAGCTCCCTGGCGGAGATAGTGTCCAGGAGGAGTCGCCTATCCCCGGGGAGAGTCCTTGTGCCGGAGCACTCGGAGCGCGTCAAGGTAGCATCCCAGAGGAGTCGTTTACCCCACTGGCAGAGGTAGCATCCCGGAGGAGCCGTCTACCTGGTAGAAGGGGAGTTGAAAAGCTCCCTGGCAGAGACAGTGTCCCGGAGGAGTCGCCTATTTCTGCGGGTGAGTCCTTGTGCCAGAGCACTCGGAGCGTGTCAAGGTAGCATCTCGGAGGAATCGTCTACCCGACGGGCTGAGGTAGCATCCTGGAGGAGCCGTCTACCTGGCAGATAGGGGGGTTAAAAAGCTCCCTGGCCAAGATAGTGTCTCGGAGGTGTCTCCTATCCCTGTGGGATGTTACACACTCTGGAGAGTGGGTTGAACCATGTTCCACATCCATGGCGGGGGCGCATGGTGTGGTGAAAGAGTGTGGTGCCCGGGGGCATGTCATGGAGATGGCCCACATGCATGGTGCCCGGGGGCACGACATTGTGAAAGAGAGTCTGGGGGCACGACTATATCAGCAGCGTGGCGCATGGGCGCGACGGAGTGAGTATGGTGCCGAGGGCACTGTATAGTGACAGAGAGCTTGGGGGCCCGGCTGTATCAGAGGCGTGGTGCACGGCCGCGGCAGAGTGTGTATGGTGTTGAAGGAGGAGTGACGTCCGGGCGACGGGGGTCGCGGAGTGACGTTCGGGCCCTTGAAAAGTAGTAAAGGTGCTAAGTATGGAGGTCAAAGGCCAACCCCAGAGAAAGGCCGAGGCCGACCCCCATGGGAGTTTCTTGGTGATGAAGTCACGTAGAAAGAGTGAGAAGTGCACGTGACTTGAGCGTGCACGTTTTGACCCGTTGGAAGCATTGAATATTGTCTGTCGCTTGTGCAGATGTGTCATGAAAATTGGAACCCCCAGTGGGCCTTTGGGTGCGACCAGAATAGGTTGGGAACAACCACAACCACAAACTCGTAGCCAAAAACAAAGAGTTGACAAAAAGAGGTGAATTTTTTCGATTCGCCCTCAAGAGTGGATTAGCATCTCAAGGAGAAAAAGGAGCATCTCCATAAAGAAATTGACGTTTTCTTTTATACTCATTAATAATGATTTTCGTCATGTACCTTCATATAATGAACCTACTAATATTAAAATTCTTAGATTAACATAATTTAGTGTAACATGTGAAATATTAACTCGAAATTATAATAAAAGAACACCCTTTATGCTGCGACATTTTTGAGCTTTCAATTGTACCATCTATTCTTGTTTTAAAATCAATCTAGTTGTTTCTTAAAAAAATATTAACAATAGTCATTGAAGTAATCTAAATTTCAACCTGCCTCTTAATACTCCCAGCTTTCTAACCCTACTACCCATCTCTCTCCATCCATTTATAACTACATATAACTCATTTTCTCATGATATTCTCTCGACATCTTTGCCACTTTGTCTCCCTCTCTTCCTAGAGTTCGCCCTTTAATTTGTTATATTAACTATTGATGCCAAGGAAAGTGGGTTCGTACCTACGTGGAAGTGCCACAAATGATGCAGTCCGAGTCAGTTGCCAAATGTACAAAGTGAGAGACTGTAAGGGTAGAGTAAGAGCAGAGAGCAAGGCTTCCTAGGCAGGCCGTGAGGAGTGACAGTGATGTGGAGGCAAGGCGGAGACGAACAGAGCCGACAATCGACAGTCCAAGCTAGGGTCCAAGTCAGGGTCGATGTTACGCCTAATGTCACTATCCACTGATGTTTTTCTTTCTAGAATTTGAGGGATTTTGGATTCTAGAGTGAGAATTATTTTGTCAAATGAGAGAATTCTAATAAAAATGAAATCCAAAGTCCACTATTTATAGGGAAAATGTGTGCCTGTGTCATTAACTGTAACGTGTCATCTCCTGGGAGTGACACGTCACTAGAGGGTCCAAAAATACCCGTTCTCCATTGGACTATCAGTTCCTAAATTTGCTTTGCCTGCCCTACACAGTGTCTCTCTACCTGTTTGAGAAGACTGACCACACAGTGGTGACATGATCAAAGTAAGTCCGTTACCCCAACCACCGGTCCAAGCCCTTACTGAATCCCACTGTGGTGCGTCAAGAGATGCGGAGAGAACCTGACAGCGGCGAAGGAAGGTCCATGGGACCAACTGCCAGTGCAGACTAAGCGTGATGCCCTCTAAAGACCTGCTCCCTTCTCGGAGTGACCCAAGGGTCATCGTCTTGGGGCGCCATTGATTACTGGTAACATGGATGGACGTGGTCGTAGCTCAGACGTGCCTAGTGTCATGCAAGTCACCCCAGGAGGTGATAGCTTCTGTGGTAGCGAGCCTATCCTGTTACGAAAGGTCCTTGTGCCAGAGCGCTAAGAGCAGAGCCCCTTGGAATGCTGCACACTCTAAAGAGTGGGTCAAAGCATGTTCCACATCCATGGCGGGGGCGCTTGGTGTGATGAATGAGTGAGGTGCTCGGGGGCATGTAACATGATTATGGTGCACGGGCACGATGCCAACGGCATGAGACATGATTGTGGTGCATGAGCGCGGTGCCAACGGTACGAGACAATACCGGCGCTAGGGGCACATGTGATGGAAGTGGCGCATGGGCGCAACGACCTTTGTCGCGATGACCTCTATCGTGAGACAAAACCTAGTACCAGGGGCACATGTGATGGAAGTGGCGCGTGGGCGCGACGACCTCTGTCGCGAGACAATAGTTGGTGCTAGGGGCACATGTCATGGAAGTGCCACATGGGCGCAGTGAAGTGTGTACTATGCCAGGGGTACGATATTATGACAGAGAGCCTGGGGCACGGCTGTATCAGAGGCTCAGTGCATGGGCGTAGCGGAGTATTCCATGGATGGCGAGCAAGCTTGAGCGACGAGGGTCGTGGAGTAGGCGCGCGGGAGCAGGCGACGGTGCGCGGCCACTGACGATAGTTGTGACGGTGCGCGGCCGCCGGCGACAGTTGTTACGGCGACGGTGCATGGCGACAGCGGGCATTGTACGGTTGTGGGTGATGGGTGAGCATCGCGAACATAGTGCTCGAATGGGTAAAGGAAAGATGGCTGCGAGTATGGCCGACCCATTTTTAAGAGAGTGGCCGGCTCGAATGGGTAAAGGAAATATGGCCGCGAGTATGGCCGACCCCATTTTTAAGAGGGTGGCCGACTCCCCCCTCCCCCCTCTTAAGGGAGGTGGCCGACCCTCCCTTAAGGGAAGTGGCCAACCCCCTTAAAGGGGGAGTCGCACCAAGTCCATTTGCATATATTTCTAAGTCTTAGTGGCGCCAAAGTCGCTACGTTGGTGACACAAAAATAATTTTAGTCATGCATTGTCGAGAAAAGTAGTGAAAAATGCACGTGACTTGAGCGTGCGCATTTTGACTGGACAAAGCGTTAAAAAAATTGACCGTTGAATATAGATATGTGGCTCAAAACGGGACCCCTGATGGGCCCTTGAGTGCGACCAAAGTAAGTTGGAAACAACTATTATAATCTTTTAATATTAATTAATTAATTAATTTGTTAAATTGATTATTTATGTTTGTACCGGCACCTAAAGTCCTTCTCCGCTTTACAGTATAGGTACTGTACTAAAAAAAATGCCGCCAAATATTTTGTAGCGACAAAGATTGTCGTTATAAATTTCAGAAATAGCGATAAAATAGGTTAGAGGATACTTTTTTGTGTGCTGTATAGGATTTCAGCTGTTGAGCAGAGGTCGATATGGGAAACTTGTAATAATGCCCATGCAGTAACCAAAACTGGAATAAAGGTTTATGCACGGATGGAAGTTGTCATATTCTTACACCATTTCGTTCTCCTCCCTGCCTGCCCTCCACCAAAAAAAGTTATTAAAGTCATCTCTCTCTCTCTCTCTCTCCTCCCATCATCATTGAAAGCTGCGTGCCCACTCCTTTTCCCTCTTCCTCTTCTTCACCTCGATTCCTTCAATCCAATACACCCTAACCGGGCCGGATGGAATCGGAGGACGATATGCACGATGCCAACGACGCTGAGTACATCGACGACGACGACGACTTCTACAGCGGCGAGACTGCCATGGATTCCGACGACGACGCCGCCGATTACGAGTTCATCGACAACGACTCCGACGATTCCGACGACCTTGCCTCCTACCGATCCCAGGTATTGTTATCATGCGCATTACTCGCATCCCTGCAGTTGAGTACGGTTCACGTGTTCTCTCCCACTTTATCCGTTCGATTTCGTTCGGCTAATTTTCAGTGAATTGTAGCTGAAATTTGAGTGTGATTGAACTTGTGATTAGGATATTCGGTGCTAATCTGCTTGCTTTTCAAAAGTTAGTCGCATCTATTGTGCGATTCTGTGCCAAAATGGACCGACTTTACCTTTGATTTACCTGGGCTTTTGCGCATTTATTCCGTGAAGTGTGTTTGGCTCTCACTATATGGGGCTTTTAGGGCTAAAATTGGTTAGAGTTGATGGGAATTGGTTATAGCTGAGCTCTAGTAAGGGTTGGAACCGATTGCTGCTGAAAAGTGATTAAGATTTGTCGTGAAATGCTTGTCTAAGTGTCCCTAGAATACACTTCTTTTAGCAGCTGTAATCTGTCACGGTAATTTAAGATTTAATGACATTTGTGGTGACGTTCTTCAACACTTTCTTGAAAATTTCCTCTTTATAATCCAATATTTGAACGCCTTTGACTTATTTAACGATGAAAGTTGTTCTTCAGTTTTTTATCTTTTTCTTCAGAGTTAAGATTTTAATATCTACCTATGAAACTAGATGTTGGATTTGGGACAAACACGTGGACATGAGACAATGCGCCATGTGAGCTTGATGGTAAAGGTATAATGGGAAGTCAAACAGTTGGTTAAGCAGCTAATTGGCCCCACCCTCCTAAAATCGGTTCACCTCTAGAAGGAGGTCCCTTTAAGGCGGTGTGCAATTATCGGTACATGCTCTACTGTCGCAGTGTCTTATGAATGAGGCGCCCTTGCTACTCCATCTTTTGACATCTCCAGAAGGGAATCACAACCTTCAAGTTGCACTGGGCGCGGAGCAGAGCCCGGGAAGTCCCGGCCTCAAGATCCGACGAGGACAGGAAATGCCTTAGCGCCTGCTCCAACGTGGCCGAACAATGCCCTTTGGTGCGGGTTTGGAATAATTCAAAGGGGCGAGGAATGGCGGCTGAGACGGGCTCAATTGACCTGGGTGGGAAGACGTAGCCTGTGGAGGCGGTCGCCTTCATAAAAATTAAGAGATTGTACCAAAATGCATTGCAAAGCGGATTTGCAAGCCTATTCAATTTTATGCTCGAGGAGTTTTATCCCATTTAAGGCAGGGTACAAATGCATTTAATGCATGCACAAGCCTCTAGAGAAGCATCTAATGAATGGCAGTAGCATGGTTGGACATCGGCCACCCTAACAAGCATCGTCTACATGTCGAGGATCACAGCTAGATCTTTGGAATACTGGTCTCTACTTATATGACGGTCTGGTCAAGTCAAGTCAACAGCATGCCTCAATGTTTTTACTCCCTGCTATAAATAGGGCTTATAGGACCACATTAGAGGTTTGTACCATCGAAATTTCTCTGTCCCTCTCTCTATACAATCCTCTGAAGCGAAGCTGACCATGGACTCTGCTATCACCCTTGACACTTGGTGCACAACTGTCCTGTTTCTGGTTCTTTGCCAACTCTAAATTCAATCCGAAAATGTTATATATGTCATACTTAGTCAACAAAATGATATAGTTAATTATCCTTTGGACTACTTTTGTCTCATCTGTCCTTTGATATAATATTGGTGGTTCAACACTAACTATGGAGTTTTTTCGTCCTGCAATTTGAGTAGTATATATCTGCACTTCTATGTCCAGATATTCATTGCTAAAAGTTTGAAAAGACAGAGTTGTATCTTACAATACACAGCTGGACCTGTTTTCATGCCCCAACAAAATAGATGATACACGTATTGATTTTAATACTACGCCTAAAATTTATGATGTTGTGTGAATCATGCCAGTAGTTGCCATTTCATCACCATCAAGCCCTTGTCCCAAACTAGTTGGGGTCGGCTACATGACTCCTTTTCTTTCATTCCCCCTTCTGATAAGTTCCTATCACCCGAGTTTTTTTCTTACTGCTCCTTGGCAAGTTATCCTCAATCTACTCTTATCCCATCAACTTGGACAAATCACTTTTTTCCTATACTTCTTCCTTACACTTCTTACAGGGCATTATAAGCTCTATGTTGGATATGACAAAACCATGTCAATGGATGCCCCTTCATCTTAGCCTCAATTAGTGCCACACTGCTACCCTATCTTTGTTGAGTCCTCATTTCTCTTTAATCCCTCCTCGTGTGGTCGCACTTCGACCAAAACATTCGCATTTCGGCTACACTCAGCTTGTTTGTATGGTGTTTCTTAGTTGTCCAAACATTTTGAGCCATGCAACATTGTTGGCCTCAATGCCGTTCTATAAATCGAAGTCTAAAGTACTGTTCGGTATCTAGCTTAACTTTTAGTCCTACTCTAGTCACATTGATTATACTATTTCGTCCAGATGACATATACTATGGACTTCATCCTCACGATTATTCTTAGTAAGCTTGTCCATAACCAAAGTAAAAAGATTTAGCTTAAAACCGACCATGGGTGAAGTGCGGTCGTAATTTAGAACTCACTGTCAGTCCATCAGTTGTACCCACACTGTACCGATCTGAATCCTTGACATTCTTAATCACATTAACATACTTGATAGCCACTCCTTTTTCTCCAGAGCCGACCATATAAATTCCTTGGTACCTTCATGGAATTAATTAATGGTTGAGCCATACAAGCTACTTAAGCTTCCTTTCTTTCATTTTGACAGTGTTGACAAAATTTACTGGATAAGTATATGAACCGTGTCAAATTTACCGGCCCCAATAGAATCATTCGTTTAGAAGATAAAATTCCATTTCATAACATCACGTGACTCTATGGCTTTGAAATCATATCCACGTTCAATTAAATCCGGACTTTCCACTAACTTTTCTTCTCTGCTTTCAGCCTTTATGCTGAAATTTCATGTTTAACTTTGCAACAGTTCATGTACATCTCTTGATTGTTCTTGGTCGTTGTCCCGACTTGGAATTTCTTTCTCAACAACCGAACGCTCATCAAAAGAAGGCTCTTGAATATCACACGTTGGCCAACTTTCTTTTCTTTTTGCTTGAATTTCAATAGACCTATTCTTGAACCAAAAATTTCGACTATAAAGCCTAAGTAAATCCAATGCTATTTCAAGACATGTGTCTGGTGAGAGAATATTTCAATCAACGTATGCAACATTACAGGCCACTAACCTATCCTACCCTTATCTCCAAATACTTGGATCTCATTTTACTTGAAACCAACATTTTGCAGCGAAAATTCCTAGTTTGTTGTAAGCAAAGTTTTTTCTTGTCTCTCTATGGGTAGTCTTAAGCTCGAAATAATTTTTTAGACCATATACCCATTCAATAAATTCGTTTTATTTGCAAATTTACAAACCAAATAATGTCATCATACACAGGAATGCTTCAGCGCATTGGCTGACGGCAAGCAAAATCTCCACCACGAACTCTCTGACATATTTCAAAACACCATGGGAATGATAAATTCCTTCACCCACCCTACGATCAACGTCAATAAGGCGGTTGCCACCATCACACAGATTAGTCATTTTACCAGGAAAGATAAATCTCTCATACAAATGGCGTAGTGGAAGCAATTAAAAAACAAGGAACATGTCATTAGAGTGTAAAAAAAATCTAGAACCCATTAGGTAAAGCTAACACAACTTAGAGTTTACTATGTAAGAATCCCGGAAAAAGAGAAAATACACATTTCAGTTCTACTTGTGAGAGTTATGAGGCTTTTGGATAGGCAACTTGACAAACTATCATAAATGTATAGATACATGCGGCTAATCTAAAAGCCAGCACTGCAATATGCATTGTGAGCTAATAAATAGCAGATTCAAAGTGAGATTTTGTCAATTATTGCTGCAAGCTTTCTTCCAATGTGTACTAAAACCATGGGATTCTTGTCCTAAATCAAAATGAAAAGCATATGTATATGTGAACTTTTGTGCGTGTATGTAACCTTTCTCACTAAAATACCTTATTCATTTTTCAAATCATCACTTGACACAGATTTCTAACATTTTTTAAATCGTCTATTTTATTTTATTTTTTACCTTTTTCTTTAAATGGTCTATTTTATTTTATTTTTTTACCTTTTTCTTATTAAGAGTTATCATTTAAAGAAGAAGAAAGAGGGCCCATGAGGGTATCTACAAACCTGAATCTGCTTTCTCGACAAATTCTCCTCTTGCAGCAGAAGTTGAAGCTATTTCGTCTTGATCGAAGTCAAAGTCATATATTTTTGCTTGTCGATCATCACAAAGCTTTCGCAGATTTGTAGCTGTTGCCGGTTGTATAAGATGTATGTCCCAGTCTTCACTCTGCTTTGCATGTTTACAATGCAGAGGGACTCATATGCTGAGAGTGGCCGAATCAGTTTTGGTTTCTTATTTTTTCTGGATGAGAATTCTTCTTCTCTGCTGGCTTAAATTTCTGATTAACTTATTTGCTTATTTCTCCCTTCAACCACATTCTGTTATATGCATGGAGTGATGTACACTGCTTGGCTGTATATATAGTTCCCGTCCTATTATTATTGATGTGCACACTGATTCTTATTTTATTGTGTTTCTTGCCTCAGCAAAACTATACAATATTAAGTGAAGCTGATATTCATGAATGTCAAGAGGAATATATTATGAAGATATCTGCTGTGCTTTCCATATCAAGCGTTGCTGCTGGCATCCTTCTCCGCCACTATAATTGGTAAGTCAATGTTGCTATCGTGGACTGTGCTATTACACACACACACATATATATATGTATATAGTTTTTTTCACTTCATATCATTAACTTGTATAGATTTAGTGTACATATTGCTTCTATTGATGTCCTGTGAAGTAAATTAGCTTTTGATTTGTGTATTATTCAGTTTTTGATCTTGTAATTCTCCTTAGTTATATGATTTCGTTCTCTTTTTGTCAATAATGAATTTTGGAGTGGTAATGTCCTAAAAATGAATGTAATTGGACTGACAGGAGTGTCAGTAAAGTGAATGATGAATGGTTTGCCGATGAAGAAAAGGTCCGCAAGGTCGTTGGTTTGGTAGAGAAACCTGTCCCACTTCCCAATATTAAGGAGGTTAGTCATCCATAATTTAAGGAGCGTTTAAGACATTTGGGTTGGCTGTGCTTATGCTAATGTCAGGGGTGCTGATGCACTTCAATTGTGCTTTCTTTATAATCTTTTTCATTTTTCCAGTATGGATTATTCTGTGGTGTCATGTTAAATGAATTTCTTATGTTGCCAGCTGAATTGTGGGATCTGCTTTGAAGTTTATCCTCGTGATGGGATGAGTGCTGCTGCTTGTGGTCATCCATTTTGTGTCACATGCTGGCAAGGTTGGTTTGACATACATCCTCTCCTTTTACATTGTTCATCATGAAGGGAAAGTGGTAATAAGAAAAAGAGCCATAAACATAATTTTTCATTGAGAAAAAACCATGATGTGCTGCAAATATCTGCCATTTCTATTTATGTGTCCAGCGGGTGAGTGGGAGTCGGCTGGGCGCCCTTGGAGAGCGTTGGGAGCCCCCGATGCGAGTTGGGAGGCCCTGACCAAATTAAGTGCCCTTACCACATAGGTTGGGCGCTTGGGTGACCCTCTGATGTAGGAAGGACCTTACTAAGGGTATATAAGGCTGTTCTACAAGCTGGCATGGTGGGCTTGAGTGTAGGGTTATAGGTTTTGAAACTGAGAAACTAGGGTTAGGGCTTGGAAGCAATAAAGAGTGGTTTAAGTGACTACTTTGGCTGTTTAGGGTGCTTTGAACGGTACTTGTGAACAGTATTATTTTGTATTTTGAAATAACAAAGTAAAACCTTGGAGTCTCACTAAGGCTTTCTAGGAGTCTCACTTACAAGAAAATCTAAGTAGCACATACACGGACACAGCGTCTGACACTGATAGGGACACGACACTTCCCAAAATAACAAAATTTTGATACCACAGAACATCGCTAAATATGTGTATGTATACATTATAGATGGACATGTTTATATAAGTTTTAAGCACATTTTGCCCTCGTGAAAAAGTAGAATTCCAACTAATAAACGATAGATTAGAGTCACAGAACACCAACTAATAAACGATAGATTTGAGTCAGACTTAAAATCAAGTTACTATGGATAATATGTAGTGCAAGATCCCATAAAGACAAGCCAAAAGGAAAAGATAAACGGCTTTCATCTCTGTCATCCACCAAGATTTAATCAACATCAATTGCCTCATCACGTTTATTGTCCTCTGGACCTTCATTATCAACCTCTTTCCTGCACACGCTTATCAATTGAGAGATTCGTCTTGTACGTGATGTTGCCTTCTATCATTAGGGTTTGCCCTAATCTTCCGATTTATAATACATTCCCAACTTTCTCTAACATTCCATCATGACCTCCAATTTAAGTTTACATAATTTTCAGTTTTGCCCCGTAGGTGACGGACACTTCTGTGTAAGGCGTCTGACACGGTGTCCAATGATTACAAATAAATACAAAAATATTCGGACACCGACGAGAGGTGTCCGACACGTGTCTGGAGGTGTCCGAGGGGTGTCTGACACAATACCTCGACCCGGAAGAGGTGTCCGTGCTTCTTAGAAGAAAATCTATGGAGTCACACCATTGACAACAAAAAGCAAATTGCTTCAACTCTCTTAATTATGCTTACAATGCTTGCTTATATAGAAAAAGTAAAGGCCTTTCCTACAAGGAAGACTCTACAATACTACCAATAATAAGACTGCTAGCAATAATAAAAGGACCTAAAAAATTAAAATGGTTACTTAAACTAAAGTCTAAACCTAATAACAAATGGATTTAGATACTATGGTAACTACTAAAAGTTTCTGCCTTTTGTCTGAGATCTATGTTTCTTTTCTTTCTTTTCCAAGAATATGCCCAATCTTTTAGGGTCTGATCCCTGTCAGCCTGACCAAGTCAGTCACCATTGTGACGTGGGATGGCCAACCTGACCAGGTCAGGAGTCCGCCTCACGTTGGTTGGGTGGCCACGGGGACTTTTGTCCATCGGCCTCCCTCTTAGACCACTTTGACACCCCCCCCCCCCCCCCAAAAAAAAAACACACACACAACACCATTGCTTTGGCTGTTTAACCGTGTTGACAACTGACATTGATGACGTGGCAGTGAAAGCGAGTCTGGTCTTGTTGGCACGCGTATTTAGCTGAAATGAGCTGGCAATGACTTTTTAACAATCAACTTGCTCTTTCAAAATACCATTGTTTCAGTTTTTTTTTTCCCTTGCCAAAATCGCATTCAGAATAAAAATCCTTGACATAAGTAACTTTTGGGGTCTATGCATTGATGTTGAGTGTTAAGGTAGTTTTCAATGCATTACTATAATCGTCTTACTATGATATTCTGAAGGTTTCTTAATGTCCAAGTACTCTTATCAAAACTACCTATTAGGAAACGGGAGTGTCGCTGGGGTGTTCTCTATCGTCTTCCCAGTAAAATTACAATTCTGCCCTTTGAATAACCATTATTCTATTGTATCCTCGATGGTAAATTCAAGCACGCAATTTCTAAGAGACAACACAATGAAAATGGAGAAATGTTCACCGTCTTTCATGGTTGTGAGATCGGGATCAAGGACGGTGACTGGTGGTGGTGGTGGTTAGATTGATGGTGGTCTCAGTACTTGCAAATTGGGACGGCAAATGGTGGATGTGAGGTTGGGGGATGCTGAGGAATGGTGGAGGTCGGCCTGTGCCATCGGCACTCCGATCGAAGAAAACAAGCAGAAGACTTCAACTTGACGACAGAATCTTCCAATTTGATGGTGAGATTGCTTCGCCTGCAAACCATATTGCACCTTGACTGCAATAGACCGTGAAGAACAACTCCATCGCTTAACATATGTACTTGCCAAAAGGAACTCTGGAGTTAAGAGTGAAAATTCAGGATGTGAGCTTGAGAGAGAGATTAAACTCGAGAAGGGTGGGTTTTTCTGAGAGAGAGAGAGAGAGTTCTAACCGTTTGGCTTATGATATTTCCATAGACTAAAAAGATTAGCAAAGGTACAGCAATTAATGGATATGGCACTATCTCGCATAAGTTCGTTTTTTTGTTATTATTGAAAATTTGGAATGCATATCTACATAGTTTATGCCAACGTCTTATGTTTCATCATACTTAATTTTGTGATAAAAAGTACTCATAGAAAGAAAATATTAGTTTACAATGAAAGGGTTAAACAAAGAAGGTGTGAACTTAGACATTCCCTAGTAACGGATGACCTTTTGGTTCTTATGTAGGCTGTTTCATTTTCAAACATTTTCTTGAATGCTATATTTGTTACCATTTTTAAATTTTGTTGTCTAAATTCCAAATTTAAACAGTGTTCACCACCTTTTTGCAAAAATATATTATTAGAATTCACCATTTTATATAGCTAGTTAGCTCAATGTTATTGTTTTGTTAAATCCAAAAAATGGATGCAAACAAGTAATATAATTCTATTTGTCCCGAAATGGAATCTTTTTCAAATTTTTGGTAACATGAAAAGGAATGCAAGAAAATGGTAATCAAATTGGGATAAGGTATTAAAATTTTATCACTTGTATTATGTTACTGCATGTGTGATTTTTAGTAATTTGGTAGGTTCTTAATAGTCGTGTCTTTTGGAAGATATTTTAGCAAGTTGTTAGGTTCCTTTATGTTTTAAGCACTTCAGGGGTATTTTGGTACTTTAGCTTGTAATCTCTTTTCAAAGACAAGTAGTACTCCCTCCGCCCCACATAATTCCATCTTTTCCACTCAAATTAACGATGTTGGTCATATATTGTGTGTTTCCCATTTTACCCTTTAGAGAGAGGTGGGGAAGGAAGTGGGCCAGGAGAGAGAAAATGAATTAGTGGAATTTTAAATGTGGAGAGAGAAATAGAATAAAAAAAAGTACAATAGGGGAAATATGTAAAAATACCTACATAATCTTTCTCAATTTGGATAGCGAAATTTTTGTGGATGGCCCAAAAAGGAAATATGATCAATTTATGCGGGACGGAGGGATTAATTGATTTCAAAATTTTGTCTAAACACTTTTGACTGTTCTTGGGTGACAAGTTTCCCTCCAAAACTAGCAGGAGGCTTGGACAAGTTGGTTCAATCCTGTTTAGGTGTTATACCTTCACCAGTGAATATCAGGTCAGACTTTGAGGCAGTCTGGACCTCTTTCTCAGATTCTCATGGAATTGTGGTTGTCTTAACGTGTTTTGCTTTATTCATCAATTGGGTTGTTTCGGAACATAAAAATGAATATAGCAGATTCAATTACAAGAAATACTCTGATAAAAGCAAAAAACCTACTCTTAATGGTCCAAGCAACACTTTTCATTTATGTTGCAACTATTGCACTACTTATGGTCTAATGGGTGCCCAACCCCTCCCCGTCACATAACTTAGTGGCTGAGTACAATATCTAGGATTTCCATGCTACGTAACTAATATTGGAATCATCTTTCTAATTTCTTGCTTTCCCTCAATCATTAGGTGGCGACCCCTGATTACTGTTTTTCGAGACCCTTAGCCCATTGCACCTAAAATTTTCCACAAGGGGATTTTTTATATGAAGGTTCTCATGTACTCCCTCCATCCCAAAGTTACCGCTCCGTTTTCCTTTTTGGCTGTACCAAAATTGTCGGTTTGTTTCCAAATCACGAAAATTTTTGCGTTTAATTTCCTTGCGCTTTTTGTGTATTTTCTAATACTCTTTCTATCTCCTCATTTACTCTCAGTTGTCTCTCTCTACGCATCTAATTTCTCTCTCCTCTCTACTGATCCCTTCTTTCTTTTGCTTTCCAAGCACCACTCCACCTCCATCATTGACCACCGCCCTTACATTTAATTACCAGCACCTTCATCTCCAATCAACCACGGCAATTATCTCCATCTACCACCGCCTTATGGATCCACCATCAATTAATTCTTTCATCTCACTTCTCAACTTTGCAACTTCCGCCACCTCCCTCGTGGCTTTGTTCTCGTTGTGATCACTGCCACCAACATCCATTTCCATCACCACCACCAATCTGCTACCCTCGTGGAATTTCCGTTTTATAGAAGAACGTAATCACTGCCGTCACCACCTATTTCCTCCTTCAGATCCAGCCGCCTCCAAGCCATGCGGCGGCCACCACCCGCAAAACACTCAATAGATCAGCCAATCAACATGTGAATATGCAGAGGTGTTTGGGCACTTAGGGGTTGGAATAGGCATATTCGAGGCCCAACTAGGCATTCAGGAGTTGGAAGAGGCGTCATTGACGCATAGTGATTGACAAGGCCTGAGTAAAGCTTGAATGAGGCATTATATGATGCGTGAGGCAAGATTGAGGCGCCATAGACGTTATTGATGCGTTCGATGAGGCGATTTAGATTTTACGGTAGTCTAAAAGGTTTTCCATTGAGTTGCACTCGTTCTCAATTTTGTTTCTAATTCATTGGAGCAAAATATAGTTGAAGTTTTGTGGTAGTTTGTTTCTGTAGAGACTTATTTATGGTGTGTCTGCATATGGTGTGAGATAGAAACACTTTGGTTTTGACTTTTGAGGAAAATTAGCTTTACGAGAGAAGGAATGAGTAGCGTTTTTATAGAGACTTGTGGTATCGCCTGCAGTCTCCATTGATTCTGGTAAATCAAGATCTAATTGCCTTAAAGATCTACAAAACAAGAAAAGATGAAAGTCTGGGTTGTGCATTGAGTTCCTAGACAGGGAGACGATGGGGGAAGGAAAAGAGAGAAGGAATGGGAGACATGGAGCCCAGACAATGTAGAACGTGACATGAAGTTAGGATGGTGATAGTGGTTTGTGTTAGTCAGGGTATGATTGGAATAACAAGTTACTTTGACCACCTCTTAAACTTTGATTCAAAGTAGAGCAACAATTTTGGGAGAGAGGGGGTAGTTCATTTCAGTTGAGGGTTTTTTTTAATTTATTGCTTGAGATGTGCTTTCTATGTGTGCTTGAAGCTCATTGTCACTAATTGTTGTTGCAGGATATATAAGCACAGCAATCAATGATGGTCCTGGCTGTTTGATGTTGCGATGCCCTGATCCATCTTGTGGTGCGGCTGTTGGTCAAGACATGATAAATGTATTGTCTTCTGGCGAGGATAAAGAAAAGTATAACCGCTACTTTCTTAGATCATTTATTGAAGACAATAGGAAGGTAACCTAGTGCATTAATCTTTAAGCAAGTCCTAGCTCCTGTTTTGTGCAAAATATTAATAAGTTTGGGAACCCATCTAAACTTTTTAACTTAGTCAGATCTATAATTTTTTTGGGGGGTGGGGAAGTAGTTTTTGGTCATTTTGTTTATGGTGAAAGTAGCTGCATCGAGTGTCAGATTTTGTCAGCCATTGCTGACAGGGAGTAGTTGTACTCCTCATAAATACCAAGATATTCTGTTGTCTTGGCATATTGTTGGTTGATCCCAGGTTTAGTTGACATGATTGCACCACTGATTTTCTTTAAAATTAGATGCTTCTGATGCTTTTGGCAGCCAAATTATGAATAGTTTCTGCAAATCTGGTACTGGGTTTTTGCTTTCATATTTGATTTTGGCTCTTTGATTGATATGAGTATCTTAGCTCAAGTTTCACCTTATCCCACTCTCTCTTTCCTCTTTTTTCCCTTTGTATAAATTGGATGTCTGGTTTAAATTTTACTTAATTTCTTATAGAAAAAATCAGTGTTTCCCTTGGATGGCTCCTCCTACGTATCATTGTCCTCGCTGTTTTCGTCGTCGTCGTCTTCATATTTATTTTTACTCAAGGCTGAATCTTAATGACATAATTGTTTGTTAAATATGTTAATCTAAAACTTCTGGTGTTCTCTTGTAGACAAAATGGTGTCCTGCTCCTGGCTGTGATTATGCTGTGGATTTCATTGTCGGTGGTGGGAGCTATGATGTTACTTGCCGTTGCTCATACAGCTTCTGCTGGAATGTGAGTATCATTATTTTGTCATATTTATCGAAATAGATCACATTACCAAATGTCCTGCACCGTTATTCCTTTTCTCTTGCTGTCTCCGTAACCACTTTTTCAACTTTTTTTTTTCCCAATGAAGTGAATTGATTTTGAGTACTTGTACTTTCAGTGTACGGAAGAGGCTCATCGACCGGTTGATTGCAGCACTGTGGCCAAGTGGATCTTAAAGAACAGTGCCGAGTCTGAAAACATGAATTGGTATTGAATATTTGCTGATTAACTTGTTTTCTTGTGCAAAAGCAAGATGTTAGACACTTAGACTTCACACTAGTTTTAAGGCTTGCAAGTTAACTGATCTAAGTATTTGATCTCTTTTATTCACTAGAAGAAGTGGTAGATACTTCATATTCTTTTGTTTGAAATTTTGAGTCAAATTCTCAGGGTTAAATCAATAGCAGTATGTAATGCACCAGGTCTATAAGTTTTATTAGTTATGTTTATGGCTTTTCGTTATTGCTCCACACCTATAAATGGGCTTGAACTAAATTAAGAAGCTGTGTGGTCTTGATGTGTCCCCCAAAATACAGAAACTATATCTGCACCAGGTGTAGAAATTTCATTGAACTATCAAAGAAGTTCTCTTGGTGCTGATGCCTAGCTTAATGATTCTGTGGCATATACATGCCTTAACCAAGTTGCTTTACTGTGATGGAATTTCAGGATATTAGCTAATTCCAAGCCTTGCCCAAAGTGCAAGCGGCCGATCGAGAAGAACCAGGGCTGTATGCATATTACATGCACACCACCTTGTAAATTTGAGTTTTGCTGGTAAGTTTGGAGTTTTTTCTGCCATTTAATTCGAAGTTTTGTGTTCAATTAGCTCCATAGCACTAGAAAGAATTGTCGACCTCATTTGGTTTTGCTGTCACTTCTGTTCGTTCATTTTCTTCGATCTTTAATGTACCCCAAAGAAAATTGGCAAGTAAAAGAAGTATTTTAAAGTTTTATACTTTTGTTCCTTTTAAAGCATGTCAACTGGGATTGTCTGCTTGCAGGCTTTGTCTTGGTGCATGGTCAGATCATGGTGAGAGAACTGGGGGATTCTATGCATGCAATCGTTATGAGGCAGCAAAACAGGAAGGAGTGGTAAGAGAATCTAGTTTGTTACATCTGATCCACACTGACCCATTTCTCCCCGTATAACTGTAGCGAAAATAAGGCCCTGTTGCAGGTTATCTCACTTTCGGAATCTGTTGTTTTCTGTTGCTCACAGTATGACGAAACCGAGAAACGGAGGGAGATGGCTAAAAATTCCTTAGAAAGATATACTCATTATTATGAAAGATGGGCAACGAACCAATCGGTAGGTACAGGTTGTTAATAAACCTTTATTGCTGTATGGACATCATTTTCCTAGAAACTAACACGAGGTAGGAAACCACATTTTGTTTGGCTGTCAGTAACATACTGCCATTGTCTCTTTTTACTCATGAGTGGTACCTCATTGAGTGCCCCCTTCTTGTTTGCTTTATTAACAATATCCAAAACGTGTGATTGAAATATTCATTTGATATGCGGGTATTCCAATTTCGCTAATTTTCTTTGATATCAATATAATTCTGTGGTTTGAAGCATTACGTTATCTTAATTTGGATGCAAGGACTGTAGGCACCTTGGAAAAGTGTTGCCTAGATTTAATTTCTTGGTGGGACAAAGGTTTTTACAGAATTTTCTGGATAATGGCTTAACAAACTTGAACAAAGGTTGAATTCATGGTTGAAACTGCCTGCGGTTTAAATGTGTCACAGGAAATTTATATAAAATGTTGCATTGAAATGTCCGTTCAAAATAGGTCCAGTAATTTGGCATCTAATTTAGTGTTTGGGGGTAGAAAAATGGTTAGGGGAATATTGCAAAATGGAGCAGGGTAATAACAATCATCCTTGTGTTCTCTTTAATTAGTCATCAATCCTTAACTCTTTAACCTGTGAACATTGGTGTAGTCACCCAAAAGTGAACCTCAAAATTTAAGGGCTCGACCCATTGTTGAACAGAATGTTGTAATCAAAGGCTGCTGTCTGTTCTTTGCCTCATAATTGAGGACGTACATCCTAAAGTAGTTTTATTTGGTCGGTTATTCTGCACGTCATAGAGACTAGTAGCACATAAGTAGGGCTGCAAATTTGAATATTTTCCTTTATTTCCTCTTCTTCGTGGGTGTTAGTGATGCAAAGTGTTTCCAAAAACTGCTGACTCAGATACAATATCGCCTTCTGGCGGTACGGGTACTTGGCGGCAAAATAGCCAGTCCATGTAACAGAAGTTTGTTGGAGCTGGTGGCCGAGCAGTCATTAGTCTAGTGGTGTTTCTCCTGAGGGTGGGAGGATAAGTTAGTGATACCAGACTGCACAATGGTGACCTTGTTTTCATCATGTCCTAACGATATAACACCTCAGAGGCCAGTTGTCAAAGAGCCAAAGACAGTGGAGATGAGGCTAAATATTGCTGAGGCTAAATCATGACGAGCACCAAGGTTCACCGAGTGCAGGATCTGAGTGTGGACGAGGCCGCCCCTCTCTCTCTCTCTCTCTTGGGTAGATATCATGAACTATGAATATGGACATAGTGGAAAACAAAGAAAGAAAGATGCCGGAGGTGAAAGTCTCTTTTGTAACTTGTATTGGCAATGTAATGTTATGCTCATTATGAGCATGCTTGTTAGCAATGCTATAAAGCTCGGAGCGGACCGTGTGGCCAAACAAGTTGGACCCTGACCCGGCCTCTCTCTCTGAACTGTTTAAACTTTAGCAATTGGCCTACTTGGAAACCGTGATTGAACTGAGCCATTCACATCCAAATTTCCTGCCAATCTCCATTTATTTGTCCCTTAGTTTTGCTTTACTGAGTTCGGTTTCTCATATCTGAAATCAAGTTCCCCAGTTTAGAGTTGAGAGATGCATCATATAGAATGGAAGGCCATTTTCTCCCTGTACATCCTTCACCTTATAGGGAGAGAGCGAAGCGCTGTTTATGAGTCTTCTCAGTTTAATGGTGTTACATTAGCTACGAGGGTCCACGTGCTTCCGTATTTAAGCTGATTTACCTTTCTTAATTTTGTTAATTACTTCTGAAATAGAAGTTTTGATAAAATTGAGTAGAACTATCATTGTTAAGACAGACTGTAAGTAAGCCCAAAGGTATTTTTTGGATCTTTTCTCTTATTTATTTTAACAATTATTATTATTATTTTTATGGCTTAGTTATGATGCCACCCATTAAATTGTGGCTGAACAACTGTTAATCAGTAAATTGTATGTTTCAATGACCATCCGGTTCTCCAAAGCATTGCTTATTATAAGGTGGCAAGACCGAAGATGATGAGTTGTTCATGAATGGCTCGCTTAATTTCCTCTTGGTTCAACTTACACGAAGTAAAATGATTACCTTGCAGTAGGATTCAAACGTACATGACCAAATTTTAACCAGTGGGGGCCATGAGTACAGCTCATGGTGAGTAAATTTGAATGCTCAGATTTTCTTACCTGCTAAAACATAGTAAACCCTTTTGATCAGAAGAAGTTATTCGTGAGGCTTACCCCTTTTGTGGGGATTTGCAGCCCATCATATCCTTTGAGCAGCTAAATAGGTGGGTCTCATTTTGCGCTCCGAAATAGAATTTGTTTGAAGTTATGGTGTATAATGAAAGATCACTGGCACGGTGTTGCAAGGTCTAGCTTTTCCATGACATATGATATTGCAAGGTCTGGACTTTATGTCATTCTAGGTTTATAAATATCTCGTGTACAAAGAAACTACTGCTTCGGCAAGATGACGTGTGCTAAAATAAGTCTGAATATAAAAACACAACGATAAAATAGAAATACATATGGGAGAGGGATAATAGCTTAGTTGCACAAAGCGGGGGCGGGGGAGCGTAAGCACCAAGAAGAATTTGAGGTTGGGAGCAGCTTGAATAAATAAATGCGTAAAGAGTATTATCATTTGTTTAGATAGTTTACATCTTAGTTGCACAAAGAGGGGGCGGGACCGGGGGCAGGGGAGCGTAAGCACCAAGAAGAATGAGGTTGGGAGCGGCTTGAATAAATAAATGCGTAAATAGTATTATCATTTGTTTAATATAGTTTACATAGCCAGCAATAACAGACAAGGAGGCTTTGAGGACTTGAAGGAAGAGAGAAATAAGGAATTGAGTTGAAATGGGCTTGATTTTCCAGTACTCTCTCACTTGTTCTATGCATTTCTATCCAGCTAACGGGATCGAGTTCTCATATTAGCTTAGGACGAGATCCCATGGAACTCCTAACTTGGGATCGCAAAAACGAGTTTCCGAGAGAGAAACGTCACCATATAGGAGTTTCCTGCAACTAAGGTTTACATAGACAACAACAACAGATAAAGAGGCTTTAAGCACTTGAAGGAAGAGAGAAATAAGGAATTGAGTTGAAAAGGGCTTGATTTTCAGGTACTCTCTCGCTTGTTCCATGCATCCCTATCTAGCTAACGGGATCGAGTTCCCATATTAGCTTGGGACGAGATCCCAGGGAGCTCCTAACTTGGGATCGCAAAAGCGAGTTTCCGAGAGAGAAACGTCACCATATTAGGAGTTTCCTGCAACTAAGGATCATAGGCTTGAGAGTATTATGTGATGTCTAGCTGTCCAATTGTGGCTGATTTACTGGAATTTACTTTATTTTTTTTAGGACGAACTTGTTTGTGCATGTGATGGGATGGTGATTTCGGGATCCCTTTGTCTCAATCCCTTTTCTCCTGACAGAATTTCATATGTTGCCATTGGGAGTTTGCTGACATGTGAAGGAAATTGGACAGATAAATTCTTTGTTCACCGGGACATTATTTCATATGTTGCAATAGGTGTTGTTGTTTATCTGTATCTGGTATAATGCATTGCAAGCATAGGGTGTAAATGTGTAATGATTTGTTGGCTATCACCAGATTGTTTCCTGTTAAGGTTTTTACTATTTGTACTTGTGTCATCATTTGGCAGTAAATAAGTCATTTTTTGCTTTTTTAAAATGAAAACATGCTGGAGTTCATATTATTTTATAAGTTTTAATATGCACTGTTAAGTCCTAACTGAACTGGTGTCTCTTATTTTCCTTTTCAGTCTAGGCAAAAAGCTCTTGCCGATCTGCACCAAATGCAAACTGTGCATGTAAGATAAGTTTCTTCAGAATTATTTATTGTTTTCTTTGATGATTAAACTGCTCTCTGTGAGCTAATTGTCTAGTTCTTATGATGGACTGTTGACTATAATTTGTGGGTGTCTTATTTTGCATGGGTCCCATTTCTCTCCTATCCTTCACCTTTTATAGACATGATTGCTTACTTGTGGTTGTACCAGATACCTCTTTCCTGTTTTCTGAAAACTTTCAGGGTTTATGTATTCCGTAGCTTAGAGAGGGTAACATGCTTAACGCCTAAACCCAAGTGCAACATGTTGACACATGGTTGTCTTTCTGGTTACTCTTGAGGTCCCAAAAGTGTGCAGCTGTACTAGTTTGGTTTTGAAATCAGAATTGCAAGTTTAAGTGGTTGCACGAAAGGATGATGGTTATTGAGGCTGGATGGAGTGATGGAAAGTCCCTTAGAGCCCTTCCTTTGGTCAATTATCATGGTCCACAGGACCAAAACCCGCGAATTAGAATTTACCGCCTAAGACGACCCCCTAGTTGTGTCATGGCCTTAAATATTTTCTGTTGACAATTGACCTAGCACATACGGCCCCTTTCTTTTTGATGCTCCTGTTTCTTTTATATGTGTAGAAGTCACGTATGTTGTCTACTTTGGTGCAAATCAAGAAGAAGAAGAGAAGGAAAACTGAACAAGCCATTCATTCTTCATTGTTTTGCTCACCCCCTATTGAACTGTCAATCCATTTGGCAGACAATAATGATTGATTCTAATTTTGCAGCTTGAGAAGTTAAGTGACAAACAGTGCCAACCTGAATCACAGCTTAAGTTCATAATAGAGGCGTGGCTTCAGGTAAGTCAAGTTTCGGGCACTTCATTGGTGAAAATATAGTTTCTTCTGCTGAAAGAGTTGTTTTTCTTTCGAGGTTAAATTTCCTGTGGTTACAGATAGTTGAATGTAGACGGGTGCTGAAGTGGACGTATGCCTACGGATATTACTTACTAGAAGATGAGCGTGCCAAAAGGCAGTTCTTTGAGTACTTGCAAGGTATTATGTACCCTCGATGTAAAAAAGAACACGAAGAAAATTGATCTTTCTTTGTTAAGCTAAAAGTCAAATTTGTTTTTATGCAGGTGAGGCCGAGTCTGGGTTGGAACGACTTCATCAATGTGCAGAGAAGGAGCTACAAGGATATCTCAATGCCGAGGGTCCATCAAAGGACTTTAATGAGTTTCGCACGAAGCTAGCTGGACTGACCAGGTAATCCCCATTGATATGTTCTTCAAGATCGTGCATTGTTTCTTCTTCTTCTTCTTCTCCTCTATTATTGTTATAATTTTTTTGGTTTTGGGCGCTGAGGGTGGCATGGGGGTCACTTTATTGCTGCAGAAGGATCAAAGTTGAGTAAAAATTGCAACCAGGAGTTTGACTCTGGAAAGTTGCTTTCTTGGTCTTGGTTCGGGGTAGTGGATTGGTGTGGAGGCTATATACTGGCCATTATCTGATATTCTAGCACTTGAAAATAATTTATATTTTTGGTAAAGGCTTAGTTAACCATATATGTGGATTGATAATGCATACAGACGAGTTGGTGTAGATATGTCATGGCACTAATTTGACATCCTGAATAAATAGAACAGAGTTACATATAATTCCCCACCCTCGAGCATTCCGAGTGTTACCTGCGACCCAAAACACGGTTTTCTTACGTACTGGTTATCTGACAATAGTGAACCAAATATCGTGATTATACCAAGGTTTTATACAGCGGTGTTTTCTTGAAGTTAGTATGGAGGAGTCAGATAAGCAGTTATTAATAGATGTTAACGCCGACTTACCTCGTAGCCGTAATTGACGAACCACGTAGCGGTACCTGTATCACATTACACTTGAATAAAACATGTAGAAGAACTGTTTAAAGAGAGAGTAGTAGGTTTATATGCTGATGAAGATCGAATTACTTTCTTGTAGAAAGAAACCATTCAGGCCTATGAATTGTTGCCCTGGGAATAAATAGCTTGTATACAAAACTATGTAAAGTTCATGTTTATGCATGCACTTGTTATTTAAGATGTACTTTATTTAAGATGTACTTCCACGTTCACCTGCTAGCTTGTCTATGATTTGATCCATAGCTGAAAGACCAGATGATTTAGCATCTTGCTTCAAAAATTATCCGAGAGAGAAGCAAATTTACAGGACTAAGAGAAGGGTAGAAAATCATTATTAGGTTCTGAAGCACTTAAGGGTAGAAAATCATTATTACTTTGACTTGGGCTGCTTTTTTCAGAATCGGATTATCAAAACTTGTCTTCTATATAAATTTATTTACTGTGCGACTCCAATTATGCAGTGTTACTCGAAATTACTTTGAGAACCTTGTTCGGGCCTTGGAGAATGGTCTGTCAGATGTGGACGCGCATGGGGCAAGCAGCAGGCCGGCAACCTCGAAAGCCTTGGGAGGTGGGAGCAGTAAGGGGAGAAACAGTAGGGGCAAGGGCACTGCAGCTAGGTCAAGCAGTTGTAGAAACATCGATGACTCAGGCCACTGGTCTTGTGAATACTGCACCTTTGCCAATGCCAGGACAGCTACAGTTTGCCAGATGTGCCAGCAGCGGCGATGAACCACCCCATTTCCCATCCAGATCCGCCTGTACAGATGTCTGATTTTCTCCTTTCCCTAGCAAGTGGTAAGGTCCACTTCACCATGGAAGGATGGGAAGATCATCCAAAGACCTCAGCCATGATTGTGTTGACAAAAGTGATGCGGAATGGGGAACAAGAGATACAGCGAAGGAGATGATATGGGGAAGATGATACGCAAGTTCCTCGTGATTGATCGAAACTATCGTGTACATAGCACCCGTTGTATGTACGCAAGTTCCTCGTGATTGATCGAAACTATCGTGTACATAGCACCCGTTGTATGTTGCTTTGGCCATCCATCTATCGTCGTATCATAAACTCGGGGAAAAGGAAAACACCTGTAATTTAATGTATTCATCATGGTGGGTGATTATTTGCATCACCAGTTGATTTGTAGTAACCAAGCTGTTGTACGTGGATTGTTCATGGAAAGTAGGGGCAACTAGGTCCGTTCCGCCCCTCCCAGAATTAATAAGTAATGATTGTCACTGGGCAAAACATTCATGTGCATATGGTCACAACTTTGTGCTCCGGTGATTTCAGTTGCGGGCTCCGTCTGTCTCGATCTATGTTGAACCAATCCGCGTGCCCTTCAGCGGTGCACATTTGATAGCTCGTGGATGCATACTGTGCTCTACTAATGTGTGCCAAATAGCAGATGAATGACATAATGAAAGCACCAAATGTAGCAGTATCACTTTTTCTTTTCCTTTTTCCCATCCCTGCATTCTCTCTTTTATCTTTTTCTCTTCACACACCCCGTAACTATCACAATAAAGAGGACTCAAAACTCTCTCTGATAAGACGTTACATCGACTTGATTAACTACTCCAAAATGCCGACTCTATGAGTTCTAGAATGTGCAATTGTCCGAAACATTCGAAACCAAATCTCAAAGACAAAAATTGAGTGGTCACACCCCGATCGATGCTTAGACCAATCCATTGTGATGAAAAATATTTGATTAGTTGCGAGATCCTTTCCAAGGAGGTAGCTGCTGCTACACAATTCTGGTCATATATATATATATATATATATATATATATATATATATATATATATGAAAGTCGAAACTGAGAGAAACTTGCCACATCATGTTTATGTGGACACTTGTAACGTGGACTTTTTTTTTATAACCTTTTTAGTTCTAACATTAAATGTTTTTTCTTTCCCTCTAGAGAAAATATATAATTTAGCAACCTAAATTTTAGTAATTATTATCTTCATACCTGATATATCTAATCTTATTGAGGAAAAGATTTAAACCTAAGTAATTATCTTCTTAGGTGATTTTTTTTAATGTGCCTTTATATGTTTACTTATGTATCCCTTTTCTTTTTTAGAATTTTGTTATGGCAATCTAACTTCAAAATGGATTCCAAAAATTTTAAACTCAATGATCCTATTTAAAATTTCAAAATTATCTCTCATAATAAAATACTAAGTTGACATTTTCCTCCCCTAATTTGAGAAAATCACCTTTTATAAATTCTGAATTTGTAAAATAGGTTTTCAAAAATTTTAAACCTACTAATCCTTATGAAACTTAAAGTTTGACAATTATTTCTATGATGAATCTCTCTTTCTCTCCCTGTCACAAATCACTTATCTCTTTTATTACTTTGTTTCTTTTCTTTTTTTTTTTATTTCATCTTGCTATCATACTTTGTTCTCTTGGAATATCAATGCTCATTTTGTTACTCAAATGACTCTCTGCACGTTTCTATTCCTCTATTGTGCTGATACTTTTTGTCGATAAATTTAATGGCGATGTTCATATCTCTTCAATTGAATTATCATTTTTTCATTTTTAGATTTTGTTATATTACTGTATATAATAGGATGAGAGATCTTTCACCATTGTTTTATCACTTTTAATTAGTTTTTCCGTTAAGTTTTAATCTTAAATGTTTATTCTAAGTGATCATTATATGGATTCTATAACTTTTTGTTCCATTCTTTGTAAAAAAACCATACTTTTATTATTTTATTTACGTAACTTATTGATTATAGTTACTCCCGTGTGCAACGCACGTGATCAAAACTAGTTACCTAATAAAAAACAAGATCGCATGATAAAATCAAAGTCTATGGACTAGACAGTTTTTTAGAAAGATGCAAGTGAATGAGCTTTTAGGTACTGCTTGATAAAATTGAAATTTAAATGCTAAAAATTTAAGTGCTGAATTCGTAAAACTGAAAACTTTAAGCGACGAAATTTCTATCACTAAAAAATAAGTTAACATGTTTGGTAAACTATAAGCAAATGTGTGAAAATTTTTCCATTTACAAGTTTATCCATTTTGCCAAAATTATGCATGTGCTTTATACTCTTTTTGTCCTTTTTTTTTTGTGGCCAAAACTGTGTTGGTTGCAGTGGCGATGGAGTTATAATGGAGGTGGCGGCAGCGGCGAAAATGTGTCAATGGTGGTTGTAGTACATGAAGATGTGGTGTTGGTAATTGTGATGGTAACTATAGGCGACGAGATAATGGTCACAGTAATGGTTCTAATGTGGTGGATATTAGTTTAAATGGTTTTCGTGGACATAGATATGGTGGCGGTGTCCTTGTGATAGTGGTGCTGGTGGTAGTAGCTAAGTTATGGCTGTGGTTGTAGTGTGGTGGACGCGGTGTTGTCAGCAAATTAGTTGTGACAGCATAATAATTACTCTTTTTAATTAAAGTTATGTTCAATAATTTTAAACCATCTGTTAGCGCTGCTGGGCAAACTCACTATTGATTTGTGCACCCGCGGCACATTTGATTAAAAGTACGGGATCTTTTTGGGCCTGGGGACTTCTCTGAAAACAGAAAACGAAAATGACAAAGAGAGCTTTGATTGATTGTGAATGTTTGCACAATAATATTTTCAAGTCTGGAAACTGAACTTTCTATCGATGGCAGCAAAAGCCTTCTAAACAAAAGAAAGAAAAAGACTTCAAGTTTTTATTTGTTTGGTTGATGATTGATCATTCTGTCCTGCTCCTCACCTCTTGATCCACTATTTATATTACAAAGTTTGTAGAAAATAACTAGCTAGAAGATAAACTATCCACTTAATGACAAACTACCTATTTCCAAAATAACTCCTACCACTTACATAATAACTACCCACTAATAGGTAACCGACTAAACTTATCCCCAAAAAGAAATTGGATAGGTGTTATTTAGCAGATGCATGGCTTATTAAAATTCTGCCATTCAAAAGCACTTCGTTGATGCTTTCGATTAAGCTCGAACTCATCAATTCAAGAAGCAGGGGCATACTCCAGGCCTCAATAGGTACTTGTAATCCATGCAACTTATCTTGGTACAGCTCCTTATGTTTGTTCAAAAGGATTGGGGGCGTTGGAATAAATTTTGGACGTCACCCCCAAAACAAGAGATTAATTATCTTGCTTTCGGCCCACGTTTTACAAGTTCAAAACAAAGTTTAGGAGACAATAATACCAGGGAAGTATTGCAGCTGATTATAGAAAAGCATCAGAGACACATACACACACACACATAGGGAGAGAGACAAGTATAAGAGGCCGTTTGGGGTGATTCTCAAAAGCTAATCTCTATTATATCATAAGCAGTTCTTAAATTCAATTTTAATCTAATGTTAGCACAATAAATTACAAGTTGGTTTAAACATTTGGACAGAGAAAATAGGTTTAGTGTGGCAAATTGCCAAATTCCCAAGTTATTAAGAAACAAGAACATATTAGGAATAGTATAACATTGGCCACCTACCAAGTCTTTTACAAGTAAGATCGGGACTTTAATTTTCATCGACTTGCCTTTGCTGTATACTTGTTTAGTACTCTGTTCTCTATATATGTGAGGTGTCAGCCATCTTTCTCTTTGTTGGAATTCCTCAAAGATGATTCTTCCTTTATTGTCATTACTGAGATCATCTGTAAACCATGATAGGAAATTTTTCAATGGGCATCAGGTTCCCCCCAGAGGAAGAAGAGTTGCTACATCATTACCTCCCCCAAGTTTCCCGGAAAATCTCTGCCATGCAATTGCCTGGTGACTGAGCGCAACATATATAATGTAACCACCTTATGGATATTTTCAACCTTGGGAGAAATAGGGGAAGAGTGGCCATGTACTTCTTCACCAGCTGGTTAAAGAAGAAGGGCAAAGAAGGCAGCCCTAATGTCGGTCGTATGGTTGCAAAGAAAGGCACGTGGAACTGTGCACTGGCCAAGGAGATCCTTGGTCACGATACAACCGACTGTGGGCTTGTTGTGGTTGGGTACACGAAAAGTTTTGTTTTTAGAGGCTTGTCCAAGAAGTGATGAGCACTGGATATGGCAGAGTATTCGCTCAACACGTGCCGGATTATGTTATCAGTGGCATCAGGAGAAAGACAAACAATCGTGGGAAGAAACTAGGGATGCAAAGAGAAGGTTGCATCGATGATTATAATACTCGTAACGATATTTTGCCTCCGAAACTTGTGGCAAAAATCGCTAAGAACACTGAGGCATCTGCTGGGTAAGTTGTAACAAGAATTCTGATGGAAAAGATGAATTGTAGACCTTCTTACCCTAGGAGTCCATGCCATACTTTGCCTATGGACGTGGAATTGGTAATGGTGCGATGGTCGAACCATTATCTATAAGAGAAGCATTTACTTTGGGAGAAACTCTAGCTGCGGTGCAAAGTTTAAGCACCAACATAATAACCAAATGCCTCTTTTGCGAGTAAGATTACGGACTTTAATTTTAACCGACTTGCCTTTGCTGTATATTGGCCTAATGCTCTGCTCTTTCTATATATGAGACCATCTCTACCATCTTTTTGTTTTTTGGAATTCAAAGAAGATTCATCCTATATTGTCATTATTAGGATCATCTTGCAGAAAAAATTTCAATGGAGATTAAGTTCTTCCACCCAAAGAAAGAAGAGTTGCTACGTCATTACCTCGCCCCCAAGGTTGCCGAAAAATCTCGGCCCTGTGATTGGGCTATGATGGAGTGCAACATATATGACGTAAATCACATCATAATGATTTCCAGGGCTGTGAGAAACGGGGGAGAAGTGGCCATGTAACGAGCAGGTTACGATGGTCACTTCTCCTCTATTTCTTAGGGGAGATCCTCAGTTAAAATGAAACGATTCGTGGGAGTGATGTGGTTGGGTACACGAGAAGTTTTGTTTTCAGTCGTTTGTCCAGGGAGTTCTTGAGAAATGCAATATGATAGAGTATTCGTTCAAGTCCATGCTGGATTATGTGATCAGTCGCATCAATAGAAACACAGACAAGCGTGGGGAAAACTAGGGCTGAGAAGAAAAGGTTGCAGTGACGATTATAATACTCGCTCGTGATGACATCGAGCCTCTATAACCCGAGGTGAAAATCACCAAGAAAACCAAGGCACCTGCTGGGGTAAGTTGTAACAAGAGTGTTGATGGAAAAGATGAACTGTAGAGCTTCTTACCCTATGAGTCCATGCCAATATTGTTCTTTGCCTTCGGATGTGGAATTGGTAATGGTGCGATGGTCGACCCATTATATACATACTTTTGGAGAAACTCCTGCCGCGCTGCAAAGTTTAAGCACTAATAACCATATATCTCTTTTGCGAGTAGGATTAGGGACTTCAATTTCCACCAACTTGCCTCTGCTGTAGATTGGCTTAGTGCTCTACCTCTCTCTCTATATGTGACCGTCTCAGCCATCTTTCTCTTTGTTGGAATTCCTTAAAGAAGATTCTTCCTATAATGTCATTATTGAGATCATCTGTGAACCATGGCTGAAAGATTTCCAATGGGCATCAGCTTCCACCCAAGGAAGAAGAGTTGCTACGTCATTACCTCCCTCCCAAAGTTGCCGAAAAAGATCGAATGCAATGCATATGACATAATTAAACCACCTCATGGAGATTCTAAGCGCTGTAAAAACGGGGAAAGAATGGCCGTGTACTTCTTCACCTGGTTGAAGAAGAATGGCAAAGAAGGCAGCCCTAATCTCGACTGTACGGTTGCAAAGAAGGGCACGTAGAATGCTATGCATGCCAAGGATATCCTCGGTTACGATAAAACCGACAGTACTTGTTGTGGTTGCGTATGCGTATGCGAAAACTTTTGTTTTCAGAGGTTTGTCCAAGAAAGTTCATGAGCATTGCATATGGTAGAGTATTCACTCAAATCGATGTCGGATTATGTTATCGGTCACATCAAGAGGAAGACAGACAAAGAGCAGGAAGAAACTAGGAATGACAAAAGAAAAAAAGCTTGTACCGATGATTATAATACTCGTGATGATATCGCGCCTCTGGAACCTATGGCGAAAATCACCAAAAACAGTGAGGTACCTGCTACGATAAGTTGTAACAAGAATATTTATGGAGAAGATGAATTACAGAGCTTCTTACCCTACGAGTCAATGCCATTCTTTGCTATCGGAGGTAGAATTGGTAACGGTGAGATGGCCGACCCATTATCTACAGCATAAGCCTATACTCTGGGAGAAACTCCAACTGCACTGCAATGGCCAAGCACCAATAACCATATGCTCTCGTGCCAGTAGTATTACGGGCTTTAATTCCCACCGACTTGCTTTTGGTGTATATTTGCTTATTGCGCTGCTCTCTACATATATGACCATCCCAACCTTCTTTCTCTTTACTAGAATTCCTCAAAGAAGATTCCTCATATATTGTCATTGTTGAGATCATCTATAAACCATGTTAAAATCTTGCAATGGGCATCACGTTCTACCCAAAGGAAGAAGAGTTGCTGAGTCACTACCCCCCGCCCCCAAGGTTGCCAGAAAATCTCTGTCGTGCGCTTAGGTGGTGACAGAGTGCGACATATATGACGTAAACCACCTCATAATAATTTCAAGGCTGTGAGAAACAGGGGAGAAGTGGCCATATGGTAAGGTCTTTGACAGGCAGGTATGCCCTTTAGCGGACGAAGAATCCGATTCTTCGTCTTTGACCAAGCTATCTAACTAAGCTATCTACTTCGTCTTTGACCAAGCTATCTATCTAACGAAGAAGTTTTCGGTCCTCGTTTTTTCAGGTATTATTTTAGATCGATGGATTTAGATAGTTTCTAACTTTTTCAATCGTTTGCATCCTAATGTCTTCATGCGGCGTATTTAGAGCGGATCTGTTACTTCTTTTTTCTTTATCAAAAAATTGTTGTAGTTGTATTTCTGAATTGCTTGGAATGTACAAGTATGTGACTTATATATCTCATGTCTCTTTACGTTCGAACCCTTATTAGAACAATTGTTTCGCATAGATGATGTAAAAGAAGAACTATCTTCCTTTGGTATCTCCCAAATGTAAGAATTGACGAGTTTATTTAAGGAGCAAGTGCTCTAACTTAGCCAACGGACGGGATACCGTGAACTGATATTAGACATTTTTCTACAAAATATAGTTCTCTAACTTAGCCAACTAGCAGGATACCGTGAACTGATATTAGATATTTTTCTACAAAATATAGTTCTTCTTTTAGTATCTCATATGTCAACTGAATAATATATTTGACAAACGTTTCTGCAGTTAATAAATAATAGTATTTAAATTCATTTGCTACAAAAAAAGAAAAAAATATTGGTTGTACCAACGCAATGATACTTGTGACAAACAAAAGTAACATTCTGGTTCAAACTTTATTCTTAATAAGCTCTTCCAGTAGATTTCTGTTCCGAACAAATCGTGTGAAAAAAAAAAAAAAATACCTTTTGTGGTTCAGAAATGATTACAAACCAATATTTGACAAATTTAGTATTGCATCGTTTGAAATAGAAGAATCGACTTGAATATCTGCACAAAATGACAAACATCTTTGCATAATCGTACTTGTATTCTTGTAGAAAATGACTTGTACCAGAACAGAGATCAACAATTTTGGGGGTAGGGGTAATTCGAGAAGATCAAAGTAAAGGATTTCAAAAAACCCATTTTTTTCTAAGTCTACCCCTTATTCAGAAATTTTAAAAAGTCACCCCATTTTTTCATAACTTTTTAAAACAATCTCACTTTCCACTAAATATTATTTCCAAAACCCATCTTTTCTTAATTTTCCCTATATGGCAAAGCCTTTGAACATAAAAAAGAAAAGAAGGGAAAATGACTTAAGTCAAGTCATGATTTGTTTATGAGTTGAGTTGTGTCCGGTCTTACATCTAATATACGCTACAAACCAAATGTAGAAATAACTATTACATACATAAAAGAGAAACTAGCCGCTTAGACAAATACTATCACTTATAGAATGAAAAACTACCCTCTTGAAAAATAACCACTACACTTGTCCATAAACAACAAAATAAAGAATACGTAATAAATGACATAAATCCTTAATATTTAGGATCGACCATTCTATTAGTTTTAAAATAAAAGTAGCCTTTTTTTTTTCTATTATGTTATCTGTTTGCATGGTTAAAAGAGCCGCCTTCGTTGTTTTTTCAACACAAAATACATAATTATGAGCAGTTTGCAATTAAATCATGTGAAGGTAAACACTTAGGTTAACGAGTGTCCACTCTTAGAGATATTCTCTACTTCATTTGGTTCACGACAATGCTATAGGTTTTTTATTTGGAAAAATTAAGAAAAAGTGAGTTTTTGGGTAGAATTTTTGGGGATGGTGGGTTTGTTTTGAAAACTTGTGAAAAAGTGGGGCAACTTTTAGAAATTTCTGAAAAAGGGGATGACTTGTGAAAAAATGGTTTTTCTTCTAATGATGACTTTTCATTTCCCATACTATCCTTCTCCCTGTTTACTCCCTTTTTTGATGGGAAGATGCGTTGGTGAAAATGTCACCAAGAGAAAACAAAAGGCATAGAGAAGAAGAAGATGGGTAAAGGTTAACAAGTCTGTGCAGTGGGAGTGGTACAATGTGCTTGCACAGTTGTACCACGTAGCTATGGGGCATCGTGCAAATCTCATAAAATGCTGAAACTTTACAGGAATATTTTTAGGACAATTATAGAATTACTGTTACAATTTCAGATTTTTCTGATATCGTTTAATGTTTTCAATATTTTTTGAAAGTTCAGTTACTCTAGAATTAATTTGGAGCTCTTAAAATTCTTAATAAATTCTGGAAAACTTAATTTAATTCTTTTATGATGTGAATAAGTTTTTGTTTAAGTTTCGTAATTTTTAGAGTTGATTTGATACTAATTCCATATCGCATTTGATTTAGAAAAATGGATGATTTTAAAATGGTTTCGTTACTTTTTAAATCCTAATTTTTGTTTCACTATTTTTCTTATATATTTTTAAGCTATCATGAAAATTATGGGACTCTGATTTGGGCTAGAAGCATTAATTGCTCTTTTTGGGTTTTTTTTATGGTATTTAAGAAAATCATTTTTAATTTGAAAATATTCAAAAATTCAGAAAATTTATATTGTAATTTGTTATGCTGTTTTAAGGTACAAAACAATTTTATAAGAATTTATTATCATTCTAGAGTGTCTTAATGCGTTACAGAGTGTGCAAGGTTATCGATTAGCTAGGTTTAGCTGCTCGAGCAATCCGGTTCGTTTTCGTTTACTTTAAGAGTGTCGAAGTGAGTAATGATTAAGATTAAGCATTATATTAATAGTTTGTGAGGTTAGGCTGAATTATAATAATTAATTTTTCCATTTAGGTTAATTCGAGGTTTGAACAAAGTTGAATAACAGCGAGCGCATAACCTGGATCGTATTAAGGGATTTTTATCCGAACCAAACTCTTCATATTTGATTTCGTACATTCTCTTGATTTGTTATCGCTATTCTTTTGGATTCTGTTATTTTCATAAAGTCGCATTGTTTGCCTTGAAAACCCTGTTTTGAGCCTTACACGTTTATTGAAAATCCTATTCGATGCTCTGTGTTTATTTCTCGTTGTGCATCGATTTAATCATTGTACTATCAATAGGCTTAGAGA
Source organism: Escallonia herrerae (assembly GCA_033070095.1). NCBI lineage: Eukaryota > Viridiplantae > Streptophyta > Magnoliopsida > Escalloniales > Escalloniaceae > Escallonia > Escallonia herrerae. Next base: position 203,150 of record JAVXUP010000810.1, on the reverse strand, counting down.
CTCTTCATCACGTCATTAATGTCATGTATCGATGAGAATCAGCACACATGTGCCACTTGAAAATTGGGCATCGAGAGTGAGGGTGCATGGGTTAATATAGGACAAAAAATACTATGATCTCGGACTCTTGTGCCAATCAATATGCGTATTTTGATGAATGTCATTTTTCCATCAATTGACCTCATATTAATTAAGCATTAGAACTTCAGTTAGCAAAATGAACCATGTTTAGAAGTTAGAATTTTTTATCATAGATGAACTTATTTTGTAATGAAAAGCACCGCGTTTTGTCACCTCTCAATTAGGTCGCATTTTTTCGGCCCAAATATACATGTAGGTGCTGAGGAAAAAATGATCCGCTTCGGAGTGTGTTTATCGATCAATCATAAAAGAACTGTGTAGAAGTACCGTCTGGGTGAAACTAGTCACTTTCTGCAGAAACAAAAGTCACTTTCTGCAGAAACACAAGTCATTTTATGCAAAAGTGCATGTCGGATTCTGCCAATGCCCCAGTCTTTTTATGTAAAAATTACGGGGGGCACAAGCGTTGCTTTTGCTTCGGTGGGACTCCTAAAAAAAGAGGACCTCGCTAAGGGGGTTGGGATTGAAGAAACGGATGCGGTTTAGCCATTTTGTGATGAAAAGCGCCGTGTTTTGTCACCTCTCAATTAGGCCACATTTTTTTGACCCAAATATACACGTTGGTGCCGAGGAGAAAATGATCCACTTCGACCCAACGTGTATATTTGGGTCGAAAAAATGCGGCCTAATTGAGAGGTGACAAAACGCGGCGCTTTTCATCACAAAATGGCTAAACCGCATCCGTTTCTTCAATCCCAACCCCCTTAGCGAGGTCCTCTTTTTTTAAGAGTCCCACCGAAGCAAAAGCAACTCTTGTGCCCCCCATAATTTTTACATAAAAAGACTGGGGCATTGGCAGAATCCGACATGCACTTTTGCATAAAATAACTTGTGTTTCTGCAGAAAGTGACTTGTGTTTCTGCAGAAAGTGACTAGTTTCACCAAGACGGTGCTTCTACACCGTTCTTCTATGATTGATCGATAAACACACTCCGAAGCGGATCATTTTCTCCTCAGCACCTACATGTATATTTGGGCCGAAAAAATGCGACCTAATTGAGAGGTGACAAAACGCGGTGCTTTTCATTACAAAATAAGTTCATATATGATAAAAAATTCTAACTTCTAAACATGGTTCATTTTGCTAACTGAAGTTCTAATGCTTAATTAATATGAGGTCAATTGATGGAAAAATGACATTCATCAAAATACGCATATTGATTGGCACAAGAGTCCGAGATCATAGTATTTTTTGTCCTATATTAACCCATGCACCCTCACTCTCGATGCCCAATTTTTAAGTGGCACATGTATGCTGATTCTCATCGATACATGACATTAATGACGTGATGAAGAGTCTCTAAGCCTATTGATAGTACAATGATTAAATCGATGCACAACGAGAAATAAACACAGAGCATCGAATAGGATTTTCAATAAACGTGTAAGGCTCAAAACAGGGTTTTCAAGGCAAACAATGCGACTTTATGAAAATAACAGAATCCAAAAGAATAGCGATAACAAATCAAGAGAATGTACGAAATCAAATATGAAGAGTTTGGTTCGGATAAAAATCCCTTAATACGATCCAGGTTATGCGCTCGTTGTTATTCAACTTTGTTCAAACCTCGAATTAACCTAAATGGAAAAATTAATTATTATAATTCAGCCTAACCTCACAAACTATTAATATAATGCTTAATCTTAATCATTGCTCACTTCGACACTCTTAAAGTAAACGAAAACGAACCGGATTGCTCGAGCAGCTAAACCTAGCTAATCGATAACCTTGCACACTCTGTAACGCATTAAGACACTCTAGAATGATAATAAATTCTTATAAAATTGTTTTGTACCTTAAAACAGCATAAAAAGTTACAATATAAATTTTCTGAATTTTTGAATATTTTCAAATTAAAAACGATTTTCTTAAATACCATAAAAAAACCCAAAAAGAGCAATTAATGCTTCTAGCCTAAATCAGAGTCCCATAATTTTCATGATAGCTTAAAAATATATAAGAAAAATACTGAAACAGAAATTAGGATTTAAAAAGTAACGAAACCATTTTAAAATCATCCATTTTTCTAAATCAAATGCGATATGGAATTAGTATCAAATCAACTCTAAAAATTACGAAACTTAAACAGAAACTTATTTACATCATAAAAGCATTAAAGTAATTTTTCCAGAATTTATTAAGAATTTTAAGAGCTCCAAATTAATTCTATAGTAACTGAACTTTCAAAAAATATTGAAAACATTAAACGATATCAGAAAAATCTGAAATTGTAACAGTAATTCTATAATTGTCCTAAAAATATTCCTGTAAAGTTTCAGAATTTTATGAGATTTGCACGATGCCCCATAGCTACGTGGTACAACTGTGCAAGCACAGTGTACCACTCCCACTGCACAGACTTGTTAACCTTTACCCATCTTCTTCTTCTTCTTCTCTATGCCTTTTGTTTTCTCTTGGTGACATTTTCACCAACGCATCTTCCCATCAAGAAAGGGAGTAAACAGGGGGAGGGATAGTATGGGAAATGAAAAGTCATCATTAGAAGAAAAACCATTTTTTCACAAGTCATCCCCTTTTTCAGAAATTTTTAAAAGTTGCCCCACTTTTTCACAAGTTTTCAAAACAAACCCACCATCCCCAAAAATTTTACCCAAAAACTCACTTTTTCCTAATTTTCCCTTTTTATTTTGCACGTCAAGGACTCGATTTGAGAGCCCATCAAACACACCAACCTTTGTTTCTAATGTTATTCAAGATAAAATAAAATAAAATAAAAAAACACCTCCAGACCTCGAGCTAGACGATCGATTCATATTTGTTTTCTTACTAAGAGGTGTATTTTATTTCAGAGCCCCACTGGCATGATTCAATCGACAAGTGGCCCTCGTGATAACATGGCCGAATTATTTACGAGGTATGGCAAACTATAGCATAAATAAAAATTCTTGACTTTGGTGATTGCTTTAGCATGAGAAGAAACTAGGGCTATATTGCATAGTAAATCTAACCTTGTCTAGATCTTTCAGTTCATATACGGTTCACGCTAGTATAAACGCTTGAAGACCACTGAACCTTGATAATTTGGATCTCTCTAAGTTATTGGTCCAGTATAAATCTCTATCTGCAAAAAAGAAAAAATAATTCACTTCAGCTTGAAAAAAAGTGAGTAAAAGAAAGGACAAAAAGAGAAAAACATGGAGATGATATTGATTACACCTTTCATATCTCGAATGAATGACGAAACAGGAAGAGAAAATTAAAAAGGCTAGAAGACAGTCGCTTATGCCTTAGTTTGATCCCTCGTGCATTGGCTCGAGTTCTATATGGCAAAGAAGACAAGACAGAAAAAGAAGATATCCAAAGCATAGAGGGTAAAGCTCTTTCGGGTGAATTGAAAGGAGTCATTGCTCAACCCATTATCTGTGTTGCATATGTGGTTTAGATAGCAAGATTCGTGCCAGACCGTGAGCATTTACAAATGGCATTTTTATGAGAGGTGATCTTGCCTTGGATTTTGAATGCTACCTTTCTTCCCATTATTTTGTTTATTAGAAGTTGGGACTTTGCACGACTATTGGTGCTAGACCTGGCAAACGGTTCCGCCCACCGAGTATGGCTAATACCTGAACCCGTATTGGATAAAATGGGTTGGGCAAGAAAGGTCGCGGCAATGTCCATGAGACTCAAACAACTAGTCGAGCTACCTTATGTTGCATAACTGTAATATAAAGTTCATGCCGGTGGATCCATATGACAATCCACGTACATTGTCTTTATTTTCCTTTATCATTCTTTTCCTAAACTTAACTTCTACAATAACACAAATAGATAAGAACTCTCCTCCATAAATAATTTAGGATCGTGTGAATGTAATAGTGATGGCAAAAAATGAATTCGATCGGGAGCCAACCAGTTTCACTATAGACCTCAACACCTCTGACTATGTTCCTTCATAACTTTGATCCCACCCTAGAAAACCCTGAATTAACCACCCTGTATTGGGGCATTCCAAGTTCACAGAGGAGACCTTTTCCAAAATTCCCAAACAAGTACTCAAGACTGGAATAAGATCGAGGAGCATGACTGAACTCCACTTTTTAGGGTTAAAGTGAAAGAAAAAACCAAAAAAACACATAAGAAGACCTATCAAGCTCACACCGAGAAATAACGGGCCCACAGCCCCCCCCCCCCCCCCCCCCCCCGACCCACCTAAAGAAAAACTAAACAAGAATAGAGCACTGAGAAAAGAACACACCTCTTGTACGATTAAATACTTATATAACTCAGATAATTTTCTCGTGATTCCAATTTCATATATGCCCATAGTTATGCGTAGTTATTAATAAGGTATCATGTTGCACTTTTGGAGAGTTCTATATCTATACATGGGAAACATCTACCACTGAGTATTTTTTGCAAGTACCCGAATTTCGGCAAGAAATTGTTCAATGAATGAGAGCAATGCGAAACTCATTATTCTACGCCCTGTATGGTTATAATATAATACCGTAATTGACAAAGGGTTCTAAGTTTCCATTTACAAACAAATGAAAATTGCAACTTTATGGTAAGTTTGTCAATAAACCGTCAAGTATTTGAAGAGTAGAAATATTGTATTACCAATTAGTATTAGTAACCCAGTAAAAGAGCAGAAAAATCTTTTGACCAGAATACATCTTGCACCAAAAAACTTAAACTAATTTGCAAAACCCCTCTTGATCTCAAAAACTGACTAAAGGTTTAGAAGTCGTCTTGACTAATTGATCTAACTTACAAGAGAGTAAAGTAACATCAGGAGCATAATTCACCCTAATGGATCCGAAGTATTAAACTTCACAATAACACCACGGGCATACCCTAGATAATCAAGATTAAAAAAAAAACATGCTACAAAACGTAATAACACAAGGCAATTGCTTGGATGACCAGAGATCACAATGCACCCACTTGCAGGATATGAAGATTGTAGCCACTCAAGTTCTTTCTCTTCTTTCTATTTTCTCTTTTTCTCAAACATAAATAAGACAAACAGCCCTCCACTTGCTACCTCCATCATCCATCCATCCACCCTTGCTCACCACCCTAGTAGTAAACCAGCCCTATGTTACTCTTACAGCCATGAGAAAAATCATCTACAACCATAAACTTTCCAAAACAATGATCTTCAGCGTGCTGTAAGATAAGCTACTCTTATGATAAACCACTTCATTTTATCGCAGCCGAACGTGACGAACAACAAGCATCTAATGCCGAACTGGAATCCCCAAAACCATGCTGCAAAGTACCGTATGGATCATAAACCAAAAGTGGAGTCTCCACTCGCCACTATAGATTTTGATGATAACGTTTTTCGTCGCAGATTCTGATGACGAGGCTTTTCAAGTTTCGCAAGCAACTCTTTCACACTTTCATCATCTGCTTTCCTTGCCGATGACAGGACTTTGAAGGGTGGACTTCGAAGGGTGATGCCAAGGAAAGTGGGTTCACAGTCGACGTGGAGGTGCCACAAGAATGCAGTCCGAGTCAGATGTTAAGTATGTTGATGTAGGACACATCAAGGATAGAGCAAGTGTAGAGACCAAGGGCTTCCCAGACAGAGCCTGAGGATGACCAGGTTACGAGGGCGATGGCACGGGGTGAATACACGACCACAGTCACAATCTGATTCTTAGCTCTAGAGTCAAAGTCCTATATGTTTCTCTCTCTAGAATTCTAGAGTAAGAAAATGAATGTAAGAATGAAAGTCTGAAATTGTGAAGCTCCTCAAATGAGTTCTCAAGACCCCTATTTATAGATGTTGAGATAATGATGTCATTAACTAACTCGTGGTGCTCCCCGTGAGTGACACATCAATGAGGGCTCCACAGGTGTCGGTGTTCACAGACCGTCGGATCGCATTTTCACACAGCCTATCTCGCACAACATCGCTTTGTCTATCTAAAGACTGGCCCACACAGTGCCGGTGTCGCCAGAGAGCCCCCTTGGTCTAGCCACCAGCCCTAAGCTCTTACAAAGTCTCACAGGGCGTAGAGAGACGCCAAGGACCTGGCAGTAGTAAGGAAGACCTGACTCCCAACTGTCAGGCAGACTAAGTGTGATGCCCTCCAAAGACCTGCTCCCATCTCAGTGACCCGGGGGTCATAGTCCTTAGGGGTGCCTATGAAAGCCCCCAGTGCTGGAGCATGTAGGCTAGTCACGTTGACACCCTGGCAGAGATAGTGTCCCGGTATCCTGTAGGTGAGTCCTTGTGCCGGAGCATTCGGAGCAGGCCAAGGCAGTGTCCAAGAGGAGTCATTTACCTGACGGGCCAAGGTGGTATCCCGGAGGAGCAGTCTACCTGGCAGAAGGGTAGTTTTCATGCCGGAGCACTTAGAGCTACCTGGCAGAGATAGTGTCCCTAGAGGAGTCACCTATCCACGAGGGTGAGTCCTTGTGCTGAGCACTAGGAGAGCGCCAAGGTACCCGGGGGAGTCGCCTACCCGACAGTCCGAGGTAGCATCCCGGAAGAGCCGTCTACCTGGTGAAAGGGGAGTCTTCATGAGCACTTAGATCTCTTTAGCAGAGATGGTCTCCTGGATGAGTCGTCGATCCCTGTAGATGGGTCCTTGTGCCGGAGCACTCGGAGCTCGCCAAGTTAGTGTCCTGAAGGAGTTGCTTATCCGAGGGGCCGAGGTAGCATCCTAAAGGAGTCGTCTACCTGCTAAAGGGGAGTTTTCATGCCGGAGCACTTAGAGCTCCCTGACTAAGATAGTGTCCGGAGAAGTCGCCTACCTGATAAGCCGAGGTAGTATCCCGAAGGAGCCATCTACCTGGTGAAAGGGGAGTCTCTATGCCAAAACACTTAGAGCTCCCTGGCAAAGATAGTGTCCCGGAGGAGTCGCCTATCCCCGGGGGATACTGCACACTCTGAGGTATGGGTCGAAGCATGATCCATGACCAAGGTAAGGTGCGCATGGTGTGGTGAAAGGATTGACCAACATGGGGTGTGATAGTGTGACAGAGTACCGGGGGCGCGACTGTATAAGCAGGGCAGTGCATGGTGTGGCAGAGTGTATGCAGTGTCGGCGGCATGGTAGTGAGACAGAGAGCCGAGAAGGGTAATTGTATGTGATGCCGGGGCCACGTGATATGGAAATGGCGCACAGGCGCAGCGATAGGTATCGCCGAATAGGTGCTCGAGCGCTGGCGAATGGGGTCGCCGACTTGGCGCCCCAGGCCAGGGCAGCGGGCTTCTTGGAGTCAGCGTGCGGGCAGCTCTCCCATAGCATTTGGCCGAAGGAAAAGGAAGGAAGTGAGTAGCGGTGGGAGGCCAAGGCCAACCCTCAAGGGGGAAGGCGCGCCGACCCTTAGGGGGAAAGGCACACCGACCCCGAGAGGGGAGATGTGCGACCGACTGAGCAAATAGGGGCTCGAAGGTGGAGGCACGCCGGACTCCAAGGCGCAACCGACTGAGCAACGCCAACCGTCGAGGCGGACGATGTGCGATCAGCTGACCAAAAAGGGCTGCAAAGGTTGAGGCACACCGGCCGCCCACGGGGAAGATGTGCGACCTGCTGAGCAACGCCAGCCACCTAGGGGAAAAATGTGCGACCGGTTGAGTAATTGAGCGTGGGTGTTTTGACCGGTCTAAAGCGTTTAAAAATTGACCATTGACAATATCGACGTGTCGCACAAAACGGGAACCACAGTGGATCCAAGAGGGCAACCAAGATAGGTTAGGAACAAAGGGTTTGTTTCTTGGTGTTGTTAGGTCAATGTACTTAAGACAAGAAACTGTTAAAGAGTTGTTTCTCCAAAAGGAAAGTATTTTTTCAGTCCAAGTAGTCACTTAAGCACGGTGCTGCCTTTCTTTGCTAGCCTCTCTCCTTCTTGGGCTTGCATCTGTCCAAGAGGTCCTCAACTTTGTATATCTCATCTTCCCTTCCATTTTTGGATCTACTAAGGTAGTGTGTGTGTGTGTGTGTAAGAGAGAGAGAGAAGCTTCTTTGTATACGGAGTTAGGAATTGTCTCCTATCTCTACTCAGATGATTGCAGCGCTCCTGAATAAAATATCTAGGATGACTGAGAAATACCTAGAGCGAAGGGAGAGGGGGGGCGAGGGAGGGGGGGGGGGGGTAGAGGATGTGTGTCTACACATGTGTAATCACTTCAAGTGACGGGAACCATCACAATTTCCCTCCAAATTCGTTTTTGTTTGTTACACTAATTTCCCTTCACAGTGAACAACTATCTACCTCTTTTTAAATGAAGATATGTTTTTTGGTCCAATTGGAACAAATCTTTAAAAGTCAAGGTGTTCTATGCTGAAATTGTACAGTTTTAAATAAGAAAGCAATGTAAACCTTTAGGAGTTTAGTTCAATTTGCCCTTATGTAAAACAATTACTCTGAATAAGAATGAACAAAATTGTATTCTCTTTCATTATTACCTGAGTTTACAACTTAAAGAGTTCACGTAATCCATCCGGTATCAATCTACAACTACTTCTAAGTGCATTGCATGTAGGCAGGTCATTAGTAGCGAGTCACAAAAAGGAGGATAAAGTAACGCATGCTCTACCGAGTCTCAGCCAAAATCAGGGTCCTGACGATGGGGGACCTACATATTAACCTGTATATGTGCATTTCAAAAATGGCAGAAGTTGGACATACAGCAGGAAATTACAAATTGCGCACGCCTGGTATAACGCTATTACAATCAAGATGATACATCAGTCAACACCTGCATTTGAACAACAAGGCATGTAAATTATCACACGTACATTCATCCAAAGTTACACTGAATCTACATGCTATTGCTAGTGGACATGTCAACTTCGTGAGTCATAAAGTATGGCCGCGTCAGTTGCTTTACCAAAGCAGTCAGCTTCACCTTCACTTCTTCTGCCAAATTATTGGTTAACGTCCATCAGAAACTCTACGCATTAGCCATTGTGTGCTACATAGATCGATTAGTACTCAGATCGTGCAAGATACATTGGAGAAAACAAATTTTCCTCGTGAGCATTAGAAAAAGGCCAATATATATCTTTAGATAGGCTGTCTTCCGGTATAAACTCGGTCTGGTTTTCACCTTTAGTGAACATTGAATGCCCACCCAAGCTACCAGCAATGGAAGGCTTTAACTTCTGACTGTGGACCACAGTTGTATTTACATGGTAACTCGGCCAATATGAGCAAGTAGGTAGGACAACCCCACCCCCACACTCTTCTACGGTCCCTAGAGACCTCAACAGGCCACAAGGCATGTATTAAACCATGGCCAGCTACACACCTACAAAACGTGACTGGAAACTAAGCCCCCTTGTTGACATTTTAGTCACCAATTGAAGCAAAAGAATAAATAATCCTAGCACCGGTTAGTCATCTCCAGGAGTTACGCGGTTGCCACATTCTATCCAAGTCTATGCTAACCTACCAATCGCACTCCCATGCAGTAGAATACATGCAGAAAACATATTGAGTGGGAATACCTTAAAACGAGGGGATCGACGAAGATATGAAGCTGATGCAGGCGACATAAGTGCTGGTTTTCCCTCTCTACCTTTATTGACTTTCTTGGGGTATCTGTTGGTTTCACCAGCTTGAAGCTCTTTCTGGATAGTTGGAGATTCACCTCTACTGTCGGTGGAAACTGAAGGAACTGAGGCAGACACAGAGATAGTGGATAAATCCTCATCAAGATGCATAACTTGAGGGAAAGTTCCTGTAGCCATCACATCATTTCTATTAAAGAGAGTAACTAAATTTCCTTCCAAATGAAAATCGCAAGCAATAAATATTCTCCTCGTACTTGGTTCATTCAGGGACATCTAACCATGCAATATTTTTCACTGTCGATAAAACTGTCGAATATGCTGGAAGAGTGGATGAACCTCCACAACTCCATCAAATTTCATTAAAAATGATGCAAAGCAAGAGAATGCAAGAAATTAGGTCATACCACATCCAGCGGCTTCTTGAAACTTCTCCCTCATTGTTCTGACAAATTTGAATAATCCGTTGTTTTTATTCAACTCGGAAATCAATTCTTCTGTGGCATTCAAAAGTGGATCACAATCAAGCACTGAAATTGAGGGAAAAGGTAGAATGTTATTGACACAGAAGTGTTTGAAGAAGATGATAATACAAATAAATGTTTGGAGCTCTACTTACAAGAATATACATTGTTTTCATGACGAATGGTAAAGCAGTACTCTTCCTTTGGATTCTTCAGATTAATATTAGTAAATACGAACTTTACTCCTGGTGAACAGAAAAGTTTAAATATCCATCCTCAAAACGGTAATACAGGACTTGACAATCTAAAAAGTTACACACCATGTCCACTTTCAATACGGAAACCAAGGACCTTATTGTACCAGGAAATAGCCTCTTCTATTTCTTCTCTACGTTCAGTGTCCTTCTCACGCTTTACTTCACATGCTGCCAGAGCTTTTGAATGTATAAGAGGCAAAAGCCAGGTTAAAAAGAACTCAAGTGGTAAACATATGGACACGTTAATACATAAAGGAAAACCTCGAATCAACAATCAATAGCAACTTCCAGGGAGGGAGGGGGGAGGGGAGAAGGGGGAGAGGGGGAGAGAGAGAGAGAGTTTATGCGTGACAACAAGAGAGTTACTTGTGAACTAGAGAAACATGCCCACTTAATAGGGGGATTGGTAACCCCACTCCAAATTAGAACTCTCCCATACCAAATGACTTCTAGTGGCATTTGCTAATAACAGAATCTGAAGCGGAATTATCAATTCCGATACCAAACAAACATCTTTACAGCTCCCAGAGTCAAACTAAACGATAAGAATGCTCCATATGAAGAAGTCCCTCTCACTAGCTATAAATCAACAAGGAAAGAAGAACTCAGTAGTCAACTAAACAACGAAAGGCCTTTGAATCTCTGCAATCACGATTTCAATCCCAATGAAAAAGTGCTTGGGCCAAGCTCAAGGGCTTTGTAATTAAGTGCTTTAGCTCGCTTCTGTCTTCAAGTATCATAACCTTACACGTCTCCATAGAGCATAGATGCAATCACAATGCGATACTTGAGAGATTAGGATAAATAGAATGATGAAGAGAGATAAGAGAAGAATCTCTTAGTTATTGGTCAAAGACAACGTAAGTCTCTATTGTACTTATTATACATATAGACATAAACATACATATTCAATGATTGTTCTACAACTTCACATTTTTCTAATTGAGCAAACTTAGTTCGCACCACAATTTATTGGTAAGACCAGCACTGGGTCCATAACCCACATACATAGAACTTGAAAAATAAAACTGATGGTTCAAAGGGGGAGGGGGTGATTTGAGAAAAGTTCAGCCTTCAAATACCACAATATGATGTGCAACCCATTCAAAAAGTTAGAATCATGCATGTACTGAAGCTGATAGAAAAGTAACTTTTTATCCGCCCTAATCCAAGTTAAAACCACTCTACTTTCATTTCTCAATGAGATCATTGGCCGAATTGGGGCTTGGAACCAGGGAAAGCAATACAAGGACCAACTGAGATTATTTTTATTCAACATGCACATTACTTCATCCTAGCAGCATAAAACCCTTTTGAGACGCTAAGTTATTGAAAGCCAGCCATTGACCCATAAAGGCACAGAACTCAACCCTGCATTTAGCCATAGTGCATTTACAGAAAAATAGGCAATATTAACAATAACAGAAATTAGGCCACCTACATACTCTTCCAAGCAAAATGGTTAAAGCTAATTCGTAGCAAAAGAGTGAAATTTCTAGAATGATCCAAAACAAAAATCTAGAAGATAGCCGAAATAGATGGAGCTGAACCTGCAATGACCGGTTATGACCTAGTAATGAAGAAAGAAACAAAGCATCCACACAACCCTGTGAATTCACCAGCAAAAACTTGCGTACTCTTTTCATCAGGAGAGCAAACTATCAAAATTCAACAATTCTGCCCCTGATGAAAAACTTCCATATTTCTGACATTCCTATGTGCTAGGAGTCATAATGCCCCTTTTTGGGACCCGAAGTAGACTTTCTTCAACTACGGAATTACCCAAAACATATTTATAACATCGCGATTAACATAATTGTAAGACTTATTTGGGTCCATAATCCACCTACACCAGCCCTTAACATTTTATTGACATCCCATAACATAAATACAATCTTTCTTAGGTCATTTGAGGACAAGTTATTCTATTTGCTTTACATCAAAACAAGAGTCTACCCACCCCCATCCTCACTCCACGCCCCAACAAACCACCAAAAATAGAAAAGAAAAGTGAAAATTTTTGGTAGAGATTTTACACAATATAAGTAATGAACTTTATCAAGGCCAAAATACCATCAATTTGTTGAGATATAATTGTTGCATATTCAGTCGTTCTGGCCCTTCGATCTTCCACGAGTGTTTTAATTTCCTCTATTCTAGCTTTAGTAGCAGCTATAGTGTCCATTGTGGCCATCCGCTTTGCCTCTTTACGAGTCTTCACTGCAAACATAATAGATAAACAGAATTTAGTGAAGCTCATGCTTCCTACTTGAAGGCAAAATAACATTTGCATATCAAATCATTTCCTACCTATTACTATTTCGACAAATGACTAATATATATATATATATTCTAATTCATAAGAACTCAATGGGATTCCCTTCTTTGTTTGTCTGATTTGAGGGGGAAGGTCCCGCGCCCTTGCTACTGTTAAACGATCTTCTTCGGATAATTCATCCAACCCAAGGATAGCTATAATGTTCTGAAGTTCTTTGTAACATTGCAAAGTTTGCTTAACCCTTTGCGCAATTTCATATATATATATATATATATATATATATATATATATATATATATATATATATATAGGAAAAAGAAGAAAAACCAGAAGTTGATTTACGTAAATGATTGCTTACAGAGATTGAGAATCACCAAAATGTCAACATGTCCCAGAGAAGAAGCTAAAATATTTATTTTAAATCATGCACTTGTTAACATCGCAATATATACTCTGAATTTAGAAAAAAAAATTCTGGCACACAATGATTTACTATATCATCCTGCTGTCGTTGTATTACCATGATTCTTCTTTTCAGCTTTTCCTTGAGCTTCAGAAAGGTAATTAGTCAATGCTTTTTAGCAAAATACTGCAAATTACTCTTCAAATATGCTATAGACTAGCTGCCTAGGTAGCACGGACACGGACACGGTGTCGGTGTCCGACACCGACACCGGACACCGCAATTTTCAAAAAATCAGATTTTGGACACCGCAGGACACCGCTATTTTTTAAATATATTTTATATTATATATATATATATATATTTAATAAATATCAAATATATTTCACAATCTAAAATAACAAACAATAATGAAAAACTATAAGTTATCATTTATTTGATCAATATTTATTTAGTTAATATACTGGAAATGTAACAACAAAGGGAGAAAAGAAAAAAAATAAAAGAAAGAAATGGGAGGACAAAGGAAGAAAAGGAAAAGGATAGAAATGGGAGGACAAAAGAAGAAAAAGGCAAAAGACAGAAACAAGAGAACAAAGGAGAAAAGAAAAAAGAGGAGGACAAAAACAAAGGACAAAAGGAGAAAAAGAGAGGACAGAAACGGGTCAACAGAAGGAAGAAAAGAAAAAAAGAGAAGGACGGGAGGGAGGGAGTGACGGAAAGGAGAACCAGCACCGCCGCAACTTGTGGGTCAGCGACGGCGTCGGAGGAGCTCCAGCGACGATGGCGAGACCTCCGGCGACGACGACGGGCGACGGCGACAGTGGCTAGCTTCTCTTCCTTTGGCGACTGTAGCCCAGATCTGTTGGCTTCGGCTTCGGTATCTCCGTCGACTAGCTCCGGCAACACCAGATCTGTTGCAATTGGCCTCAAAGGTAAGACACTGCTCCACGCCGTGTCCGACACTTGTTGACGAAGTGTCCGACACGGTGTCGGAAATTTAAAAAAAAATAAAAAAAATTCCGACACCAATGAGCCGTGTCCGACACGTGTCGGGCGGTGTCCGGAGGGTGTCAGGGTGTCCGTCCGTTTAGGACACCATACCTCCACCTAGGAGAGGTGTCCGTGCTTCAGAGCTAGCTGCTAGTTCTCCCACTATACTTCGCACGAGTGTCTTACAAATATTTGTATATAATGTAATACCCCAAATTAGGCTACTTGTGTAAATATTATATAGTATTTTGACTCTGAATTAATGGACCTTAGAAGTTTAAATTTGAAAGTTCTTTCAGTAAGGAAATCAGTATTTGTTGTTTTTCAGTGGCTAATGTCATTACATTAGACACTAAAAGAGATTTTGACTTGGACTAGGACTTTTAAGTTATATTAAATCGCCCTAGCAATTAGGGCTTCACATCAAACTATTACATTAGCAAACGATATAAGAATGGGACGACATAAGAGTCTTCATATTTTTCGGAGAGACATAGGTGAAGAAAAAGAGAAAAGGGCTAGTTTATTCTTTTGAGATTTTAACCATAAGGTTGTGATCAATATAAGATACAGAGCATATTTTTTATGCTAAATTTGCTATTTTGAGCTAAGGGTTTTATGCATTCAGAATTTTTGATGTCACACGTGTGATTGTGATTCTAATGGTTACAACCTTCTATTGGTTATTCTTCATAATCATCATGTCTTTTTTTCATCTGGGGGTATCGGCACCTATGAATTTCCCTGTTGTTCATGTACTGGACTCATAGTCTCACAAGGGTCAAGTAAATTTTTCTTTTTTATTTCTTCTCTGCGGTCTCTTTGCAGCCATTCTTCTTCATCGTTTTAGATAAAAGGGTATTGTGTACATATTCCTCTCTGGTAGTCATAGTATTATATTTTGATACGTCCCTTTACGTACACCTATATAGCACAGGTGCGGCAGTTTGCCTGAAGCACCGGCACCGTCGGGTGCGCCATCGGTGCGTGTCCAATATTTACAATTTATTTTTTTAATTTTCTAAATTTCAGGTGCGGTTCCGATATGTATTGGGTGCGTATCGGATACTGATGGGGTGAAAACATTAATTTTTAAAGAATTTTCAGGGATAAAAATGTAAAAAAATGACTTTCGGGTGTCAAATCATAAATAAGGAAACATTTACTTAAAACCCTAAATTGAAATATCTTTGAAGACGGGAGACTCAGAGATAGAGAAGTGGCAGCACGGTCGCGAAGTAGCCACGACTGACCACTCGTGGCCACCGGACACTCCGACGACCACCCGCAGCCACCAATTGGAGCAGCGCCATCAATGGCCATCAAACTTCTCCTATCTTTTTTGAGATAACCCAAAAAAAAAAAGAGCAGAAGTAGTAGAAGAAGAAGAGCTCCGCGCGACGGTGAATGCCGGGCGACAACAAGCAACAAAATTGCCGTTTGTGTCTCTGCTTCTCTAACTCTCTGTCTTCCTTCACTAGACTTCATTTTCTTTTTCTTCGACTATTTAGATTTGCATTTGGGGACTTCGTTCTTGTTGTTCACTTTCTTTCTATCAGCATGGAGCAACTCCATGTGTCGTGGGGCTTTGTCACTTGTGGCCTTTGGTAGTCCACGTGTGCTTGTATACTCTGGATTAGTTCTTATGACAAAATGACTAATATATTTGTACAAGAGTTCATTAAACATATATATTCAAAAACAAATATTATTTATAAAAGATTATAAAAAATTAGTCGTATCCTAGCCACACATGTATCCTACTTTTTTAGAAAATGTCGTATCGACGTATCCACGCCTCGTACTTGTGTCTGTGCTTCAATGATGTACACCATATGCATGGCATGCTTTTCATCTTTAGTTGAAACCCCATAACTACTAGGTGAGGCGTGTGGGTTCCCCTACACTACCATGTGTCACCTTTGTGTTCGCTTTGGTCCTTTTGGTGCATTAATGGCATCCCTTACTCATTTCCAACATACAATGCCCATTGAACACGGATTCAGCTGATTTTTGTTTCGTTGGATTGTATTTTGGTCCTCTTAATTTGAGTCTATGACTATTTTTGGACTTTAAATTAATATTTGACATATTTATCAGATTACTTAATAGGTGATATTTGAATTTGAAAGCCACTTTTGAAAATCGTGACTTACATATGACGCGTCGACAATGATATCGACATGGTATGACCATGATTTGTGATGCTTAATAATGAGCAACTATGTATGCAACAGCCACATGATTTGATAGATTGTATACGATATTTGGTTATTTAACCTCCATTTGGTCACTTTAGCATTCGTTTGTGAAATTTGATTGAGTTATTTGAGTTCCTATTTATTGGCTCTATCTGATAACTCCAATATGTATTCATTTTGGCCCTCTATGTGTAAAACCTTACTGGGAAATTCGTGTTCACCCCTTTGCTCTTCCTTTCCTCCCTCTTTCTAAGCCAAGATACCACGAAGGGTGAGATGCTAGTACAACAGTGAAATTACTTGGGTATTCACAATGGGAATAACAGACAAACTATTAGTGTAGTTTATATTAAGTCCTTGGACTCAGCTGGTTAATCTAAAAGAATTGTAGTTAGCTATTGGATTATTTTCACGGTAAGTATTTGGGAATTTAGGTTATTAGGTTTAAGAGATTTTAGATGCTCTGATCTACAATAATGATAGTTATCTTAAAGACATGATTAGAATTTGGTATAAGGATGTCTAAGGACCTCGGGTTCGGGTCAATATACTTTAGTATCAGAGCTTAGGTTGAAGATTTTGTAGACTTTTAGAAGCAGCCGAAAGATCTCTTATCTTATGAGTTTCGCGCTCGTTAGGACTCCCCATGAAGAGTTACTTTTGTAAGCTTTGGACTTACCTATGTGTGTGATTTTGATCAGGATGAGTAACCGTGGTGGAATTCGTGGTGGCAGAGGAGGCCGTGGAGACCAAGGAGGAAGAGGAAAGGGTTCGAAACCTGATGCTACTCAGGTCACAGCTAATGCAGTGATCTTAAAACAGTTCACGAGTTTGGGTCCAAATAAATTTTATAAAGCTACAAATCCTGTTGCTACAAAGACTTGGATCAATTACTTAGATAAAATATTTAAGGCGATGGGGTGCACAAACTAGCAAAAGGTGAAGCTAACGGTGTTCCAATTGACTGCGAGGCGGACCAGTGGTGGAAGATGACGTCAAGGATGATGATGGAGGAAGTTAGAGCTAATCTCAAATGGCAGGGGTTTCAGGACCTATTCCTCACAAAGTATTTTCCCCCAGATGTGAAGGAAGCTAAGAAGCACGGACACATCTTATGGGTCGAGGTATTGTATCGGACACCTCTTGGAGGTGTTCGGATATTTTTTATTTATTTCTAGTTATTGGACACTGTGATGGACACCTTACGTAGAATAGTCCGACACCTTATGCAAAAGTGTCCCATACCTATGGGGCAGAACTGTAAATTTTTAAACTGAAATTAAGGGTAATGATGGAAGTCAGGGAAAGTGGGGATTAAAATCAGAAAACTAGGGCAAACCCCAATGGTAGATTATATTCCCATTGACTTATGCTGAACTTAGGGGGAGATGGGGCAGTTCGACAAAGGCAATCTAATGTAGAGCACAAATCTATCAATTGATAAGTAGATCTTGACGGATTTTGAACAAAGGCAATCGATGTTAAGTAGATTTTGACGGATGGAAGAGATGAAAGCCACTTAACTTTCTTCATTTGGCTTTTTTTATGCAATCTTGCACTGCCGTATTATCCATGGTAAACTTGATTTCAAGTATGACTTTAATTAATGGTTTCTTAGTTGGTTTTTATTTGTTCATGAGGGCAAAATGTGCTTGAACCTTATACAAACATGCCCATACTAGGAAGAATGCCCCAATTGATTGATAAAGTATTTGACCTGGTTTAATAACAACTACCATATATTTAGGGGATCCTTTTCCCAGACCCCGCTGAAGCGTGGAAGAGAGGCATGGATAATAATAATTCCTCACAGAATGATGCAAGCTGCTTTAGAGGTAGGTGTTTCCACACTGTTTGGGGGCACTGAAAGGATCACCCTTTAAAAGCAAGTACTTCGCCTTCGCCGCAATAGCTACCTAGCTACAATCCACATCGAAACCGTTGCCCCGCCACCAATAGCCTCACCAACAATCCACACCACTACCAACAGTAAGTCCGCAGCCATAATGGACAATATCGACCACCACCAACCATAATAACTTCGCTGCCGCCAACCGTTATTTTTTTTTCTTGGGGGGGGGAGGGGGGTGTCTTACCCCCAAATCTTCTAAGCCATAGCAATTTCAAATATTTATGCACTTTTTATCTACATTTTTTGGACATGGCTGATTGGATGAAGCAAAATGTCTTCTTTTTGTGATGATTTAAATGCCAGTTGTAAATTAAACATGGATGATCCAGCAATGTGATATGGGTTGTAAATTTCTTCTTTACAGTTGGGGGTTCATCAGGTGATGGTGGATTAATGGGTGATTGGCAATGTTGGTTATGACGGTGGCTGGCAGTGGTGTGGGCATTGCGGGTTTAGACCAGAGGAGGACATAGAAGAGCGAGAGTCTGCATATTGAAGAGAGAGCCAAAAAAGATGTCAAAAAACAGTGATAGCCAAAAAAGTATAGTGCCCCAGACTATTCTAGCGCACTATATTTATTTGGTTTCCATTTTTTGCTTGTTTTGAGGTGGTCAAGAAAACGTAAAGGGTATCTTGGGAATCTTGCATAATGCACTAAAAGACTAGGGCACTATTTTTTGAGCTTTTAAAAAGTGATGTAGTGTCGTCCATGTGGCCATGATGGACGGCTCCAGATAGGTTGGGAACAAGGAGCCCATTACTGCGCTGGGTGGGGATGGGCTCTCATACACACATATATACACAGGAGGCTGATCCACATATGGGCTCCCATATGCGCATATATAGAAGATACATACGTATATATACATTATATATATACACACCCACATATCTATATACATATATATTTTCAGGAGGCTGATCCACATCTAGCACTAGGAAAACACCTATTTTCTTAAAGCAGATCTAGCTGTCCACTTCACCTTAGGACGGCTTTTTTATGTCCTGCACATCTGCCCCTCTAGGGGGACAGTTGCTGTGAGTAATTACTAGAGCATTGACATAGAGTGAGGTTTGGAGTGGACGGGTGGCACAGAGAGCAGGAGCTACCATTTCCTACTGAGGAGACAGCTTCAGTTCTTTAAGGGTAGAAGCTGATATCTACTCCAACAACTTACAAACATCTGATTATGAACACAGCCTAAAATTGTAGCGAGACCCAGCACGCCAAATGAATAACCATATAAGCTGAAGCTTGACCTCGGTGTCCTGCATATATTTCCTAGATAAAACTCTCATTGATGAGCTGGGAAGTAATCCATGTTTATGCCTCTCCTGGATAACATTCCCACTGATGACTGAAAAGAAATTCATGTTTAGACTGTAACTTCGCAGTCACAAGCAAAAGTGGAATTGCACTTTGCTTTTTCCTAGTCTGCCTTCATATTACGTGTTAAGCAAATGATTAATTCATTTTCTTACGTATCTTCTCACAACTGATTTTTAGGGGACAGTTCCAGGCATGATAAGTCGACAAGTTTGCAGAAGTGCTATAGGTATTAGCCAAGCAGCCCTTAGTAGCATTAGAAGGGCTTACTCGCGCGCACACATGCACGAACACTTACTAGTAAGTGTTTTCTTCATTTGGCAATTGATGGAGAGATGAAGAGAAAAGAAAAAAGGTCTTCACAAAGCCTTTAAAGATTATAAAAAGTACAGAATAAGGTCCCAAGGAAAGTTATGTGGTGGGCTGTAAAGAAGAAAGGAGTGCCTACCAAGCATGTTGATGTTATTAAGGATATATGCGACAAAGCGACTACTTGTGTGAGAACAACTGATAGAATGACTAGTCAGTTCTCCAATAACATTGGTCTGTCCCAGAGGGCTCACTATAAGCCCTTATCTCTTTGTTGGTTACGGATGGCTTACCAAGAATGTTATGGATGAGATCCCTGGCTTGAGATGGTTTGGGCATATCCAATGTAGGCCTTTAGATGCCCCATAAAAAGAAGTACTTTGAGCCAGGTTGACTACGAAAGACGAGGTTGAGGTAACCCGAGGATAACTTGGGGAGAAGTAGTGAGAAAAGACTTGATAGCTAGAATTTATCAGAGAACACGTGCTTTGATAGGTGTTGAATACAAAAGGATTCATATAAGCAACCCCAACTATTTTGGGATTATGAGGCCTGGATGCTAATAATGATGATGATGAATTGCTATTTGGGTTCAATTTGAGATGTTCAAGTTCTATTCTCTAAGTTCAAGTTGCTAGACAGTGGCAATCAAGAGCATTCAGTTCCTTGGAGGGCAATCGTTGTTCCATTCAGCGAAAGAGCCATGGACAACACATGCACTCCAACGCCCTCCCAAACCAAATGCCACTTGTACAACAAAGCCCACATCGTCCAATCGAGCTGATCTCTGTCACGGAAGATATGCGTATTAAATTTGGTAAAATACACTTTTTTATGCAGGTTCCAGTATCATAGATGGCTTCCGGACAGTATACAGGCTATAGAGATCAACAAGGCATCAAAATTAATCATCCAGGAAAGTTCCCCCACCCAAGAACTATGGCAGCCTCAGTAAGCAGGGTTAGAACAGAAACCCCTCTCGTATGTATGTATTTAGTACTTCATGATAAATAGCACAATTTCAGTAGGCTAGTGCTAACGCTAAAGCATATATAACTTTTGCCAAAGCAGTGAACAATTTCAGAGGAAGGTGGTACAACCATCCCAATTTCCAAAGCAAACATTGCTCTGGAAAAAGGCAGCAACTATTTTGGCAAAAGGGCTAACCTTTCTTAACCCCATGATCATAAAAATAAAGTGCCAAGAGAATAGCAGCCCCGCCCTATGCCGGAAGATATACTCACAACACAAAAAATGCACCGAAATGCAACTGGAAATTGAGATATAAAAGTAAATCCCAATATGTAGTTGCGACAGATTAAACAACGAGCACTAATTGAAAACATACCTGCAAGTGCCTTCACCAAATCATCCTCCACCTCTCTCAGTTGAGCCTTTAGCGTTCCTATTTTTGCTGTAAAACCAAATCAACCTCAGTTCGTAAAGACGCCATTGAAAAGGAACGTTATACTCAAAGCCCTAGTTCTAGCTGAAATCATTGTAGGATCCGATTCAAGAGTAGGCGTTGTCAAGTAATATACAAAGGAGTGAAATGAGGACGGAAGGTGTGACCTTGTGTTTGAGCGGTGTCGTGGCCCTTGGCCTTGATCAAATCGAGCGATTTCTTGAAGGAGGAGACGGCGGTGTCCAATCGATGAGTCTGAATGGAGATTTCTTTGTCGCAGACCAGCCTCAGTTCCTCCATTTTCGCCCGCACCGAGTCTTCTGCTCGGCTCTGCATTTCAAACTTCTGCTCGGTTGCGACTAGCGAGGGAGAGAGTTTTGTTTTGAATTTGAAGCGGTTTGGTTACAATTTTCCCATGTTTTCATTTTCGTGCTTTGGAGTTTCTCTTTTTCCTTTTTGTTTTTTGGCTCAAAGGATAATTTCCTTTTTTTATTTATAAAATGTCTTTTATTCCACCAAAGTAAATCTATATATATACTACTTATTATTAAGTCAAAACTTGATCTGGTGTAACATCTTTTTTGTGTTACATAATTACCAACCTACAATGTTGACAAGTGGCATTCTAAAAAAAACTTTAAAAAGTGACACAAAATAAAAGCCAAGTTTGGTACTATAATAATATTTTGCTAACTTATTGTTTGTCACGTATAGTTAAGTTATTTTTCTATTATTTAAGATTTATTTTACTGAATATGACAATAAACATGTATAAGTAATATTTGATTTTTTAATAAAATTAGTACAATTAATTTCATTTCCGCACACGGATTGTGTGTGCGTCTTTATGATCTCAATTGTTTATACCAGACTTTACAATCTCTATTACAAGCTCACAATGTTCTAATATATCCTCATTCCCTTTTCTCGTCCTCAATTGTCACGAGAGGACTATGCTTTCATTTATCCCTCAACCATTGCACAGCTGTTTATTCACAGGTTTAGCACGGCCTTCTTCCAACTGCATACTCTGTACCTTATTTGCTGCTGTATAACAAGCATACATCCTTGTTCAATTGAGCTTTATCCTGTTGAAAATTCTGAAGTTCTTTTTTGTCATATTCCATAGACAATGGCTACCGCACTTAGTTTTCCCAGCTTTGCTCTTAAACTCTTCCCCCTGAAAGAGTTGGCCATATCGTTACAGAATTGATTCCAAGACATTAGTGGAGCATTTATCTGCATTCTATCCTAAGTGACACTCCACAACCCTTGTGCATATTTTGCATTGCATGAATAGATGATTCACAGTCTCAGTATGTCTTGAGCGTAATACACAATTTTTTTTTTATCATCTTGAATCACATTCCAAAGTTTTTAGCCTGTCCCTGGTTCTTAGTCCACCCTTGCATAATAGCCATAATATCATGAAACATCTAGTGATGAACCATATCAGTTTCCACCGGGGATCTATATTACCCCTTGTTCTTATCTAATTCCAAGCTAATTGGATTGCGAACTGTCTACTTGGATACAGTTTCCATTCAAGTGTATTAGGTATTGCTGCTGTGTTTGGTGGAGGCAAAGTCATCAACAGAAGCTAAATAGCCCTTAACTCTCTCTTGGTCTGCTCAATAGCATCATCCATTCACTTCATTGTATAATGTCATAAACTTTTGCATTATTATTCAACCTAGAGTCATATATGGTTCTTTGCCTATATTACTCTATAAGAGTCTTCTCATTCATCCAGGTGTCCATCCATAGCCAGATAGTTTGACCATCCCGCACTCTATAGTGAATAAACATAGCCATTTGATCTCTAATTTGCTCAAAGGATAATTTCAGCTCCATCGAACGAAACTTACGTAATTGCTCATAAACTATTACTTTGCTTAAAAAATTTGTAGCGAAATTTTTTATATTACTGTACATGATATTTTAATTTATAGGGTGGACTCAAGAGAGAGAAAGAGAAAAACATAACGAAAAAAATGAGTTATATATATATATATATATATATATATATATATATATATATATATATATATATATACTACTTATATACTACTTATTCAGTAAAAACTTGGTTTGATATAACACCTCTTTGGTGTTTCATAACTACTTGTGTAACATGGTGACAAGTGGCATTCAATTTTTTTTTCAAAAAGTGACATAAAAATAAAAATGCTAAATAACTCCATAAGATGTCATTTTTTGTTTTGAAAATATGAAAATTATTCCAAAATTGTAATCAAAATACATCCAGAATATGTAGTCAAGATATATTAAAAAATAATGGTTGTTATTATGAAAATCATAATATCAAGCATGATGTACGAATATTATATTTTAACTTTATTTTTGCAATTTATCAAATGCGACGATAAATACTTATACGTAATCTTTACTTTTTCACAGAATTCATATCGGTAACTTTAATTTTGCACGCGCGATGTCGACTAGTTTATAAATAAATGAAAACATAAGTGGTTAGTTGCGCTAGGAAAAAAAAAAAAAAGGAACATGAGGTAGAGTTATTTAAACTACTTGAATGACAATTGCTTTCAGGGGTAGAGAGAATGAATTCAAGAAATGGAAAAGAGGGTATAATAAGAAGTTTAAGGCCCTGTTTGTTTCATGGAAATCGTTTTTCGGAAAAGGTTTTGCTGTATTTTTCGGTGTTTGGTGCATGAAAGTCATTTTCGGAAAAGGTTTTCCGGTATTTGGTGCATTCATAAGATTTTTCAACGAAAAATGATTTCCAATTAACTTATTTCGAAGAACAAAATATCAGAAAAATCACTTACCGATTAAACTCGATAAGTCATCTTCCGGACTACTGAACACACACTTACACACACGCCCCTCCCCCACCCCCACTGACACACGCGCGCGGGCACGCCTGCTCGCTGACGCACACACATACCCCCTGCCCCTACCCCGATACACACACACCCCCCAACACACACACGCCTTGCGCGCCCACTCACATACACACACCACCCCCACCCATGCCTACACACACATACACCCCACCTCACCCCCACACACACGCCCCACCCACCCACTACCTACACACACACCCGCACATACAAACACACAGCGATGCCCAAGCAGTGGAAATAGTGAAAAATGTATCGTTTTTGGTATAGATATATGTATCATCGCACGACACCCAAGTAGAAAAAAATTATGAAAATATTTTCATGAACTGCTATTTTTAGGAAAGCATACTTTGGAAAAGCTATTTTCAAAAAGCATTTTTCGTGAAGCAAACAGGGCCTAAAAAGGCTTCAGATTGCTCCCCTTCATAATACTAGTGTAGATTACCAACAGTGTTAACATTGAAGCTGAATTGGCATAGGTGCCCAAACAAAATATTGAATCTCACACAATAGGATTGCGCATTCATGTTAACCTCAACATAATAAGTATTCAGAGAATAAAATCAAAATATTTGTTGTCGATTTTCTAAACCCAAAATTCAAAAAATATATATATGTTTTCCAACCAAATGAATCTGATAACTTATGTACATTGGGTTTTTCAGTTTAGCCACGTATTTAGTAATTAAAAAAACTTAAAACTTGGCTTGAAATCTAGATGCCCGTTGGTCTTTAGAAATAAAATACTTATATCTATACTACCTACTAAGGAAAAACATAATTTGGTATAATACATTTTGGTATTACATAAATATCAACCTACAATAATGTCAAGTGGTATTCCAAGAGAATTTTTAAAAAGTGACACAAAATAAAAATCTTAATCGGTAAGTAACTACCTATAAAAATATATTTATTTTTCACAAATTAAAATTCATCAAAAGTATAGTTAAAATAAAATTGAAAGGCCAACTTTGATACGATAATAATATTTTGCTTACATCTTTTTGGACACGTATGGTTAACTTACTTTTCCTGTAATTTAAGATTCATTTTATTGGATATGACAATAAACACGCATACGTCATATTTGATTATTTTAACAAAATTCATAGTACTAATTTTATTTTCGCACACGCGACGGTTACTCGTGTCAATAAATACAAGTAAAGGAGATTTAGCATTAGAAATGAAAATGCAAAGTGTTCTCGTTTTTTATAAGTATAAATGTTGGAAGTGTTGTAAAAAAACAGACAAGAACAAGTCCCCAAAAATAAAGTAAAATTAGTTGGCTGAGACGCGAACTAGGTCGTTCTCTTGAGATAATTCGTCCCCTTCGAATTATTATCGACGCATCGCCTCTAAGATATAACAGCCCAGCTGTACTGCTGATTCACTCGTATTTTGCACAAACGAATGAAGTAGAAGCTTCACTCGATACCTTACTAAAATGCCCACGAGTCAAAGTGTGTAGAAAAAGTGTGGAAGAAGACTCCTATTAGTGGTGAGTAGAGGCCTAAGGGTTAATGCGTATATAGTTGTTGGAAATTTGTTACAAGGATTAATTATGAAACTTATTTCGAAATAACACGATGTGATAAAAATATGATTGTTGGTAATAAAATCTAGAATAAAAGTGTGCGTTAACATAGGTAGCTCAATCACTATATTTACAACATAAATGGCCTGCTATAGTCCCAGTAACTAACCCACTTGTCCTTCCCGTCTTGTGTGTGCGAGTCTTAGACCGAAGCAAATTTTACTAACAAGTCAAGGAGTGTCTCTTATATGCTCCTCAAATTTCTTTCCAATGGATAATGTGAGACAAGTATCTTTTAAAAGCTTAAATATGTAAGAAACTCTCAACTTTTTCACTTACAAGCAATGTAGGACTAAAGCATGCATGATTTATTTTTCTCAAAACTTTAATATTTTCTCAAACCATTCTTGAAAGAAACATGGAATTGTTTGTCAAAATACTCCAACAATCACCCACCTATTTTAGTAAAAAAGTCACAACTTAGACAGTGGGCAAAGATGAGAATCTCATGCATTGTGAAAATGGCTCTACCTTAAAACATTCACTTAATGTTTCTGTCTTCTCGTATTAGAGCCAAAGTAGACTCAGCCTTTAAATAATGGCTACTTGAGTATAAGTAGAAGAACATCATACACATGAGACTCAAGGTATCATATTCCAAGCTTCATAAGCCAGCACATTATGGCCATGTGCTTTATCCTAGTTTTCACCAATACTCTAGAGAATTAGCCCGATTCTTATAGGAAGCGGCCTTACTTATATACTCATATAAACAAGTCTATCAAGGATGCTCTCATAACTAGTACATTTCACTCGTATGGGCTATAGAACTCCTTAACATATTACAATGAATCTCAACCTCCAATATCATTACGAGAAACATGTATATATATATATATCATAAGGAGGGATATTGTCATAAGATAAGAGTAATACATGTATAAGACTAGCCACTCTATAATTAATTGGTTTCCTTGTTCTTGGGATCTCCAGTCCTTAGGATGTTGTATCCTTATAGATGACTTATACAACTTTGGGCTTTTGCCATATTCCTCTCGATGTATACCAAATCTTTTCTCTAACTAGAGCTTCTGTGGATTAATGATATTATCGCATGATCTCACGTAATTAATATTGATCGCACCTTTGCTAAGGTAAGATCTCACAATATTGTCTAGAATTTTATTATACTACCTAGTTTTCACTATGCCAATTACTGCAGTGCTGTCACAGTGAATCAACACAGGTGGCACTAGTTTTGCCAATGTAGTCACTATGAACAATAGATCACCTAGCCAACCTGCTCATCATTTGCTGAAGCCAAGGCAATTAGTTCAGCTTCCCTTATGGATTTGGCAATTTTTGCTACTAAAAATATGCTCTGGAACCCAAACCGAAAATGGTGACTTGCACGACAGAAAATGAGTGACCGCCGGGGGGTTCCTGATAGAGAACTCTCTGATACTTTAGTCAGAGCGCAGCTACAGGATATGAACTTAGAAAAAGTATGAAAAATGTGTCTGTGTGTGTAGTTGTCTCCGTGCCTGGGGACAGTCTTCTTTATATAACTGTAGGTAGAGGACCCCTAGTAAGACTACGAGCCCAATGGCTACGCCTTAGGCCAGTTCTGTTATGATCGTGTTAGGATCATTGCGGATCACGTCACAATGTTTTAAGATTCTTCTAGATTCATAATTCTCAATACGGTAATTTGACCCAGTTTGACTGGGAATGCCAGGTGTCCCCCAATTATTGAAAGTTTATATTTGAGTTATATCTTAAGCCCCCACTTTCTTAGCCAACTTTTTTGGCTAAGGAAGTTATACCAGGTGTCTTGAGACACGCATCAGATTTGTAAGGGATCTTTAATCCACTTGTAGGGGTAGATAATATTTCTCTACTCCATGTGCTCAGACCTAGACTCTTGGGAGCGTAAGCCATGGATCTTCGCCCAAGTATGGTGTTAGAACTTTAGCTCTTGAGAGCTAGGTCTAAGGATTTTGCCCAAGCAGGCTATTCAGAATTGTCTTTGGGGAGATGAATCATGGGATCTTGAGATTCTCTAAAGGTTGTGCTCCAGGTAGCTCTCTAGGGAGAGGACACGAAGCTGTGCATGCAATTTGTTGCATGTGCTTGTACATATTTGCCTAAGTTTTTGAATGTCCATTTGAGGGGTTTCACTTGACAATGTAGTTTTCACCTCTTTGTTGAGGGTGTTTGTTTTGTGCAAGTGTGTTCTTTACTTTGAACTAACCACATCATGCTTGCGTTTTACTTTGACACGAGCTCTTATCACCAGCTAAGAGTTGACAAAGAAGTCTCGCTCTCAGGCTTGATTGGGTTCTGAATTACCAAAGAATAATGGGGTGATGAAGTCTCGTAAAGTGCTTTGCTATTTCGCCAGTTAGAACTGTAGCTAAACTGTTCTAATAGAACTTGAGCTCTATCCTATCACCTATCGCAAATTGCACTACTCATGTTCAATGTTACATGTTTTTGTTTTATTGAACCTGAAATGTTTTGAAATGACAATTGATTTGAGGGATTGAGTTAATACTTGTCCCTATATCTATATCGAAATGCATTGGTTTCATTTGAAAATCCGTTTAAAAGTCGTTATTTGACTTAAATGTAAAATCGTCTAAATCATTTTATTTTTTAATCCTTGATCGACCTTACTGAGCTTTCAAAAGCTCACTCTCATTTGACTTCCTTTCCGCAGGTGAGAACCAACATTAGGTTGTCTGAGTAATGATTAAAGCTGAGCGAGAGAATTTAAGTTTAATATTGTTCATTAGAAACCCCTGCGTGTGGTAAATTCTATTTAGCTCGCTCTATGGAGAACTTAAGTCTCTTTTTGTTTATTACCAAATATATTAATGATTTGAGGAATTGTAATGATTAGAAGCTCTGATCTAAGTATTAAAGTTTATTATCCGAATCGAGGTTTGTACCTCTTTAAGTAGTGATTTTTTTAATGCTTCAAAAATTCGGGGTGTTAAATCTCCAAATTTTCTGGATGTTACACCCTACTTGGGCAAAGATCCATGGTTGAAGCTCTCAAAAGCTTAGGTCCAAGCACATGGAGTAGAGAAATATTATTTACCCTTACAAGCGAATGAAAGATCCCTTACAAATCTTATGTGTGTCTCAAGACACCTGGTGTAACTTCCTCAACCAAACATTTTTGGCTAAGAAAGTGGAGGGCTTATGATATAACTCAAATGTAAACTCCCAATAATTGGGGCATATTTGACATTCCCAGTCAAATTAGGTCAAATTACCTTATTGAGAATTATGATTCTAGAAGAATCCTAAAGGATCATGACATGATCCTTAAGAATCCTAACGCGATCTTAACAGATCTGGCTAAAGACCCAGCCATTAGTCTCCTAGTCCTACTAGGGGTCCTCTACCTACAACTATATAAAGGGGACTACTCCCAGGTATGCAGATAACTACACACATAGACAAACAATCTTTCATGCTTTTTTAGGGTTCTTATCATGTAGCTGCGCTCTCAGTTAAGTATTAGAAAGTTATCCACCGAGAATCCTACCCGGTGGTTACTCATTTTCTAACTTGTAGGTCATCGTTTTTGGCTAGGGTTCCGGGGCATACTTCTTAGCATCAACAATAATCATTTGTTACTTCTTAGATCTCCAACATATAACTCCACCACCCAGTGCAAACACATAGTTGTTATTGACATGGAATCTTCAGATTGAGAATTCCAATCTTCATCGCTAAAACCTTCAAGAATAGTTGCTTGCCTTAATTATTCTTTTAAGATAACCCATAACACAATACATGGCATCCTAATGTTCAAGATTATGTTTACTTGTAAATCTACTAAGAACACCAATAATGTATGCAATCAGTCGCATATCTAAGACAACCGATTATACTAGCATATTTGTTTTGATTCACAACATCAACATCAAGCTTAGTAGGATATAAATGAATTTGAAGATCAAAAGGAGTGCATGTAGTTATACAATCATAATATTTGTATTTCCTCAAAATTTTCTCAACATAATGAGCTTAATAATAATAAAAAAAACATGTCATCACAAATTCTTGTAATTTTCATACATAGAATAACGTCAGCTTCACCCAAATCTTTAATTTCAAAATTCTTTTTCAACAAAGATTTAGTGAATTCCATTAGTTTCATGCTAGTGCCGAAAATCAAAAGAGCATCCACATATAAGCAAATGATAACAAGCTCACTATTTTTAGATTTATAATAGTTGCATTTATCACTTTCATTTACTCTAAAACCATTAGGTAAAATACATTGACCAAATTTGTAATGACATTGCTAGGAAGCCTGACTAAATTCATGTAAGGATTTAGTTAACTTACACACCTTGCTCTCATGTCCTGGTTGTACATAACTTTCTAGTTGGTCCATATAAATCTCGTTTTCCAAGTCTCCGCTTAGGAAGACAGTTTTAACATTCATTTGGTGAATCTCTAAACTATGAATTGCTGCCATATCAATTAAAAACCTAATAGATGTTATTCTAGTGATCGACAAGAATGTATCGAAAAAGTCAATATTCTTTTGTTGTTTGAACCCCCTTTGCAACCAACCTTGTTTCAAACTTGTCAACCATGCCATCAGGTTTAAGCTTTTTCCTTATAATGCATTTACAACCTATGGATTTACAGCCTAGAAGTAAGTCAACTAACTGCCATGCTTTATTAGTTATTTGAGACTCTATTTCATCATTAATGGCTTCTGCTAGGGTAATAGGTCTTCATTCAATATTATATACAAGGTAGTCAAGGCCAAAGTCGCTTTTTACCCTTGCACATTTTCTCCTTCTAGGTTCTTGGTCTTCTATGTTAAAGGGTGCGATGAGCTTGCCCATTGACTAGGTTGGGATCATTTTATAGCTTTGGTTTCCTCACCCCTCAATATCTTTGGATTTGAAAGGAAACTTTTTTTTTCATGAAATATGACATCCACATACTCAATCACAACATTGTTCCCAAGATCAATACACATATATATATGCTTTATTATTAAGAGCATAACCCACAAAGCACATGGTGATGCTTTAATTCCTAACTTGGGAATTTTTGAGTCAGAAATCCTCACAAAGGCTAAGCACCCCCAAACTCTAAGGTATTCTAAATTTGGTTTTCTATTTCTCCATAACTCATAAGGGGTTTTAAGGATTTTCTTTCTAGGGGTTATATCAAGGGCATAGATTGCAGTCAAGAAAGCTTCATCCTAAAGATTCTTAGGTGCACCAAAGCTGGGAAGGATAGCATTAGTCAAGTCGATCAAGGTCCTATTTTTTCTTTCAGCCACACCATTAGAGGCAGGCGAACAAAGAAAGGTAGTTTCATGAACTATCCCTTAAGATTGGATATATATGATAAGGCCTAAGGAGTCGTATTCCATACCTCTATCACTTCTCAATCATTTTACTTTTCTCTCCAAGCGATTTTCTAATTCCTTGATAAAAATAGTAAGCATTTCACAGGCATCACTTTTATTTTTTATGAGATAAACATAACAATAGCTAGAAAAATCTTCAAAGAAAGTGATAAAGTATCTTTTTCTACCACGTGTCAAAATGTCTTCAAATTCACATATATTTGAATGAATTAGCTCTAATAATTCAGAATTTCTTTCGACTTTGTGGTGAGGTTGTTTAGTAATTTTGGTCATGCTGCTAAATTCACATTTTTCAAGTTCATTATGCACTTTAGGCAAAAGTCGAACTTGACTCATATCTTTAAGATAGTTGCCGTTTAGGTGACAAAGACGATCATGCCAAATACTCACACAAGACACAATATAAACAGAAGTAGATGCTTTGTTCATTTCAACAGTGAGCTTAAACATACCATCACATGCGTAGCCTTTACCAACAAACATACCATTCTTTTGACAGAACAAATTGCTCGGACTCGAAAGTTCACTTAAATCCTGCCTTGTTGAGAAGATAACATGACACCAAGTTCTTCCTAATATCCGAAGTATGTAGCACGTCCTTAAGGGTCAAAATTCAGTTGGATGTAAACTTAAGAACAACATCTCTCATGCCTAAGACTTTTGGTAGAACGAGAATCACCAAGAAAAACTTCTTGTCTTTTTTAACCGGGACATAGTTTTGAAATAGATTTTTATCATGACAAACATGTCTTGATGCCTTGGAGTTGGCCCACCATCCTTCCTTTCTTCCAACCAGATTTATTTCTAAAATCATAGCAACAAGTGGTTCCCGGGTAACATTTGCTTGTGGTGTTGTACCAAGTTTTCTATGACTATAATTTCTAGCATGGTGCCCTTGTTTTCCACATATATAACATGCACCATTTGCAAAACCTTCATTTGCATAATTCTTGTTGCTAGAATTGTTATTTTGATTTTTGTTTTTCTTGTTGCTATTTGCACGGTTGGAAGAATGGTTGTGGTTCCACTTCCTTGAGGCATAGGAAGAACGTTGATTTTTGAAACCTTTGTTTTTCATATGCATGCCTATAGCATTTGAAAAGTTATTTTGCCTTTGAAAATTATTTTGACCCTTAGGAGAGTTATCGCTAGATGTTAGGAAGTTTACCTAAGCACCATTACCATTACCGTTAGCGTTACCTTGGTGGTTGTTGGCATGGCTGGCATGTGTGTTGTCGGCAAGAGCTTCATTCTTGTAATCTTGCTTTCTCTCTTC
This sequence comes from Escallonia herrerae, assembly GCA_033070095.1. NCBI lineage: Eukaryota > Viridiplantae > Streptophyta > Magnoliopsida > Escalloniales > Escalloniaceae > Escallonia > Escallonia herrerae. The sequence goes on along the minus strand of JAVXUP010000810.1, from coordinate 170,842 downwards.
CTCCTCAATTTGAAGTCGCGGCATGAGGTTGATAATGGACAATTTTGATTGCTTGTGATGGAGCCTTTTTGGAACTCGTCCCACTAATTCGACAACTTTTCTATGATAGCCGTTAGTTGCATTTGGCCATCTACATGGAATCCTTCAAAGATGATTTCCTGTACAATCATCTGGAGTCATGCGTTTGAGATACTACTGACATATTTTCTGACATCCTATAGTTAAAGAAGCAGCTACATGCGTACTTCTTTTCAGTTTCCTCAGTGTCGTAATTTTGTTGCAATGCTTTCCACATGCTTTTGGCAAAATTGTATGCATGCGAATAATAATCATAAAGCTCATCGGAAAGACAATTGAGCAAATAACTACGAAAATCTTCTTCATCATATTTTCACTTTGCTACAGTTTCATGCTTTGCCAATTCCTCCTTATTCATATTTTTGTGTCCACCTTCTTTGAATTTTTGGTGGTTAAAATCTACGCTACCTTCATTAACTCGAGAAAGAACAACACCTTGCTAATGCACCTTAAGTGTTTTGTCCACCAAAACAAAATGGCTTATTCAAGTTCGAGTTTGTGGCAAGAGTAGCAGAAGACATAGTGAAATCAACCATCAAAATCGTCTTAAATTGTTGAAAGTGTAGCACGGACAATCTCATTCTCTTAAGATGATCCGCGCCCCTCCGGATTACCATCAGTGTAGCAAGGTTATCGACGCATCGCCTCCGGGATACAACAATTCAGCTTTACTGTTGCTTCACTCGTGAATTTGCACTACGAATGAAGCATAAACTTCTCTTGCTACCTTAATAAAATGTCCACAAGTCTAAGTGTGAAGAAAACAGAAGAAGGGAGTTAGAGAGAAACTTGAGTTGTGTGTATCAAAAAGTGTGGAAGAAGACTCCTTTTATAGGTGAGGTAAACGCCTAAGGGTTAATACAGTTATAGTTGTTAAAAATTTGATTACAAGAATTAATTTTAATAAAAGAAAGGAAAAAAAAAAGGACCAGTGGTAACCCATCTTACTTAATATAACGCGGATAATGTATTTCTCCACATGCACATGAGTACTGGTAATGCATGTCATTTGACATGGTAAATTGTCAAATTTTTTAGTATAGTTACTAGTTGAAAAATAGAATAGCTTATTTTATTTTTAATAAAATCAACGATACGATAGCAAAACAAACTATTTTTAAATTGGTAATTTATTTATTTATTAGTAACAGATTTTCTTTGGAGTGGTTTTACGAAGGATACTAAAATCTCTTTTCACTTGCATTTCAAAACAAACTAGTGCTTCGGTTGACCGAATGATTTATTCGGTTAACTGGAATCCCTTGTTCTGTTGATTGAATGATGCTTTGGTTGTCGAATCAAATTTGCATTATCCAAGCTGTTTCTCCAGTTGACTAAAGTGGCACTTCGGTTGAACGAAGTCATGTTTCGTAGAAATCATACCTCACTAAAACAAGCATAACTTTCTCTAAGATTGAAATTTAGATGTCATTTTTTGCATTAGAAAGCCAATGAAAGATCTATCTAAAAATGCAAATTTTAGACATAAAAAAAATCTTTGAAAAAATCTAATTTAGCTCCAAAGTTGACCCATTTGTAGAAAGCATGCTTGTTTTGAAAGATATGAATGCACATGTAATGCAAAAATGTTTTAAGGTCGTTTTAGGTCATAGTCACCATGCACCGAAAAACTAGTTGCAAGTTAGAAAACATTACAAAATTAAATCTAGTCTATTCTTGAGTACTTGAATGTGCTTTATGCTTCCATGGTTCTAAGTTGTGAGATTTAAACTGTACCTAACTTACGTATCTCGACAAACACATTAGAACACATAATAAATGTTGTTAATCATCAAAATAGGATTAAGGCCTATGTTAAGAACCATAGAGCTAACAATTTCTCCCTGTTTGATGATGACAAACATTGATTCTAGATAGAGATTTGAAATTATATTGATATTGATATTGAATTCTAGCAAGTTATCTCTATATTAGATCAAGTATGCCAAAAGATAGTGAACACGTATAAGATTTACAGCTCCCCCTATCTTGATACAAACAAGCATATATGTTCTCCCTCAATCCAATAACCACACATAATCACATCGATAGACTCAATATACATCTCGCTCTTTTGTCATTAACAAAAAGAAGGGTGTGTGACTGTAACAAACATGCCTTTGAAGTAAAGACATTAATGTATGGCAAGACAACAACAAAGAGCCAACGAGAGCTCTGCCAAAGCAATTCACAATCCAAGACTAAAAAGCATAAATAATGTAAAAACATTACTAGGATTAAGAAAGCTAACAAAATAAGATAGAAACCAAATAAGGTTTAGCCAAACCTGCTTCAAAAATCAAATCCACGGTTACATTGAAATAAACTAATTAAACATTTAGTCTAAAAGGATAGAGTTGTTCAAACATAGAAATCAAATGAAAATACTAGGGAAACTCAAACATCGGGTCTCGAAGGCTCGTTAGGACACAGTGGCTTAGGAGAAATGCCAAAGAAGGCTAAAGGCTTACCATTGTTGCTTGAAAGATGGTAGGTGTGTCTGGAAATCAAAGCCCCAAATGCATTTTATAGCAAGAGAGATAAATATGGCTGTTTGGAGAAGTTAGGAGCATTAAATGCTTGGATCTGCGATGCTTTGGTTGAATAAAAAATTTCTTCAGTTAACCGAGATCTTTTGTTCGGTTGACCGAATAATGCTTCGGTTGCAGAATCAAATTTGCATTCTCAAGGCTGTTTCTCTAGTTGACAGAAGAGACCATGATTTGCAAAAAACATACTTCAATAAAATGAGCATAACTTTCTCCAAAAACATTAGAATTGGGTGCCCTCTTTTTTGCTTTGGAAAGCTAATGAAAAGATCTATCTGAAAATGCAAAGTTTACATAAAAAGTATCTTTGAGAAAATCAGTTTTAGCTCTAAAGTTGACCCATTTGTAGAAAGCACATTTGTTTTGAAAGATATGAAGGCACACGCAATGCACAAGTGTGTCATTCTAGGTCAAATCACCATGCACAAATCTCCCAAAAGACTAGTTACAAAGCAGAGGGAATATGACACCGAAATCGGTTTGTTATACTCTGGACAGGGAGTTCAAGATTTGGTTAAAGGGGAGATTTAGGCAAAAAATAAGGGGAAAATGGGAAAACTGAAAGAGAAGGAGAGGGCTAGTGGAACGAGAGAGTGGTGGGATCGAGAAATCAAAGTAGAATCAAGGGCAGCGTTGGCAGCTAGGTTTAGAAAAACTTGTGATAAGAAAGGCGAGACTAATTTGGATGGATCTAGAAAATAAGGAGATGAGGAAGAGACGATGGTGGAGAAACCAATGTAGGGAGGGGGTGGCAGCTAGGTATCAGCCGAGGAAATCTCCACGGAGAGAAACTCTCACTTTAGAACGAGAAAAAAACTGTTTATTGTCTTAGCAACTTTTCCAAGGCACTTCTGTAGATGGTTATGCTTGGCAATGTTTGTGATAGGAGGTGAGCAGCTAACCATTTGAAACCGAACCAAACCCTTAAACCATACAAACTAAACGGTAGAACTGTTCATGGTTATGGTTTAAATTTTGTCAAATCGTGGTGTTATGGTTTGGTTCACAGTTTCATTATTCTTAAAACCGTGCAAAACCGAACCAAACCTTCTATGACATTTATAATATACAAAGTGTATCGGACTAGGGTATAATTATATTTTTGTGGCTATATTATATATTCTGAGTTTAGTTAAAAGAATTATTCCCATGATTTTAAAAAAATTTATGTCTGATTATGTTATAATATGTATTCAAAGTATGACATTTATAAACATATATTTTGAGTTTAAGTTTGAAAAAATTATATATTTTCTACTTTATTTATTTTATGAGTTTAGCAAACAATTGTAGTTGTTTCCTTAAATTTATATTTTTGAATGAATTGATAATTTTCCTTCCAAACCATACCGCATTGAACCTTGTTCACTCCTAGTTTGTGATTTTCATGAATCACCAGTGGGTCTTTTTACAATTTATTATTTTGATTCTTTATTTATGTTTCATAGCTAAGGAAGGGAAATTTACACTCATGCCCTTGTTCCACCGGAGCATTTGTGTGTATAATTGGGTAAGTATTATATGTGTAATGTCTTATATATATACGCGTGCACGCGTGTGTGTATGTGTGTATTTATATATATTATAGTTGAGTGCTACGTGCACGTGGATACTTATGTACGGTAGCAAGAGGACTTAAGTAGTTGTGTAAATGTGTAATTGCACCATTCCACTTGAGATAAAAATCAAGAAGTATAAAGTCATGAAGCTCCTATGACATGATAAACCAAAGTAATAAACCTCAATAGCGTTCTATCAGTGTCATGACCCTAGTTGTGTAAACATGTGTTCCCAACCCATTTTGGTCGCACCCAAGGGCCACTGGGGTCTCGTTTTGCAACACGTCGACAAGGTCAATGGTCAATTTTTCAATGCGTTCAATCGGTAAAAAATACATACGCCCAAGTTACTTGCATTCTTCGCTTCATGCATGATTTTGGCACCAATTTTTTTACTTCGGTGCAACTCACAGAAACACGCTCGTCGCGCCTCCACCACCCAACTCCTTTTATTCCAAAACAATGACCGTCAGCGTGCTTTGGTGCTTATCCACAAGGATTGGCCTTGGCCTTACCTAGGGGTCGGCTTCGGCCTTGGCCACCCTAGAGGGTTGGCCTCGGCCTCCCCTTAGGGGTCGATCTCGGCCTTCCCCTAGGGGTCGGCCTAAGTATTAGGCCCCTCATATTTAAATGCTTAAAAAAAAGAAGAAAATAAAATTAGAGAGTTTGGGATGTAATGGGTATTTTGAAATTCTATTTGTTTTAGAATATAAATATATATCTTTTAGGTGTCTGATAGTTACGTACATTCATAGGAACACACCAAAGTTCAGAGGAGCCTCCAAAGAATCCCTAGGAAGAGACTTCTTGGGATTTTACAAATTTCTTGAGGTAAGAATTTGAATTGATTTTTGATTTGGGATTGTAGCAGTCTACGAATTTTCGTTGTTATTGGAATTTAATTGAAATCTTTGGGTTTGTCAATTTTTAGGGCTTTTGATACAATTGAATTGAGAAGATCAAATTTTGGGTCTAATCACGATCAGAGGTAAGGATTTACATTCTTTGAAATTAAGATTAGCATTGGACCGATCATTCTTTTAATGATTAATCGTACAATCTAGCTGTCTCAATCAGTGTATCGTCGACGTGCATCGTCGGCGGAAAATTTCATACGGCTTTCTTGATTTCCGTACTATTGCTGCACACGACTGAACCTTAGGATGAATATTAATATTTCAATTTCTGTGCTTTATACATTAGATGATGGACCAGTTTTCTTTTTGTTTGTTGTACTATTGGTCTACGCAGTGTTCATGGGTCAGCCGCTGTGCCATTGATCATTAATTCCTCTACAGATCTGTAATTGCTTGTTTGAATGGTCACGTGAATCACCTATTTCAAGCCTCGTTAGGAGTGTCATTGAATTCTTGAATCTGCTGGTTTCTTCTTCCCATGTGTGTTAATATTATTCAATTTTATTGTACTTGGCCGCATCTTCTTTTCAATTTTTGTGATCTGGTACCATTTTTTTTTATGTTGCCCCATAAGAGAGCCTTCCTTTTTGTGGCCATGTACTAAAGTCTTAAAGCCATGAGTTGATGTTTCCTATTATTTAATTCATGCTTTATACCATTCTTTAGTCATCAGCTTGTCTTTTGCCTTGATACCCACGTGCAATATCCTATGGATACTTGTCTTGCTCATTCGGTTGTACTCCCATGTGTAGTTACTCATTAATAAACTCCTTTGGTTATCTTTTTAGGGTGTATGCACCCCTTTTTAATTTGTATAGCAGGTATGTTAGTAGTATGTGAAATCCTCATTTTTCCGATTCGCTTAATTATGTCCTTCTACATTACCATCATCTTCCACAGTATAATATATCTTTGAAATATGTAATTAGAGATTTGCAGTTTCCTTTCCTTCATTGTTCAATCCGTTTTCTGACATTACTGAATTTGATAGTACTGAATATGGTACTCTGTGTTGGTATCCATCACCCGATAATATTAAATTTTTGTGCAACTCTTTAGCGTGCGTCATAGGCCGCTAGTTATGTATGACTCATCTGGAATCATCATCTATAGGCAACTCATTGTTTTTCTTTTTGGCTATTTAGTGGTATCTAATTAATTATGTTTTTCGTCGAGCCATGTCAGTGTATGTGACGCTTCTGCTTCTGACTTACCCACGTGGATTGGAACGTGGGCTAGCTCAGTGGGATGAGCTAGAGATCGGGATCTTATTTTCTGAACCCGGTTTCACGTGTCAGTGATGGCATGTGTGACCTTATTCTGAAAGGCTCTCTATTGTCTGTCTCTGTACAATTATGTATTTTTGACATCTTAAAATTCTGTCTTGTATGAAAATATATTTTGACACTTTGAAAAATTATGTCTCGTATCTATTCCATTAAAGTTTTGTACCTCCGAAATTTCGTTCTTCAGACATTTTTTTTATATCCCTTTTGGTTGGTCCGTTGAGCGACCTTACTGGGCATTTGGCTCACTTCCTTATTATTTTCTTCTCTCAGGTGATCAGTAAAAAGGGGACTGGATTGCAGGGCTAGCTGTGCGATTTAGAGCTAGTAATTTTATATCAGAGCCATTATTAGTAGTTTAGTTTTGCATTTAATTTGGTTATTTAATTTTTATAACGTACAATAGGAGGACCTATGTGGATTTGGAATATATTTTGGAACTCCGTGTCGGAGTAATTTTGATCATGTAAATGCCTCAGGCTGCTATGATATTTATTGATGTATCTTTGAGTTAATTAGTACATGCTCTGAATGACCATTTAGGGAGACTTTTTTTGAAATTATTTTGAGGTTTCCTGACTCTGTTATTTGATATTAACGCTCTGAAAATTTGGGGCGTTACACTAAGGGGAACCCAAGGGTTGTCCTTGGGCCTTCCCTTCGGTATTCACATCTCTCTTCGAGGGGCCACGCGTCTCCACGACACCTACCATTGCCCGCGCGCCGGCTCCGTGACGTCTGTCACCCAAAATCGCGCACCAACCCTTCATCGCCTGTGACCACACGCTATCCCTACGACACCCATCACAGCGACCGTGCATTGACTCCGTGACACCCATCACCGGTGGTCGCGTGTGCCATCTCTGAGATGTCCCTCCCAACGGCCACATACTCCTACTTCCAACTTCCATCATTACTAGAGATTATATGCACCATTTTTATGCGACATTAAAACTCGACTCACGCGCCATCTCTGGGACACTCGATTCATGCCCGTGCGCTGTCTCTGTGACGGAAGTTGCTCGCGCCCATGTGCCCCTCATGGTCACGTGCCCTCAACACGACTCCTACTTCTGTGACAGTCGTCGCCGGGCCCATGTGCCACAATCATGGCTCGTGCCGTTGGCACTGTGCCCATGCACCACAACCATGTCTCGTACCATTGCCACCGTGCCCATGTGCCACAATCATGTCTCGTGTCGTTGGCACCATGTCGTGGCGCCCATGTGCCCTCAACACGTCTCCTACTTCTGCGACAGCCTTCACCGCGCCCATGTGCCACAATCACGGCTCTTGTCGTTGGCACTGTGCCCATGCGCCACAACCATGTCTCGTGCCACTAGCATCGCGCCCATGTGCCACAATCATGTCTTATGCCGTTGGCACCGTGCCCATGCACCACAATCATGTTACATGCTCCCGGGCACCACACTCATTTACTACACCATGCGCCCCCCGCCACGGACGTAGAACATGCTTCGACCCACTCTCTGGAGTGTGCAGTATTCTGAGGTGCTTTACTCGTGGTGCTCCGGCCACGAAGACCTTTCACAGCGGCATAGGCTCGCTACCACAGAAGCTATCTCCACCTGGGTTGGCTCGCATGACGCAAGGCACGCCTGAGCTGTGACGACGTTGCACTCATATTACCGGTGATCATTAGCCCCCACACTTGTTCACCACACCATGCGCCCCCACCATGGACGTGGAACATGCTTCAATCCACTCCCCAGAGTGTGCAGCATCCCGAGGGGATCTGCTCGTAGTGCTTTGGCATGAGGACCCTTCTCAGCAGGATGAGCTCGCTACCATAGAAGCTATCACCACCTGGGGTGATTTGCATGACCCTAGGCACGTCTGAGCTACGACCACGTTAGATCACGTTACAGGTGATCATCGGCGCCTCCAGGACGATGACCCCCCGGTCATTCCGAGACGAGAGCAGGTTTTTGGAAGGCATCGCGTCTACTCTGCCTGGTAGTTGGGCACATGGACGTTCCCTCACCTCTCTCGAGTTGTTTTCGCGTCTCTCGACGCACTCCTGTGGGATTCAAAAAGGGCTTGGACTGGTGGCTAGGGCAAGAGTTTACTCTAATCTTGTCGATGATGTGTGGTCAGTCTTTCGAGACAGGTAGAGTGACGTTGTGTGGGGCAAGCAGTGCAAATATAGGAACTAGCATCGAACGGAGCACCAGTATTTTTGGACCCCCTGATGACATGTCATTCCCAAGGGATGACATGTGGCAATTGATGACATAGGCTACTTTCGCCTATAAATTGTGGACTTTGGAATTCATTTGTGGACTTTTTTTTTCATTCTCACAAAAAACCACCTTCTCACTTTAGAACTCAAGAGCTCTTGAATTCTAGAGAGAGAAGCACAATTGGACATAATCTTGAACATAACATTGGATCATAACATTGGACTGTAGCATTGGACCCTGACTCGGACCTCAACTTAGACTGTTGACTCTTGGCCTTGCTCGTCTCCGCTTCATCTCCACAGCACTGCCACTCCTCACAGCCTGTCTGGGAAGCCTTGCTCTTTGCCCTTACTCTACCCTTACTGCATCTCACTGTGTACATCTGGTAGCTAACTTGGACTGCATCCTTTGTAGTACCTCCATGTAGGTATAGACCCACTTTCCTTGACAATATTTCGATGACTCCGCTGGGGAGTGAGCATCGTAGTACAGTCTGTCTGTCTTCCACACTTAGGCACCATGCCTGTGCAACAGAGAGCTACCAGGACAACCAGTTAAGGCCTTAACCCTACTGTATAAGAAGAAGATCAGCTCGGCGACTAAGAAGAGACCAGTGCCGTATGACACCAAGACTAGCCACCAACCACCACACCTGACATGCAAGTGGTTGTCAGTGTGGCCATCCAACAGCTTACTCTGACCATAGCCAATCTGCAAGACTCTCAAACCACTCTCATGGCCGCATCATAGAAATGCAAAAATCCATACAAGCGTTGGTTTCTCAGCAAGCTACTTCATCGATCCAGCCTTCAGAGCTTGGGCATGCCCTTAACGCCACCCAGGCCCTAGTGCCATGACCACCGCCACCCTGAGCATCCAGACCCTTGGCAGTAGGAATCACGACATCTTCACCACTCGTAAGTGATGTACCTATCTCCTTCAGTGGTGCCACCCCATAGACCACAGACGGATCTTGGACCAGTGTTACAACAAGTCCTCCCTGCCACTGTACCATCTCGCCATGTGCCAACCCAAAGCTCTTCTGAAACCTATGACGCCATCGAGATGGAACCTAACCCTAACCAAACTAACCAAAACCAAACCACTGGTCAGTTGGTGGACGTGTCTCGCCCAGCTACTCATGCCCTTATACAGCTTCTGATGCCAGCTCCCGTCATATAATAACCCTCCCTCGCTCCCATCCAACAAGTTATCTCATCTGGGAGCTCTGGGGCTCGCGAGGCCCTGCCAGTTACCATGGCCCGGCTACCCAAGAAGAACCCTCCCCTCACTATGTCATCAAGTCAGACTTGGAAGCTCTCATTCACCGCCTGTCAAAGAACTCTGAACCTGACTGGCAGGCCACACACCTTATGCCAGTGACATCTCTATCACACCTTCCCACTCAAATATGAACAACCAACGTTCAGGCTCTTCAATGGACGTGAGGGAAACGCCCATGAGCACTTAACCAGATTTGCAGGCTCATTAGATTAATATGATCTGGGAGACAGTTTGAAGCTAAGAGAATTTCGCAAGTCCCTTACAGACCTTGCCTATACTTTGTACCACCTGATCCCTGAGGGGATTGTCCTCGTGGAATGATATAGTACGACTCCTCTTGGACAAGTTTCATTATGAAGCAAAAAGAGTCAATATTTTAATATTGTCGGCATGCGCCAAAATCTTAGGAAAGATTTGAATAAGTACGTGCACCGCTTCCACCTCAAATGCCTCGAGTGTACAGACTTTAGTAAGGATGAAACATTGGTTCTCATATGCATCAAGAACATGAGTGATGTGTATCAGGTGCACATTGAGAACTTACAATTGAGGTCATGGGGTTACCTCAAGGAGATAGCCTGCCACACTTACGAGTCAGTCAATCTTGTTAAGCCGTGGAAGCCTCGCCCTTAAAATGCCCTTCTTACCACGACAGGCACGTCCGAGACTGGGACCAACAACAAGAACTACAACAACCGCAAGTGTCAGCTCCAAGAGGGGGACCGATGCCCTGACAAGAGAAGACAATGAGAGCCTGCCCCAGAATACCCATGTGACCTCAAGACAGTGAAGGAGCTGTTGACATATTGGATATAACACGACAATAACTTTCACTTACCACCGGCAAAAACAAATGTCAAGGAAGCAAACAAAGCCAAGCCCAACTATTGCCCCTATCACTGGGCTGTTGGACACTACTTAAAAGATTACAATGGGTTGAGGGACATTTTTGCAAGGAAACTCATTGCGGGCGACCTTAAGTTAAGAAAAAACAACGACATGCGTGGGCACCCTTACCCATATCATGGCAACAACATAGAGCATTAGGTTCACGTGGCTGTTACTGACCATGATGAACCCGCATACCGAAGTCTCAACAAAAGTTGTGCCCCCAGCCGCACCTCATGTGCCTTCAAGCGGCTAGCCAATACCAGTCTTTAGGCAAATGTCAAAGATCAAAGGATTCTTTGATGAAATGGGGGTTTCACCCACTGCGAGAACCTACCTCTCCAATTGCTTGATTGAGGTCACCACTGGCCGTGGTCCTGAATACTTTGTTGTCCAGGCTGACCTTCGATGCATATCTTTCACTACCTTAGTTTTCTTGGAAGAAGATAGCCGCTGGTCGAGCATCATAACTGGCCATTATTTTTGGAATGTACCGTTAATGGCACGGGCTTTCGTCGTGTCTTGGTATACTGTGGTGCTTTAGTTAATATCATACTCCTCATCACTTTACAAAAGGCCAGCATCCCCACACGAAAGATCATCCGTGACCCGATCAAGATTACGGGCTTCGGGCAAGGCCCCCAGTCGACCCTCAACCATATCACAGTCGACCATGTACGCCACGACACTGCATTTCATGTGATTGATAATGAGCCTACATTTCATCTCCCGCTCGGCCAACTATGGATACATGTCAATAAGGCTATTCTCTCGACGTACCGCCAGTGTGTGAAACTGATGGCCGGTCCTGCGGGACGTGAGATAGCCATGACAATCCTAGCCACCAAAGCTCCATTTGAATATGCCGAATCATACTTTGTCGAGGCCTTCTTCTTTGCCGAACTTACCAAAGATGACGATAATGCCACTCACATCCATTCGACTAGATTGCCAAATTGGGACTAGCTGTGTAGAAACAAGCCCCCTAAGCCCAAAGCCAAGAAGAATAGTAAGAACAAGGGGTCGACCTCAATGACCCCCTTGATAGGAAGGCCAACTCCCCACCTTCGTCTCCCAAGTCCAAAAAGCAGAAGGCTGAACCAACTTTCCAATGCATCGTCAAAGATGACAAGGTAATCTATCAATTATGACAGTGCGCGGGGGCTTCAGGTGGTCCGTCATCAGACCCCCTTAACCCTGACTTGCCCATTTTGCCTTATCCCAATGATGTTAATGAGTTCTTGGGCAATGAGAATATTGTTTAAAATTGCTCTGCCTTTAACGGAGGCATTTTAAAAGGGAGAAAAAATGCTAGGAAGTCTGAGTTTAAGTCTATTGGAAGGGACTTTGGAAGAGATCTTATTTATGGTATTGCAGGGACTGATAGGTCTAAAGTCAGAAGGGAATGCAGGGTTTGGTTCTTTTAGGATGAGGGTGATGTAGGAGAAGTAAATATCCGAGAGCAGATGACATGATTGAAGAAATGAGAGAACTTAGTTGTAATGTCATTTTTCATAATATCCTAACATTTATGATATAACACATGTGGTAAGCTATCAGGCCTGGAGCTTTTAAGGGAGCAAGGTCAAAAGGAGCAGCCTTTACTTTCTTATGACTGAATGGTTGATTGAGAATATCAAGGTGATTTGCCAGAGTGATACGTCAAGGGCATTCAGGATAGATGATTCCGCGATTAAAGGATGTTATGTTAAGGAGCCTTGGAATAGGGTGGAGAAGTAGCTTTCAAAGGATGCAATAATTTTTGTCTCAATACCTTAATACACCATAAATTGTTGGTGTTGTAGATACTTGTGATACGATTAGTTGCCCTGTGAATCCGGGTTGTAGTATGAGATAGCTTGGATTTCGATCACCTTCTTTAATCCATCGCGCTTTTATCTTCTGAGCATAAAATAGTTCTTTACAATCAAGGAGCTAGTCCAGATTTATGGCTTGAGGGTTGGGCAAGCAAGCTTGGGCGTTGCATAGTTGTGTGCGAGTATCTTTAATTTTTCTCGGTATACATTTAAAGGTTGAAGAACTCCAACGTCTTAGAGATCTCATGATACACTTTCCTTTTTGTACAATAGGTAATAGGGGATCCCAATTTTGCACATTGCCCGGAGCTTCTAATCAGGCTATAATAGTCAAGGAGAAGAAGCCAAAAGGCTTGGAAAATTTTGAGAATTTTAGATCGAGACCAGGATGGAGAGAGATCCAGAAGGATAGGGGAATTATCTGAGACTTGAATACCTAGGTTTTGAACAATCACTTGAGGAAAGAGTTGAAGACAACTAGCATTTTCCATTGCTCTGTCTACTTTTTTAAATGTGCAAACTAGCTATGTTGTTTTGGTTACTGGTCCATGTGTAGGGCGACCCATCCAGGATAGGTCAATCAATCCCATATTGAAGATGAAATCTAAGAAAGTAGGACGTCCAGGGATCACGGAAGCATTGGGGCCTAATTTTTCAGTCCTGTCCTTGACTTAGTTAAAGTCACCCATAATTAGAAGTGGGCCCAGATATACGGTTAGGATAGTGGAGATTTTCAGGTATCCTTCCGATGAGATGGGTTAGGGTGACCATAAATAAAGGTGCCCCACTAAGTCAGGGTAGATGGATAGGAGAATTTAAGGAGGATGAGATGCTTGTCAGAGGAAATAACTGAAGTAGTAGTGGAGGATTGCCATGCCAGCCAAAATCCACCACTAATACCTCCATGACAAAAATTAGATACAATCCTAATCTAGAGAAAAGGTAATTTACGTTGGAGGGGGGAGAAGCGTTTCTTAGAGGAAAACGAGATTAGGTAGGGTTGACCAAAACCCCTTGAGTTCAAGCTGAGGATTCTCATTTAGGGTGAAGGGGTTATTGGGGGACAACACCCAAAACCCTTAGAAAGCATTGGGATGGTGAAGACGCATGGCGCGTCTTATTGTGAGGCTAAAGTTAGGTAACTGACCAAAAAAAAATTCTTTTACGAGGCCGATTATAAAAAGTAAAGCATAGTAGCAGTAGTAATTGAAATAAAGGCATAGCTATCAGGGATAGGAAGAATTTATAAATGAAAGTAAAGTGAAGCTTGGGATTGAAGTAATTGAATTATTGTTTGAAAGGTCAGGAAGGGGTCTATAAGGGTGCATTCCAACGGATTGCGAAGCTGGACATTGTGATTCTACTTGTAGTCTTCAGAGCAAAGAGAATTGAGCTTCCTTTTTTTTAGATTAGCTACTGCCAAAGTGGTTGATTCACTGTGAACCAAGATATTGTTGCCTTGGATTGGGAACTAGGGTTTGTAAGAGACAGATCGATGCCTGAAGAGAGAGTAGGGAGCGCATTCATGACCATGTTCTGAGAGAGAGAATTCAAAGTATTTTAGTTTGTAAGAGACAGATCGATGCCTGAAGAGAGAGTAGGGAGCGCATTCATGACCATGTTCTGAGAGAGAGAATTTGAAGTATTGTAGTTTTGAAAGTCATCCAAGCTATCATCGTCAAGATCTTTGAATTCAGGGGCTCTGCATTGAAAGACTGGTGACAGATGTTTAAGAGGTGGTGAATTGTTATGGTCCTTAGGAGGTGAAAGGGTGATGCGTAAGTGTTGCGTGGCTAAAGAGAATGGGTTTTGTTGTAACAGATGGCTCAAAGGTTTTGAGAAATTTAGATTGGTATGTGAGATAGACTCCTTAGCAACATCTTAGGGAGGGTTTGACTGCGCAAAGGTCTTCTTGTTTAGCATTGATTTAGAATTTTTTGTCAGGGTTTCTGAACAATTTAAGTTTTGGAGTTGTAAAAGAGAGGAGATTTAATGATTGTAATTCCTTTGCTAGAGTGCCATAAGTCCACATAAGCATTCTCAAAATTGTGATTCTCTAGTTTACTGCCAGTAGGCGCGCCTCTAGAAGAATAATGTTCAGGCATGTAACTGTCTATAGCAGAGGGAGCCGTGTATCATGACAATCTTTTATTACAAAGAGAGATGTCGTGGGAAAAAAAGAGATTGCACATAAGGTGATGGCTTGAGCATAGATAACTATGTACCTTTATCCTTGGGTCTGATGGTTAAAGACCTTAGATCCATGTGCGGTGTAGCTGAGGTCTTGGAGTGTTCGTACAGATTTTCAGCTGATGTGAATCCTTCCTGTAAACTTGAGTATTGCAAGGGACAAGAAAGCCTTCTTTTTCCATTATTTCATGAGGGAGAAGGAGGCAGTCAGTTAAAGTATTGTGATGAGTGCTATCTCCTTTATCAACTAATTTCTTTTGTAATTTGTCCTTTTGGGTTCCAGCTGGCATAGCCTTAAGGAAGATTTTTGCCTGTTCTGATGGAAATGGGTTTGTGTCAGAAGGTTCACCTTTCCTTTTTAGGTGTTGTTGTCTCGTGGCCAGATGGATGGATAATTATTGGTGTAGACTTCTCAGCTTCTGTTTAGAGGTACTCAAGTGTTGTTCTAGGTGTAACCTTATTGCTGATATCATCCATTATCCTTTTAAAATTAATGCATGCAAGCTCACGTGCATGGTCATTGTAGCACCTGGGCAGAATAATATCTCTCCCATGCCCGAATAGATCTTCATTTTTTTTTCGAATGGAATCTACTTTCTTGTTGGTTTTCCAACTCTTGTGTTTTATTTTCTTTGGTTTGTAAGTTGAGGTTGCCCCATCATCAAAGTCAGATCCACCTGGTCCACAAATCTAGGCATCATCACTGTATTTGGAGGTAGGGTGTGGCCTTTAGTAAGAGAGTTTACCCATAGAGTAAACTGAGCTGGTTGTTAGGCTTCTGCATTTGAGGAGTCTAGTCACTAGATATTGGTCCAACTTTTACACATACATCTGTCGTGTGTATGCTTACATTACTGAAAATCATTCCATGATGCCATGGTTTGAGGACTAGCAGGGCTCCCATGATGTTCCATGGACTTTTGTAGTGAATAAGACGAGCTACTCTTGTGATACAAATTGGAGCTACTCCATGACTTCCTTCAGGAGTATAACCCTCGTACGCCCTTTGCAAAGCCAATGGTTGTTAACAAAGCTTCGTACTTTAGCTTCTGAGAGGTTTTTTTATCAAAAGATTTGCATACAAGGAAGTAGGAAATGTGTTTCCTTACATCCGACAAGGCTTGCATGTTAGGGTAAAAAACAAGAAGGAAGCATGTTTTGACATTGTTGAGGTAGGGGTGTAGGTGGAGAATTTGGGGGATCTACAAGAGTGTAATCTGATGAATACATGAATAGATTGACTAGCAAGGAAGAAAGGGGGGAAAGTTGGTGGGTTAGACCTGTGAATATTCGGTGAAGTGCACATAGCTTGAATGGGACGAGGGGGTGGGGGGTTTTTAAAAGGAAGGTGTAGGGAAAGCTGTGGGAAAAGAGTGGTAAGGGAGAGGGGATAGAGTATCCAGAGCTTTTGAGACAATGAAGTACAGTTGAATAGAATTGGTTGTAATTACTGAGTTAAATTGAGCTCTAGGTTAGGATGACTCTCTCGATATTTGTTTAAATTTAGTATGTGTTTATTGTTTGCCTTCCTTGGGTCGTTTTTAGGTTCAATGCTTGGTCGGAAGGTCGAGGGGTAGGGTTGGGTCGATCTAGTCCACGACGCCATCACAGGATAATGCCTCCATTAAAAGGGCTGCCCAAGTAAGAACTTCTGGTCTTCTAAGGAAAATCTCGTACTAAGTTACATAGGACGTAGGATATCACAATTTTACCTCATAAAACTGAGTCTCAATCATGCATAACACAGAATCTTCAACTCAAGTAAATGTGGCATATGCTTGGCTCACTCTTCATTCTCTCAACTATCCTCTTGATATGTGACATACCTGAGATTGCCTTGGTTTATCGCAACCATTGAAAACCCAACATAGCCCATTCCAAGCTTTTGGAAAAGCTATCTAAAATTTATGACAAAAGTGTTGTATTTCAGCTCTCATTATGACACTTTTCAGGCCATTTTGTTGCCTTTGGTAGTAACTGAAAAGTCAAATCTGCTTTCCCAATAGGGCTAGTCAAATTGAAAACATGAGTATAAAAGAATAACGAAAGCAACTTCATATGTAAAATTTCCTTTTTTTTTTTTTGAGGTTCGATATATCTAATAATTAGGAAAGATTACATTTGGTACCACTAAATTTTTGGTTTAATACAATTGCTATCTTTTTTAAATGAAAGAATTACACTGACCTTCCTTGATATTAAGGTCCGTGTTTCACGAACCCCATCCACTTATCTTAACATCAAATTATTTTGTTGAAATTTAATGGAAACCCAAAATTACCCCTCAGCCCTAAAATCAAACCCAAATCACCTATTGCTTAACGTTCCACCACTGGCACTCCCACCCCCTACCGACACATACACATGGCACACATGATATGTGTGTGCGTGTGTGGGTTTGAGCGTCGTGGGTGTACGTGTTTACGCGACGGCAATGTGTGCGTGCGTGCAAATGTGTGACGAGAGATGGGGTCATGGTTAGGTGGGTGTGCACGACGTGTGTGGGCGCGCGCGCGTAAGCGTTGGGGGGGGGGGGGGGGGTTGTTCGTGTGAAGTTGGCCATGATGGGAGGATGGGGACGAGAGGTGGGCTGCCATTAGGAAGTGGGCAATTAACTTGGGTTAGTGTTTAGAAATTCATCATTCTTGTAAGGGCAATTAAGTCATTTTAATAAAAAAATTAAACACTATCCAACGGTGAAGGCTGTCAATGTAACTTTTTGAATGAGAGGGGCAACGATCCAATGGTTGGAGTGTAATTTTCCCTAATAATTATCATATCGATGAAGAGAACATGAAAAAATAAAGAAGTCAACCATAGATATGTCATTAACCCTCTCATAATAAATAAACTACGTGAATCTGACCAAAAGATGTAAAGATTTCTTAAGCGAGGGAACCCTACATAACTAAAAATGAAAATTGTGTGATATGCGTCTTCTTCATGCTTTCCAATCTGTATGGTTAAATAGTTTGGCATGTTCAAGTCCTGAATAAATGCGTCGAAATCGCAGTATCATGTTCTTTTCATCTTTACAACGTGATCTGTCATGTATTTAATGCTATGATTAATAGGTTTTTACCCAGAGTCAAATATATATATATATATATACACAGGATGAAGGGAGGAACTCCTCCAGTAAAATCATGCTTTTGTGGTCATTGTGATTCTTAGGGAGGATTTTTATTCTAAAAAGCTTCACCTATTTGCAAATTAGCAATACGTATTGAGGCTCAAGAGCTGAAGTACTCCATGCAGTTTAAGATCTTACAACTGTAGGATGCACACACAGTCAATGTTGTGAAGATAGAAAAAGTGCATAGCAGCTTTCCAAGATAATTTGCACCCAAAAAAAAAAATAAAAGCTTTCCAAGATAATCTCAATTTTGTTGAAAATGGAATTTTTTATGTTCAACCAGCAGCATTCGATCATGTTACTGCCCAGTGACACAAATCATCCTCCAAAGGAAATGGCAAAAGAAGAAGACACGTATTGGAATGTGTTCACATTTGATCCAAACAATGGTTCATTTCTACAGAGACATTCATCATACAGCTGAGGGAAGAACAAGTATGAACAACAAGAAATGAAACCTCTATAGTGATGTAGTATATTGATTTGGGTTCAAAACCTAACAAAGATACAAGTACACATGATTCATAATTGTTCTCTATTAACCAGTTCCTAATCAATCAAAGGAGTTCTACCACCCGGGAGATACGCCCATTTACTTCGTATTAAAGAATGATGCCGCTGCATACATTAGCAACATACTCAGACAGCCGCAGCTTTAAGAGAGAGGAAATCCGAAATCTTGTTAGTGTAAAAGTCAGGCTGTATGGAATTGTTCGGATTTTGAAGCATTGACAAACTCGTCACACCTATAACCCGGGAAAAAAAAGAGAGAATCTTCGTAAGGAAACATACCAATTAGAGCTGGAACTTAAAACCAGGACAAGTGAGCGAAGAGGTCACCTGACAGAACAAGAAGGGTTTTGCAACCGCCATTTTGTCCAAAAAGAATATCGGTATCCAATCTATCACCAACCATGCATATCTGTGACTTGAGGATGCCAAATCTGTTGTTGATGCAAATTCCGAGGTGAGCAATATATTGCAGATGAAACCCAAAAAGCTTAGTCCAGTTACTAGCTGTTTTAAGTACCAGGTGTAAATTGGCATGAACCGAATCTGAAGAAAGTAGGCTCTCAGCTTATTACAAAGTAAATTTCCTCTAACGCTTTTAAAAAGCTAAAACATAAAAAAGAGAAAAGAAGAAACCGTGATAGCATAAAACTAGACTATCTTAAGGGGAAAAAATTTAAGAAATTGAAATCAATACAGTCAAGGCATTAGCCTTGATAACTCTCGAGCTGCGTGCATCGAAAAGGTATCCCTAGTTGGACAGAGAGATAAACCCTTGTATCCACAAGTCAGTCTGGCTTTTACAGACGAACTCTCAAGAGAAAACGAGATTTTATTGACGAATAGTTTCGGTTTGCTCTATGAGCAACAGACCTATATATAACTTGAAGCAAGAGAAACAGAGGCAAGGGAATTTCTAATCAGTGACATGGTTCAAGAATATCCAACATCCTAAACAACGTAGGGATGAAAAATCAGAATACGAAACTAAAACAGCCAAATAGCAAAGTTTTTCAAACAAAACGGGAAAGTGGCTTAATGGCCATTTTTTAAGCAGACCTAAAAGTGAAGCGATTTATTATATCATAGAGCTTTTCAAGACAATCCTGTTGAGCACTTGGGGCTCTGGAACTCCTTACGGCTTGAGAGAGATGGCCAAAACAGTGAGCGCCTGTACCAGGCCTTTTTCTGGAGTCGAAAGGGTCCAAAAACTAGAGGAAGTCACACGGCAACACTTTCACACTACAACTTTCCCTGAAGGTATTTCTGGAATGCTGCTCCCCACGAGGATAATATCCGTTCAAAACTGCAAATCTAGAAGTCCTCGATATTGAGATTTCCTCAAGGAAATCTATTAGATATGCAATTTTATTAGTTTTGCTCAAGATTCCAGATGTCCCATACTCTGTTGGCTTTAGTTTGCAGTATGTTCCTGCAGGAGAACTATCTGATACCACAATTCTGCTTAAGAGTACCATCATTCCTTCCAAACTTTCTTCAGACCCGATTGCTGAGCGGCCAAATTCTTGTCGATCTAGAAGCTGGTGAAACTTCAATGCTTAAGTGTGGACATCCTGAACAAGATAGACTTCAAACCAATCTACTCTTGAATGGATATCTTGCAGCTCTCGCTTCTTCCGTCTCAGCTACTAGATTGACAAACTCGTTTTGTTGAGAAAACATGTTGGTTTGTTTTTTTTTTCAAATTTATAGGGAACTATATGAGAAAACATGTCTTTTTGCTGTTTGAGTGGGATTTGAACGTAACATTCATTCAAACTAATAAAATCATTTTATGCACATCACAATCAAGAAAGAAAACAATACATAAATTTGGTGTGTTGTTTAAATGGGTCCAACTAAACCATATCTAAATTCTCAAGTTTAACTTATGGGGATGTGAAGGATGAAAGACCAAGGTAGTTGGCGATGACTTTGTTGTTGAGGCCAATGATGGTTGGTGAAGGGGGCGGTGTAAGTCGTTCTGCTGCTGAGTTTTATGTGCTTCACCAAAATGACGGAAAATGAAGAAAATGTTCTGGAAACTGGTTTTCAATCAAACAAACAGGACCTTAATGACAGATGCAAACTACAAGACTTCAGTGCAAATAGATAGCAACTGGCTTGAATAAACTTGAAGGCATAAGATACTGACTTGGACCTTTTATCTATGCTCACTAAAAATGAGATATCAAGCAAAGCAAATCAAGGCACATTAATGTTATCACATAAAACAGAGAAGAAAAAAAAGATGCTCAAGCACGTACTCTTTTGCTACGTAGTCCATCATAAATGTTGAAGGCTTTCCTACAACAAGTGGCTCGCGTTGACAAGATCCAACAAGTGCACCTACCATAGAGCCACCACCTAAATCCAGAACATATTATTACAGCTTTAAGATAATTATAACGTAATAATGTTCAAACTTCACAACTGCTAAACTAGATGATTAATTAAACTTCAACCATTATCTTGACTAAGATTGCCTTGACATGTATTTAGTACTGCTTCATAATCCTGTACATGCCTTGTGGCACAACACTTCATAGGCTACTTAACAGATGACAATTTGATTCTTGCAGCCTGGTTGCCTAGAATCCTGCTATCATGACATGAGGAATAGGACTCATATTAATTAAGTAATTACACGAAAACCAACTTGTTTTAAACTCGTACTGTCCCTAAGCTCCTAAGAATAGCAAGGATATGGCAGACAGTCGTGCATCCCACCATTCACTCGTCTCATTTCCACAAGAAAGAAAATATCTAGACAAAGGGTTCATCATGAGAGAGTGACAACCCCAAGACAAGAGGTCTAGAGAAAGCAAATATTCTATTAAGCTCAGAAAACTATAAAGAAAACCAAAGGTCGCATTTGGCGCCACCCATCGGGAACCTGTCTCCGCCTCAAATGGATGTACTATTACGGTTTCAAGTGGGCTTCGGCACAACTGGGTTCTGGATAACTGGGACCAGTTATGAATGGGTTTGAGATGAATTTTACCACCCCCTTCCGACTTTGAAAGAGCAATTAACTTTCCGTATGGCATAGGACACCACTTTTTCGTGCAGTTATTAACAGCCTAGGAAGGTGATCTACTAACTAAATGTGCAGGAAATCAACTAATCAGCTGTTTTTGAACCAAGGTCACCTTTCGAAAAGCTTTTCTGGAGCTTGAAGCATAAAACACTTCAAACAAATAACTGCAAAATTAGAAGTAGAAAAATCTGTAAAGTCATCAGAGAGATAAACCTGCCCACTCCTGAGCATCTGTTAAATGAGTGACAGCATCACGATTTGTAGCAATGAACAGACACCCTGGGTTTTCACGTATGCATAGTGTCCCGTACCTTCCACGTGAAGAAACATAGTGCCAAAAGTCACATGATTGATCAAAATATAAAAAACAGAAGCATGTGACTAATCCTCACCAGAATCAACAGTGCTATAACTGTGTACACCAACTAAAAACTACAAAAAGTTAAAAGAAATTAGTAACAGATTACAATTAGGAGATTTACAGATGACAAGAAGAGGCATAACTTTGTGGTCTTACACAAACAAATTAGATTCACTTTTAACCATTGTTAACTAAAATGAAAGTATCAATAGCCTAATAACTTAGATGGTAGGAATAACATGTCATACAATGGAGAGGGTCCTGAGGAATCCTAAATAGGACACCTGCAGATGATAGGGCCTCGCAGAAAGCCCCTTCGTTTTATAGATAGATTTGAAGAAAAAATAAAACATGGATTTTACAGGGAATTCGGGGAAAAAAATTCTAATTGAAGCCCAACTTCGCAAGAGTCTTCTCTTTCTTCTTTCCATTTTGTTAACAAACTGTTTAGACTTTTGGATGTGAATATTGCCCATAAATTTCTAAAGTTTTTCCAAGGAAATCTAGTGTTGTACATGTGGTTAGAGCAGGACTTAATATGCTACCAAAGTCTTTAAAAGGAACATAGCACTATATATGATAAAATTGTGCTTACTGATGCAGAAGAAAGTCATAGTAATACAAATATAAAACAGTTACTCATGAGTGATACATGTTGAATCTGAAGTTTGAATAGCCAATCGTATAAAGGTGTGTTTTGAGACTCTCTCTTGTCAAATCGCCCATGTCATGCTGCATTCCATGTCCGTTTGAAACAAAGACTATGCCAAGTAAAAGTGGGCGGCATCAAAGTGTTCTACTCAGAAAAACCCAAAGCTAGCTAGCTACTGTCCTTTCTGTGCAAGACTGAACTAAGTTGTTAAAATGAAACAATCCGATTCTTAAAAATTACAATGTCCGTAATTAAAGAGGGTAGATGCAAATAAAGTTTATCAACAAGCAGAAGAATCCAATGAATATCCATTCCTGCATGACATCAATGTAGGAAAATCTAAATCAGCCAACATGCTGACTTCAGGCTTTTAAAGAGGGAAGTGCTCACCCCCCTCCCCACCCCCCCACACAGAAAAAAAGAAAACCAAACTAGTTACACTTTTTGTTAAAGTGCTCCTCTGAGAGAGAGAGAGAGAGAGAGAGAGAGAGAGAGAGAGAGAGAGAGCTACATCTTTCCAATACAGAATGGCTGCAGAAGGAAGAACTTTACTTTAAAGTAGTACTGCACAGAGCATTGTGAATTTCATTCCAAAAGATGATATCAGTGAGGTATCTGGAGGACTTACTGGACTTTGTAGTAGTTGAAATAGCGGTCAAATCCAACGACGACTGCCCCAACCTAAATGGCAATGGAAAAAGTTCTTAACAAGAAATGGATTATAACTCGAAAGAATCCCAAAGTAAACCCTACTTCACCTATGGAATTTAAGCCAATAATGCAACAAAGGCTGGAAAGTAATAGAAGTTACTAGAAGCAAGAAACAAGGCAATCATACATTCTCATCATGTTCCATCAAAAACCCAGGCTTTAGCTCAATCTTCTTCCCACCATCTTCCTGTGCAAAACAAAATATGAAGCCCACATATATTGATGCAGTGACTAGGAGATACTACAGATGGTCTGAAACCATACAAGAATGGTTTCAGTCTGGGTCCCGTTTTTAACAAATAACAATACTGAATAAAAACAACTATACTAGGAAATAAGTTTATCATCTGACCTAAGAAAGAGACACAGGTGTTATCCGGACGTAGAAAAGTAATAGGCATAGAGATATCATATGTATAGGTAGACAATCCAACACCATGCTCTATGGCTGTTCATGTCAGAAAAGCAGATGGTCCAGGAACTTTTATTTTTTTATTTTTTTCCTTCTCCGAGTCTTAGCGGTTCACCACTAATAGTGTTGTTTTGCCTAATTGCCCCTCATATGATTATTAGCCGCAAACCGGAAAACAAGACTTCACGACCTTTTTGTAGCCCTCTGGGTTGAATCCCGCATTTCATAACCGGCTGATTCTAGCGAAATGGTTTATGTGTTACCCAATTGATTTTAGCAGACAAGGAACGTTAAGGACATCCGCAAACATAGAGAGAAAAAGCGAGAGGAGAGTAAAAAAGAGCGTGAATTCTTAGACATGGTGTCAAGGTAACATGTGGTGCTTCCACATCCCACGAAGTAATTGATAAACTTTAGCCAACTCCAAGGTGGTTACCTATTCTTCGGCCCAATTTCACTTGCTCCCTATCAAGGGGTATAAGAGGCCATGCACTTCCTTGTCAGTTTCTTCTGAACAAGTTGGTTCTAGGTGAGACCGTTGCACATGGGGTTTTCTTGCACTATGGACAGAGTAAGGTGCTGCAAGTAAGACCAGTTTGTAGAATCAGAATGGTGATTGCTCGACAGCATTAGTTCTTGCAAGAACATTTGGCTTGGTGAAGAGTAGAGAGTTTCTGTTCTAGGAGGAGCTGTGCTCAGCTCCTGAGAAGACTGATCTACATGGGGCCTCAGTGTCACTCTAGATAGAGTGGGTACCACAAGTTACATCATTGGTCTTGCAAGAGCATTTTGCTTGGTGAAGAGTATAAATTCTATTAAAGGGGGAGATCTCATTGGTGATGGAGGTAACACACACTTTGAGGTGTGATATACTAAAGCAGCAGGTGGTGCTTTCCCATCCCACAGCGAAGAAATAGATGAACTCTGAAGGATCAGTACTTGATATACGCTTAAGCCTGTAGGTCAGTTGAGCCAGTTTCCCTTGCGCCCTAACATATCGTATTTTGTTTTCTAATAAAAAAAGTATTTGAGGGGCAATTTGGTAAAAATCACAAGAAAATTAAATTCAGGAAATCCGAGTTGCTGAAATAGGCAGTCGCAGATGTCCTCGAGGCATAAAAATGTCAGCGTGGGATGTGGAGCAGTTCCCATTTATTGGGATGTGTGTGTGCATGGAGAGAGAGGCAGAGAGAGTCCTTTCATATTAGCATCGTGTCTGCACAGTCTATTTACCATACAAAGGGGAAAAAAAACACTTTTTAATTGTCCAAATTATTCAGAAAATTATGTGTGAATCTACCAGGCGTGTCACTAAATCAGATTGTGCAGTGGAACCTTACGAATGACAACTCGACCAGCATAACAAGGAAAAAAATGCAACACTGTCTTATGAGTTACTATGTGCACACTAAATGCTATTTGAGGAACTTGAGTCTTAAGGAATATGCAACAGAAGAGGATGAGATCAGAGATGGTGTGGCATCAGGAATTGTGTGTGATACATTGTATAATGCAACTTTCCATGTCCGTTGATATGCACATTCCTTGGAATTTGGAAATCGTCTAATATGGTACTGCTATTAGCTAACAAATTTTTCTTACACTCCTGGCTTCGATCTCATCCGACATAGGATGGGGGACAGTTAATACATAACTACGCCAGACAGCATTATAAGTAAAAGCTCATTAGGAAAACAACCAGAAGGTGGTGAATCCAAGTCAGAGGATGTCTATAAAAGGGACCAGATCAACAACCCCCCTCCACCCCACCCCAACCCCCCACCCCGCCCAAGGGCTCAGACTGAAGATTTCTACATTTTGATTAAAGAAATGCAGGAAAATATACTCATGTTCACCTTTTAATGTCGATTTGAAGGAACTAGAAGGTATTACGAACAAAGTTACATTTTATATCAAGCATTTTAGTTTCAAGCCAGGTTTATACCACATATACATCCAAAGGGCCACCGTTTCACTGTTGGAGATGTACTACTACCCTTGAACGAAAATGAATCACACAACAGCAATTGCGTAAGACTTAAACATTACATACTGGATATTGGCACCACCTTGGAAGAAACGGTAAGTACTGACACAGTAATGGAAGTACATTTTGGGTTTATTCATACCGGTCCGCCAAGGTAATGAAAGCCGGCTAGCTCAAGCTCCTTCAAAATTCCATCCTCACCAATCACATAGACCTTGAAATTTAACCAGCACAAGGGTCAGTCATCAATAACATACTTCTTCAATATAACTACAATGGCAATCTTCACAAGGATCAGACTATGAAAGTAAAATTCTCCATGATGTAATGATTATAAAAAAGTAACTACTTGTCAGTAAGCTTTGAAGAGCATAACTTGATAAATGATGCCAGGATGTCAAAACCACTAGAAAGTAAGACATTACTTAGCATGTACACTCAAATTTGGAGCCTCAAAGTAGAGACAGAAAAATAGCGAACAAATTTAACTTTATTGATTTGAAAAGCAAAGTAAGTACAATTCTCTGAAAAAAAATTTAAACAAAGAAAAGGCCCTCCGATTCTTCGTGGGGTTGGTGCCAATGAGGGCTTAGCAGATCAAAGGGCGAGTTTGTAGTAGTTCATAATAGCAAACACCAACGGTTTGATACAAAAGTTTCTATAACAAAAGATACATCTGATTTGCGTATATGTGTTCTGGCTTGAAATACGCATTTTCTTACGCTCAGAAGACTTGATATTTG
Organism: Escallonia herrerae; assembly: GCA_033070095.1. Taxonomy (NCBI): domain Eukaryota; kingdom Viridiplantae; phylum Streptophyta; class Magnoliopsida; order Escalloniales; family Escalloniaceae; genus Escallonia; species Escallonia herrerae. The sequence goes on along the minus strand of JAVXUP010000810.1, from coordinate 144,518 downwards.
AAAGATGTATTGGCTTTTGCTTCAAAGATGATATTTTCAGTCTCTAAGACCTTGAAGAAGTGGTCTTCTTCTTGAAGACGTGTCTCTCTAATTTGGCAGAGCTTCCTATCGTCTCTGTGCTCTGAGGTCATCGCATGGACAGTAGTAGATGGGACTGTTGCCGTAAAACTGCACCTTCTTTATAATTATTTCCAGATTTGGTGGAATAAAATATTCATGGCATAGTCTCACTGGCTAACAACTTCAAGGTGTAGCATGGTGCACTATGGGCCAGACCACCTCATCACAATAAGTGGCGTAGTCCAATTGGCTTGCCACATCACTGTGACTAACCAAAACGATGATTATGATAACAAAGTAAAGGGAAATACTATTTCGACATCCTTATATGCTTTTCCACCCCCCTTTTTGTTCGCTAGTATATATTTTAGTTACAACTGTTAGTTTTTAGCAACAATTGAGGGGGTGGAATAGCATATTGGAGGTGGATATAGGCACTATCTAAAATCAATTGTGAAGTAATCTTTCCTCATAAGTCATAAGACACGTGGTAACTTTCTATTGGTTCACATAATATTTTAGGAGACACGTGCGAATGTCTTATTTGCCAGTAATTATGTAATCTTATGACAAATAGATGAAACGTAGCAATTTGTAACTGCTTTCCACACAGTGATGGTATGCCAAAGCTTGAAATTCATGAACATCCAAATTGTCAAGCATTCAAAGGTCTGAGAAGTCAAATTATAATACATCAACCATGAACGGCTGAAATCGTGTAAAGTATATATGTTTCGCTACATAGGAGTCAAGATGGAAAATTTTCTCTTCTAGCAGTTGGTACCTATAATGCAAACAGGCCTGGACTTCATGCAGTTACACTGAAATTAGCTTTCACGATTTACTCACTAATTGGCCAGGACATACAAGTCCGTAACTACATACCTTTTTATCTTTTGGGAAATCAATTGACTTCAAATATGCAGCAGCAGCAAAAGATGATGCAAAAATTTCCTCCTGAAAAGTGCCATTAAGTTAGAAATATTCAGGACTGACATAAGAACTTTGACAGAACGAAGTTAAACCAACCTCAGTGACACTAAGACCGAGTGTTTCAAACTTCTTGCCGTATTGTTTCCTTGACTTTGTTGAGTTGTTTGTAACAAAAATTAATCTCTTACCCTGAATAAGAAAATTTAAATCAGAAACTGATTGGATAGCTTTAACCACAAAGCCAACCGTCCTAGCAATAATAAGGAACCACAACTTTATAGGCCCTAGATCGCTACAATAACATAAAACACCAGAGAAATAATTTAACAAGATACAAAAATAAATGCACATTTCTAAATCACAGATACAGACCTTTGATCGGAGCATATCAAGAGTTTGTGGGACTCCATCTATCAGACTATCCCCTTTCCATATGACTCCTGCATAATGTTAAGCAGCTAGCACATAAACTTTCTAGCACTTCAAATGTATAAGATGCAAAACAGCCTAAACTAAAGAGCACAGGCACTCCCCTCCTCCTCCCCAACGCACCCACCCCCCAACAAACCCCAAACCTAGTAGATACATAATGTGGTATGTCAAGTGGAAAAAACAGACTCATACACCTACAAGGGCCTTTATTCATTCCAAATAGAAGCCGAGCCAATTGTAAGGAATAACCTTGTGATTCCATATTAGCCATGCCATGCCAAGCCAAGGTAAGGCAATGCCATTGAAAGGCAAGGCAGTGAAATGCTAGCACCACGCCAAGCCATGCCAAGGCCAAGTCGATGCCAAGACAACATTAACTTACATACTTCCACATTTTGGTTAAGAAGAAAAGTACAAGAAGAGCTACAAAAATAAAGTTATGCTCTTGGACATCTATTTATTGTCTAATTATGTACATCCGTGTAAGAAGGATTCAGTGATCAACACTAAAATGCTGATAGATTGACGAGGTTCTTGCACTAATAAACATCAGTTTAGCCGGCCTATTATGACTATGGAAACTGTTTATCTATATGCATTGATATTGCTTGAGGCGATACTTGGATTGAAAAATTAAACAACCATGCACTAGAAGCAGCTTTCAATGTTTCTTCAGGAGAAACAATTATGGTTGCAAAAGAAATAAATCACATTAATGCTAGAAGGCCAAAAAAAAAAAAAAAACCCTCAAATGTAATGAACATAACATCATAACAATTGCATAAGCACATCGCAGTGGAAAGGGATATCTAAATCACTTTAACAACTCATTCCCTTGCAGCATTCCTTCATTAAACCAATTATCTAGATTTCATCACCATTATAGTTCAGATCAATTCCTCAACAGAGAACCAAACGGGTTTGTTGCATTTGGGCCAGTGCGACTTTCCAGGCAGTGTACAAGACGGCCCTAAAAACTTAAACTCCAAGATATCCTCTCCAATGCTAGCAAACCATAATGTACATGATTTTTCGGGGGTGCCAAAGCAGTGTACAAGTTCTACTGCAGTTGCAAGCACGAAGATATACATGGTTGCCCATCCAGACCATGAGTTTGCCCACCTTGGGTCTCATAGCCCCACCTGATCAACCGACAGAAAAGAGAGAGGGACTCTGCTACACCTTTATGATTTAGAAAAACACAAATGGGCGTCGTGCATTCAACGTTCTAAAGAATTGATATCACCGCACTCTACTCTGTCACTTGTAGTCTAACTAGTTGAGAACGACTATCGGTAAAAAAACGTAAGTGAAATGTGGAGAAATACCGTCGCAATCAAAGATGAAAGTTTCGACGGAGTCAATAAGTTGGTCGGCATTCTTCAGGGGCTGCGCGGAGGCACGGGCCACGAGGCTCGAAGGGGCTGAGGCGGTATCCATGCTAGTCGCAGAGCCAGTGCTGTTGACGATGGACCTGCCAGAGCGGCAGAGAGGGTTTGAAATGTGACAGAATCTTGTCTTACTGTGGCCGACTTGGCTCAGAAATCGAGGAGAAGTTTGAGGGCTGATGAGGGTCGAAGCAGAGACTGATGCCACTTTGCTCAGCATTGCTCTAACTCCCTCTCTCCTTCTCTCTGTGTTTTCAGTTAAACAAACTCTCCGCGAGCCTCGCTTAGGTAATAATGTCGTTGGTTGGTTGGTGCGTGGCCATTTGAGTGGACGCAGCTTTTCTTATCTTTTTATTTTAAGGCGGGGGGGTTGCCATTTGGCCTTGGCGTTGCTTGGCCGTTCGTTAATTCAACGCTGACCCATATTCAATCTGATACACTCCATCTACAACTTTTTCAACTCTCGTCAACGACTCGTACAAGGCCCATGCTTGAACGCCCCAGTTAATCCTTCTACTTATTAGTATTAGGTACAATAAATAAACTTATTGACCCACACTATGACCCAATTTTTTTGTTGGGCAGATTTGTGTGGCTTCCAATCGGGAAGATTCAAAACGGGTAAATGAGTCGGGTTGTTATCGACACCTCTAGTCTTTGTTACCCGATCGAGAAGATGTTTAGTTGAAGTGGTTATTTCAAGAGATGTCTAATTGAAATAAGGGCATGTAAGCGAATCGAACTTTTCATAGAGTGACTCTGAATTTTTTCGTCTAAACGTCATTTATGTTTGTCTCAAAGATAAACGCACCAAATTTGAACCTGTAACCAGGCACATTGTTTAAATAAGATGAGCTCGAACATGATAAATCTCGGCTTGTAAATAAAACGATGACTTCCATGGATTCAACGTAATCATCATAACCGTCGATGACGGTGGTCTTTGATGCTGAACATTACAGAAGCAACATTGAGAAATGACGTTGTGACCTTGTTAAAATTGGTGAATGGACATCTTTTTCTGTTCTGTGTGTGTGTGTGTGTGTGTGTGTGTGTGTGTGATTTACTTGTATAAATTGGTGAATGGCTGCAATAAAAAAAAATTTGGTTTTACGCTTTTGATTACTTCAATTATGAAAATTCCATTTTGGAAGGACGTTGAGTGATACTAGGTTACCCTTATTTGATGTATTGTAGCAAATGCATCCTCTCAATGAATTGAACGACTAAATAGAGACAGAGGATACTTTAAAAAAGAAGACGTGAAAGTATGAAATGTCAATCTTGCCATAGGTAAGTCCTCGTTGCTGACGTTTGTTTAAGATTTTTGTTGATCGTGTTAGGATAAAAAAAAATGTACTGAAAAACATCCCATCAGAATGTTTAGCGATAAAATTTTGTCACTACAAGTGGTTTGGCAAGAGTCTCTGCAGCAAAAGTTTTCTCCTTCAGCGGCAGAGTTAACCAAATTCACCGTCCAAAAGGTTTCCATCGTAGATATCTCCTTTCTCGTTTCGACTCTTCAGCCACATAATAATAGGAGGTCGCAGGGCCAGCTCTCGCTTACAGTTTATGAAAGCAAACCTTACTTGGGTTTCCACTCCCATGGCTTCTCGAGCAGCACCACCATCTCCATTATCTCTCCTGCTAGGCCGCCAGAGCAGCAGCCGCCACCTGCACGAAGAGCTGATGCCACCTTTGAACAAAGACAGAACAAGAAGACTGGTGCTAAATCGTCGCTGTCTGCGCGTTTCGGCCGCACAAGTACCCATGGACGGACCACAAAGAGCCCCTCCAGGAGTAGACACAAGAATCCACTGGGAGAACGAAGATGAAGGTTGGATTGGAGGAGGAAGCAAGTCACGGTCGTCAACAACTCAAGAACAGAGCAAAGCATCAGAGGAGCAGAAGAAACAGGACTTACTGGGTGAAAAGTTCTCTGAATTGCTTAATACGTCGGCCAATTCCCATTACCAGTGAGTCTCTGCTTCTTTCGCGATATACGCACGTTACCTCCCAGTATGTTTGGTTTTTCTCTTCAAATATGTCAGCTATAATTCAATTATCTTTTCTAAGCAGCTAAATATTACAAACTCCTAGCAATCAAATGCCATAGCTAATTCGTGGACGACAAAAGTATCGCGTTAACCCATCAACCGTAGTTAATCTAGTTGTACAATTTGTTCTCCCGGGACAATGTTTGGCATGTTGAATAAGAGCTTTGGATAGGATAACAATTAACCTATCTGGTGTTTGGGCACACAAATAAAGGGCGGATAAAATATCCGACGGACTTCATTGTTTTATGCCACCTTTGTGGGATAATTCTATACTGTGTGCGTGTGTGTGCTGGAGGAAGGGAGCGAGGGGGGGTGGTGGTTTACAATTTTATCCTGGCTCTTGGGATGAAAGAAAGATGGGCAAGAGGAGTGAAGAAAGGAAGAGAGCACCGCACCCACCACCGCCGCGTAACCCATTGCCACCGGCGACCTTCTTCAACCTTGTCAACGCCTTCTTCAACCTTGTCAACCTTTAACATCTTTCTATCGCCGACCTTGGCAGTTTCACATGCCAAGGTCAACCAAAGCACTCCATCCGTATGACACAATGCTAAAACGATGGTGTGGTGATTGGTTATGGTGGGTGCGATCTATATACGGGTGATGGAGTTTGATGCGGATGATGTTTTTTGAATTAAGGGATGTATGGGCTTGGTGGCAGTTGGCAGTGACGGTGGTTTTGGGTTTGTAATTGATGATGGGGTGGTTGCGTGTTTGGATTGTGGTTAGGGATGGCAATTCAACACCGGCGGATTCCCGACCCGCCCTAATCCGACAGGAGCGGGTTATTTTGACTTTGACCGGAATTATGAGGCAGGTATGGTATTAAATTTTTTTACCCCCAACGGTGCAGGTCGGGCTCGGTATTCTATTAAATTCGTCCCAGTATTCGACCCGACCCCTGGCTCGCGGTCCACCCCGTTTTAATTAAATATAACCCTTATTTACTAAGCAATCACAGCCCTCCATCCAGTACTATAAATATTCAAAGAAACCCTACAGCTAGCAGTGCCTCTTTCATCTGATCATCTCTCAACCACGCCGTCTCTCTTCTCTCAATCTGTGTTCCTGCTGCGCCACTCAGCGCCTCTTCTCCCCCTCATCGTCATCGGTCACCCCTCACGGCCACAGACGACCTCCACCTCACTAGCACCTAACTGTCCACCAAACAGCATCACGACCACCTAACAGCCCACCAATCACAGTCCACCTCAACCAAACACCGTCACCACCACCTCCACCGCTACTACCACCTAACCGTTCATCGTCCACCATCACCCCCGCACCTCTCTGGACAAGGCAACTTTCGAGGCTCGACCTTTGATGGACTATTGATGGCAGGAAAAAAGATCTTGGATTGATTTCGTTCCTACCCATCGATAGCCAAGAATGAAGGCGCCTAACATAAATAATCCATAATCTGTCTGTATGTTGTTTTGGTGCTTAGCTTTGGGATTGCTAATTGTAATTCCAGGAAAACAAAATAACTTGGAGTGATTAAATTCCCCGTTCCCTAGTTCTTCTTTATGTTTCTGATCACCTAAATTTTTAGTTGGAATTAATGGGTGTTTCATTTTCGGGTTTGCATGTTTTTCTTATCATTGATGTCCTCATCTTCAAGAACCTTTGGTTTCTGGTATTTGGACTGGTGGAGATTCATTATCCTCAGCTAGTCTTCTTCAGCTCTGGAGTTTGGTTTTGACCGGAGAGTATTGAAAAATCCATCTGATGCAAAGAAGATTGGGGTGGGGGGGGTGGCCTAGGCGGGGGCGGATTTTTTAAAAGTCCGCCGGACTGGGATGGTATTCCCATATCTAAACCCGACAACGGGGCGGGGTGGTTTAAAAGAACTATTGGGGCGGACGCGGATTTTATAATATCCGTATCCGACCCGCTCCATTGCCATTCCTAATTGTGGCTGCAGTGGTGGTGGAGGTAAGTTTGCTGATGTGTTGTGTGTTGATGGTATTAGTGGTGTGGTGGTGAGTTTAGGGCGGTGATAGGGTGCTGGTATGGTGGTGGGTTTAGGTTGGCAGTAGGTGTGTCGATGATGTTAGTGGTGAGTTTAGCGTGGTTGTGGGTGTATGTGCTGATGCGGTGGTGAGTTTAGGGTGGTGGGTTTAGGGAGGTGGTTGTTGCCAGTAGCAAAAAAATGACAATATAATCTTATTTGTTAGGATGATGAACATATGAATTACTTATCCGGCCTGTAATTTGGGTTTGATACAAGTACTGGACATAGTTTATATTTTATCTTACTGGGTATATTATCTGAGTTTATCTGCCCATATCCTGTCCTATCCAATTGAATATTTTTGCACGCCAAACACAATTTTAAATTAATAACAAGGGTAAATTACACTAAACACCCTTGAGGTTTTACGTAATTACACTCCATTACCGCTATCTTTAAAAATTACACTCAGTTCAAAAAGTAACTTTTTCTCTTACGGTGTTAATGGTGCAATACAAAAAGACATGAATGCCCCTCAGACTGTTTTCTTGGAATTTTGTAGGAAAACTTTACTCTCTCTCTCTCTCTTCCCCCACCCTGCCACTGCCAGCCCGACTACCACCCCGCAGATCGCCCCTGCCACATGAACCCGATAAAGAAGGTCACTGATCCGCACAGCATCAGCGCCAGTGAAATCCCCAGCAACAGCGATGTGAATCCCGCCAGCGTCGTCAGCTGCAGGAAAAATTGGGAGCTGATGATTTAGGGTGTAGGTTTTTTTGCTGTCAGGGTTGGTCTGTGGGTGCTGCCGTGGGTTAGAGTTGGACGGTTAGTCTAGGGCAAGGCTTTTCTACTAGGGTTTTTTTGTTTCCCCCTTCCCCCTTGCCCTAGAAAGGTTGGCTAGGTTTGATTGCCGATTGTTAGTTGTGATTTTAGGTGGTTTCGATCTAGATTCTGTCGGTAAGGGGCCAAGGTGTGTGTGCTGGTTTTCGATTGAAGATAGTTTCCTCCGATTGAAGTTGTTTGGGAGGGTCCTAGGGTTGATCCTACTCCCGATTGAAGATGGTGTGGTCTGGTAACGCCGATGTGTCATCCGGTGATTCCGATGGTGGTTGATCGGCTATTGTGAGGGGCTTCTGGGGTTATCAGGGGACAGGCAGTGATGAGATGGCCGAAAAAGGTGGGTTACCGGTGCCGGAGTGGAGACCGTAGATCAAGGCACAGTTTCGATGAAGGTGACACATGTCTAGAACTTGGCTAGAGGCTGCAGTGTGCTGGTTCTGGAAAAATTGGGAGCTAGGGTTCTGGAAGAGGGATTGAAAGGTGGAGAAAGAAGGTCAAAACCCTAATTTTTAAATTAGGGGTTTTCAAAACAAAATTAGGGTTTGAAATCTTTCACTCCCTCAGGGGTATTTTGGGTATGAAAATTACATAAAGTAATGTGTCAGGGAATCTTTTCACGGAGTTGGGTCTGCCGTTAAATGTGTGTAGTTGTGTGTAATGCGGGTACAAACCTCGGGGGGTCGGAGTGTAATTTTTAAAGATAGCGGTAGTGGAGTGTAATTACGTAAAACCTCAGGAGTGTTTAGTGTAATTTACCCTAATAACAATGTGTAACCAGTAGACGCTGTCATAGAAAAGGGGAAAAGGGATCCATGACAACAAGCAGCTATTGCTCAGTGCCTGAAGTGTGATATAAGGGATTGTATCAACTCATATACGAAAGAAAATCCTAAAAATCACTTGAGCGACAAAATACTAATAAGGCTAACTATTTAAAATATACATCTATAATAAACCCTTATCTATTTTTATTTGCGATTGAAACCCCAATCAGTGGTGAGGTCACATGTAGCCTATGGTGGGTAGTTGCCCACCTTGTGTTTCGGACCATTTTTTTAATAAATATTTGAAGTACCAATTTCATATTTTCTCAAGTAAATAATGGAAAAATTGATCGTTGCATGAAGCTTTTTCCACATTAATTCAGAAATTTTTTTCGATTGATATTAAACTTTGCCCCCTTATTCATCATTCCTCGCCACGTCACTGAGCCGAACTATCCCTAGTGGTAATTGGTGCAACAACTTCCCTCTCCCATGATGCATCTCGTACAATGTAAGACTTGGTCTAGGTAGGGCTGAAAATGAATCGAGCCGTTCACGAACGGCTCGTGGTTTGTTCTCCAAAAAACTCGTTCACGTTCATTCATATAATATACAAACCGAACATGAACAAGTTTTTAGAACTCGTTTATTAAAGAGCCGAACATGAACACTCTAAAATGTTCACAAACGTGTTCGCGAACAACCAATTTAAATTATATTAATTATAATTATAAGATGTTTGAAGAATTAATATCTACATCAGCCATAAGTTATAATTTAAACTTAGAGGCCAGGCCCTAAAGTCAATTAAGCCAAAATCCCAAGCCCAATTATAAACATAGAGCCCAACCCCTTAAATAGCCCAACAACATCATAATAAACTAACTATATAAACTAAAACCTAAACAAGTAAACCTAAATTCTCACAAGCAGCCTCCTTCTCCCCCGTCTCACACACACACACACACACAGATCGCACATAATCCCCCCTCTCTCTCTTCACACATGGACATCCTATCATCGACGCTGTCATCACATGTCTTCAGCCGTCATCTCGCCGTCGCCGGATTCCGATTCGACAAGAATAGAAAGGAAATAAAACGGTCGATAACTATTGAGGGGTTGGTAACTATTGGGAACAAAGCTGCGAACGCAAGGGCTCAACCTAGAACACTTGGAGAGGGATCTGATTCATAAGAGGCATGCATCATCCGTTGTTTGTCTTCATCGCCTCCGATCGAGATTTCTTTTTCTAGTATTTTTTATTATGCACTGTCCTTGTATCTTTTGTATATTATATTTTTGATTCATTATAGTTTGATTGATTGATGGATTTGAGGTTTTTGAGCAGATTTAGGGATTTGGTTAGAAGTTGAACACGAGCATGGGCCAAGTTTTCGAACTCGAGTTCGAGTCGCATTGTTAAATGAGTTGAACGAGTCGAGCTCGAGTTTTACAGTCACGAACTTGAGCCGAGTTTGAACATTAATGTTTTGACTCTTAACAAACTCGAGCCGAGCTCTTACAGGCTAAAACTTAAACGAACCGAGTTCGAACACACCTATGTTCGGCTCGAACTCGGTTCGTATACAGCCCTAGGTCTAAGCATGGTTTTAAAATCTGATAACAAAACTAAGGACGTAAGACTTTCTGGCCCTCCTTCTTAATATATTGCTTCTTAATTGACATTAGAATACTTACCTTGACTTCCCTAGTTCATAGTTTTTAGTTTGCGTACAATTATATTAGTGTAGTTTGAAATAAGCTTTCTATTAGAAAGATAGGAAATTGTTCGTCTCTAATTTTCTCTGCGTCCTATAAACTTGCAAAGTTACTACTTGAAATGGGTGAGTGCCTGAACAAGAAAACCTTGGTCATGCACGATGTTATTCTGGTAGAACCAAATAGATTAGAATGCTTTGGCAATGGCAAGTGTTGGTCAATATCACATACGAAAGATGAATTACTTAGCCTATTTGATAGTGCTCAGCATTAGTTTACTTCCCGAACATGATTCTGAGCCAACAACCTTTCCTGAGAAAATACGCAATTTTAATTTTTGTTGGGCATGGAAAAATCGGCAACATCTTCCAAATAACGAGAAGCGCTGTAGGAACCTTGATCATTAGTTGACTAACTTTTCTAGATTGTTACATGTTAAGTTATCATTTGCTCTTAAAGTAAACGTTGATAGAGAATAGACCCAACAATGTATATCATATACTAAAACATGCCAAATTAACTTTTCTAACACTTGATTACCAACAATTACACCTACGATACAAAGTTATTTTGGCTGCGATCTTTCGACCACTAAAAGAGGACCTGAAACTTGATCCCCTTGTAAATGACATTGATTAGGTTCCTGGGTGTCTCGGCAGAAGCTGACTTGGAAGAGATCAAAGCCGCTTACCGGAGGTTATCGAAAGAGTATCATCCAGACACAACCTCACTTCCCCTCAAAGCGGCCTCAGAAAAGTTCATGCAACTGAGAGAGGTTTACGACACATTAAGCGACCAAGAGAAGCGTAGGTTCTACGACTGGACACTTGCTCAGGAGGCTGCCAGCCGTGAGGCCGAGAAGATGAGGATGAAGTTGGAGGACCCCTACATGCAAGAGATAGAGAACTTCGTATCTGTTCCGGACATGGTTGATCGTCTTGGTGGAAGGAATATGGAGCTAAGTGATCAAGCAAAGTCTGCTCTCACCTTTGATATTGCGATCATCATTTTCGCTATTTGTTGTATTATTTATGTCATCTACTTTAAGGAACCATATTATTAGTTGACTCATTTGTCAATGTAATTTTGCAGCACATATATAATACATGAAATTACAGTAAACTATGGTCTTTCAACTCTTCGATTTGATTAATTAAGCCATTCTGTTAGCATTCGTCGACGTGAGCACCGTTAAGTGCTAATGTGCCTCTCACATGGGCTTAATTTAAGGATATTTTTTGTAAATTAATCATACAAACTTTCACTTTTTTCATTTTTTTCAAATAAAGGTAAAGACGCTATATTTTACTAAATCTACATCCTATGATTACTAAATAGTCAAATAGTGTCACTAATACATCACGAGACAACAAATTACGTGAATTTAGCCTAAAATGGTACGGATTTGGCCCTTTCTTTTCCATTACATTTTCATTGACATCACCAACCATAGACCACCACTGAATACCACTAGCCCACCACCAATCTGTGACCACCCCCATACCTACCTTCAAGCCATAAAATAATACCACCAGAATAGCACCATCACTTCTTTCCTCTTGGTTAATTGGGTTACTAATCTAGCCTTATTTTTAACCACAATTCCCGATTCATCAAGTTCATTTGTATAAACCCATTTTTTTTTACCAAGAATTCAGTGTTGTTGAGGTTTACGCACTAATGTTCATACTAGTTTTTTTTTTCTAGGGGTAATCACATTTAACGCTCCACAAGTATCTCAGGTTTTTGAGTTGGCCCCCTTGGGTACTAATTGACAAAATTAACCCCTCAAAGTTTCGTATTTGTTAAATAAAGACAAATTTTGGATTTTAGACAAGCAATTGGTCAATTAATCTGTAAAAAGACATAATTGCCCCTACAATCAGTCAATCCTTATCTCTTGATTTCTCTAAACAACTAAATCACTACCACATCAAAGCTAACCCACCCAAAACCATCAGTCCACCTGCCACCATTACAACCACCACCACCAACGAGCACTCCAACAACAACCACTGCTCCAAGCCTAAGAACCACCTATATACATAGTATATACTTGCAAACCCTACCCCAACCACCAAAACCAAACTCCTCTATTCCAAATCCCCAATGTCAATATAATCACCTTCCCCCAACTAGAACTCCTCTGCTTACAATCCTTAGAACCCCAACTTATAGTCCTCAACCCCCCCTAAACACACGCACACATATCCACAAAAACACACCCTTTTGCTAATCACGGCTACAGTAGATACACACAACCACACCATCGTAGATCAACATATTAGTGGTGACGAGGTGCTTAAGCGATGATGGCAGTATTGCTAGTTATGGTTCGTTGGTGCTTTTTTATAATATAGAAACATTGAAGTAAGAAAGGCAATTTTGGCATTTTGGTGAATAGTTAAGGGTAATTTTGTTGTTTCACATCCATATTTCTTCGGGTTAAATTTTGTATAGTTTTGGGGGGGGGGGGGGTCAATTGTTGTAATCGGTATCCGATGTGTCAAACTAAAGATTCACAATAGTTTGAGGGGTTACATGTGATTACCCTTTCTTTCTAATTAAATAAGCTATACTTGCATAACAAGCATTCAAGCTTCATGGTTTTGAACTTCAGAAAATTTTTAAGATTCAGTTTTAGAGAGAAATTAAATTAAAGATTTGTTAAAGGGAATTTGTAATTTTTTACCCAACTCAGAGGATTACCTAGATTGGTTGATTCTTTCTTATATGTCCAATCTTTAAGCAGAGTTTGAGGAGCAACAAATATTCCCTTTGAGAATTTGATTGTTGGTCCTCTATTGTTCCAAAGTTTCCATGCTATTGTGTATCTCTTCTATGTCAAATATTAGCCCTCAAAAGAAAATGATTATTCTGATCAAATGTAACATTTATAGATCTCCCACAATTATACTTGCCATGCTATTATGAGAGAATATCCAAAAAAAAATTCTCTTATAGATTTTTCAATCAAACTTACCAAGGTCGTAAATTAAAAATAAAATGTACACACCCAAGGTTCTTAGAAAGCTCACATTAGGCTTCTTTTCTTTGAAAGTTTGTAAAGGATATTCAACAAATTTTTCTCAATGTGACTATTAAAACATATAATGCAGAAATGAACTGTCTCCACCTAAAAGTATTTAGGCAATCCATATTCTTTAAGCTTTTGTGTTGCTTGTAGTGAACTATCTAGTTGTTCAACAATACAGTTGGAGGAACATTTTTGTTTCTAATTACTTCAAATTATCAACAATTGTAGGAAACGAGTATTCACTCTGTGATGGATTCATCGAGAAACATTCTAAAAATGTATATTCTCGAGGCTTCTAGTTCATCTTAGAAGAAATAGGTATGGAAATTTAAATCCAATCCGACGGATATCCGATGCATCTCGGTCCGTTAGGAGCGGGTAGTTTTAGTTTGACCGGGTTATGGGGCGGGTATGATATTTATATTACAAATCTGCACCGGTTACGGGTCGAATTTGGTATTCTCTTTGATCTGCCCCGGTATCTGACCTGTATCCGCCCTGATTTAATATAAGGGTTAATTACACTCATGTCCCTGAGGTTTAGGTGATATTACAGTCAAGGACACAATGTTTCAAAATGTAACAGTTGTGTCCTTCCGTCATTGTTCCGTTAAAAAAATATACGTATTTGTGTATATCATCAGTATGTATTTTTTAAATGACAGTATTGCTCTCATTCGTATATGCAAAAATATATACCACATAAAAATCTCACCCGTTCCATCCCCTCCCTCGCCCCACACGCCAGCATCCCCATCCCTCACCCCACCTTGTCGTCGCCAGCCCCTTCCTTCACCCTATCTCGCCACTAGTAGCCCCTCCCTCACCCCACCTCGCAGTCAGCAGCCCTTTCCCTCACCTTATCTCGCCATTGACAGCCCATTCCCTCACCCTATCTCGCCGCCGATAGCCCCTCCCTCACCCCACCCTACCAGCAGCCCTTCCCACACCTCACCGACAGCCTCTTCCCTTACCCCACCCCGGCTGTAACGACCCGGTCCACGGCCCCACCACAGGGCATTGCCTCCCTCAAAAGGGCTAGCCAAATAGGTACTTATGAGTTCCTTGGCAAGATCTTATAAGGGTCATCTCATACTACTCCACATCCGATGTGGGATATTACAATCTCCCCTCCTTATACCTTAGCGTCCTCGCTAAGGCTCAATCGCACATAGCCCAGAATCTTCCTCTCTAGCCAATGTGGGATATACCGGGCTCACCCTTCGTTGCCTCAACCATCCTCTTGATGTGGGATATACCCGGGCTTGCCTTCGTTTCCCCAACCATCGGCAACCCGACTGGATAGCCCAGCCCGAGTTTTCGAGAGTCGGCTCTGATACCATCTGTAACGACCCAGTCCACGGCCCCACCATAGGGTATTGCCTCCCTCAAAAGGGCTAGCCAAGTAGGTACTTATGAGTTCCTTGGCAAGGTCTTATAAGGGTCATCTCATATTACTCCACATCCGATGTGGGATATTACACCGGCAGCAGCCCCTCCTCACCCTACCTTGCCAGAAACCATCGCAGACGCACGCCGCCAACCCACTCAATGAACCCCCGCCTACCCCACTTCCTTACCCACAACCACCAACCTCTGCCTCTGCAACCACCGAATTAACACCCCTCTGCCCTAGATCTAGCCACCCTGTCACCACCACCATCACTAGGTTACCCACCCACCCAGCCCCACGCTTACACACTTACCCCCACCATGAGCCACATACGCGACCTCTGCCGCGACATGCCTCTACTAGCCACTGCCGCATCCTTGCATAAAATCCTCTATTCTGCGGTCTTCTACTTGTTCATGTGCCGCCTCCTAGACAAAAGAGAAATTCACACAAAAATTTGGGGAAAACCTTCTTGGGTTGATTCCCCTTTATGGCGACAGCGCGGGGAGGGGGGTTGGTTGGGGGTGATGGTGGCTGTTTGAAACCGAAAATTAGGCTGAGAGGGATTTGGTGGAGATGAATCTGTGAGAATTTTAATGATAGGGATTGTGGGAGATTTTGGAGGCATTTGGTGGGTGGGTCAAAGGTGGCTACGTGATGGCGGCGCGGTGGAGGTGGTGCCGACGCCAGCGCCGTGCGGTGATTCTGTGGTGAAAGATGTTGAAGAGGAAGAAGAAACGTAAACCCTTTCATGGGGCAAATCAATAATTGCAATCATAGTTAGGGGCAATATGGTCTTTTCATGTAAACCGTTAGGTATTTGGGTATTCCGTTAGGTCAAAGGACATAAGTGCCTATTTTCTAAACTTATGGATACGCGTGTAATTTCACCCAAACCTCAGGGACATAAGTGTAATTAACCCTTAATATAATCATAACCTTAAAATTACATGCATTCCTAGCCATCCATCAGGCAATATAAAAAGTCACAACAAGAAAACCTACTTCACTTTTATCTCCTCTCTTCTTCTCTCTCTTCTCTCAAGCTATCTGCCTCTGCAGCCGCCGCCTTCTTCTCTGCCCAGACCATCAATCTCATGGCCACAAACTAACTTGACTGCACCACCAAACACCTTCGTCATTATCACCGCCCATGGTCACAAATCACCTCCATCTCACCACCAAACACCGGCCTCACGGTCACTCCTCCAATGCAAAAAACCCCCTCCACCCCACTAATACCTTACATTCGTCGTCCACTGCCCTTCAGTGAAGAAGCCACTGCCTTATTCATGTAGTCCTGAAAAGGCTAGAGAGATGCACTATCTCAAAGGAATAAAAACGCTGAAAATATGCCCATTTCTTTTGGTGTTGTAATCTAATTTTTTCTTGTTTGGGTTTTGTGGGGGTTGCCGCCAATTGCCACTCTTGGTTTAGTCGATGCCTGGGAGGCAGTCAATTATGCCACAGCTGCCGAAGGGGCATATTATGGATCGAAAAAGCTAGGCCCCTAAACTCTCTCGGATTAAACCACAGAGCGGTAAGATTTTCAAGCCGATAAGTAAATTAGCAACATTTACGGAAAGAACAAAGGTAAGGTTTTAGAAGAGTTTAGGGGCTAAACTTCTTAAAACCTCAAGAAAAATATCCGGATTTTTTGTAATACATATTAGTTTCTGTTTGAAATTTGCAATACATGTACAGATGAAAAACAGGGGTGGTTGGGATAGTTCGATGTGGATTTTCTCCAACCACAAAGAGCGAGGAGACGACGGGTCGGGTTTTATAAAAGTCCACTGGTTCGGGATGGTATTCCCATCTGTTGACCCAGTGGCAGGGCGGGGTGGGGTTGTGCAGGAGGACAACTGAGGCGGGTATGAATTTCATAAGATCCGCACCTGACCCGCCGCATTGCCATTCCTAAGAAGAGAAGTCCATAAGTGACTTGAAGAGCATCCCAAATACTCTTAGCCGAATCACGATATGACTCGATTGATTTCATCTGTTTCTAGAGCACAAACTTTAGCCCTGGAATTAAAACAACGTATCTATTATGATCATTAACTTCAGATTTTCCCTTCAGAATAAGTTTTTTCCCACCAATTTAGTGGGAACACAAAAACCTCAATTATTCTTCATATTTCAAAATCTAAAGATTTCAAAAGTACTTCTATTTTAACCTTCCATACATATATGAGGACCCATTAGGATATGAGTGTCTGGTAATTAATTATCCTTGAAGATTAAAAAAACCCATTTTGATTCTTTTGGTGTTAACAAAAAAAATTGAGAGCTGAGGCTCTAATGCCACTTGAAACCAATAAAACAACCCTCAAAAAGAGGAAGAGAGATGATATTGTTTTTTAAAAATTATTGGAGAAATTAAAATTAATCACAATCATATATCTCAGCCAAAATTACAGAGCAATAACTAAAGATATTGAGTCAAAGGTATCTGAGAAGTTAGATTTAAACGTTTCAACTTGAATTATACTGAAGTCTACATCGACCTCTTCAAAGAAAACCCTTGAAAAGCCCTAAAATCTACTGGTATGGTCTACCTTTGGTTCAAGACTTAACTAACGTACAACCGTCGGGTGCCAAGCCCACAACAAGAACAAGTTTTGATAACTCGAAAGCTTCAAAGCTTACTAAGCTTTGGTACAAGATGATAGAAGATAATTTAGTTTGAAAAAGTGGAGCTCTCTAAAAAATGAAGATATGCATACTTGTAGTTCTAATCCATGGAGTATGGGATACCTGATGGATAAATAGTTCAGTCTTTGTCAAATAATTCTCACACAGATGCTTGCCTTTAATGATGTAAAATGACAAAGAAAATTTAGTCCTTGAGATTCGATGTTTTAATAGTGAAGGGAAGCTTAGAATTAGTTTTGACAGTGTATGATGAAGGTCAAAATCATCCTATACCAATTATTATAAAATTAAACATGTACTAAATCTAGCCGTTAATTCCAAATGTATGATCTCAAGTCAATTGTTTTCTAATTTTAGAGGGAGACTCTTTGGAAATACAATGACCTTATTCGTCATTGTAGTCAAATGTTATGGCTATTTCAAGAAAACCACTTTAATTATTTTGGGCATTAACTTGTCTAAAAAAATTGGACTGAGGTAATCATATTTGAGAAAACATGAATAGCTCCAAACTTGACCAATTATCTAGAAACACATTTATTTGAAAAATCATGAACTCCCACCATGCAAAATATGTGCTAGGGTCATTCTAGTCCGGGGTCAGCTTTCCAAGCATCAAACAAAGGCTAATTACAATAAGATAAGATAATTGCACTTGAGAGTAACTTAGGTGCTGTTTGCAACCATTTTTTATCAATTTTTTTTATATTTTTATCAGTTTTTTATTCAGTTTTGAAGACTGAAAAAAATTATCGATGTTTGGTTCACAAATTTTATTTTTTTCCTTTAATTTTATAAAACAGTTTTTTTATATTGGACTGTTTTTAAAAACTCCTTGAGAGTTTTTGATTTTCAGTTTTAGTTTTTAATTTCAGATTCAACCTTCAAACTTCACTAGAAGTAATTTGGAACCCACATTTTTTTTTCATTTCATCACACCCACCAGCTACCCCCAATCCCCACCACCACACTACAAAATTATCGCCATCGCATCGCCACCATCGACATTGCCGTCTACAACCCTGATGTGGACCCATCACTGCAAGCCACCCCAACATCGTCGCCAATCATATCGTACCCCATTACCATCACTGCGCTGACAAATCTGCCCACCATCGCAGATCCACTACACATTGCCACCCATATTATTGCCCCAACATCACTACCGCAACCAGAGATCTGACCCACTGTTGTAGCCCCATCGTCATAGATCTGCTTCACCCATCGTCGCACATCAGCTCCACCCACCGCCATTACCGTCGCAGATTTGCTCCACCCACCGCCACTACACATTGCCACCCATATCCCTGCCCCAACATTGCCACCGCAACCAGAGATTTGGCCCACCCTTATAGCGCCATCGTCACAGATCTGCTCCACCCCAACATAGCACATCAGCTCCACCCATCGCCATTACTGTTGCCTCACCATCGCCACTCACAGCCACAAAAACATTAGTGGGTGTGATTTGATAAAGGGGGTCGTGGTGGGGGTGATGCAAGTTTAGTGGTGGTGTTGACAGGAGGTGGTGCTTCGAACGTGGCTGGAGGGTTCTGTCAGAGAGAAAGAGATTTTAAGGAAAAATGAAAAAAAAAGAATGAAGAAAGAAAACCCATAAACAAATACTATTTACCAAATATCCATCTGTGTTTTCTCAAGAAAGAAAAAAAAGCATAGCTACTTTTGGTTTTTTATTTTTTAGAAAACCAAAACTAAAAACAGTCCCTTAGCCTGTGCATATTGGTTGCTCTTTGACGTTTGACTTGGCGAAGCTTTCTTAGCATTTTCACCATATACTTTTAAGCTCCTTTCATCCATTTCACATAACCAGGTTCCACCGTGTGTTGTCATGATTGTGCATGAACATAACTAGTAAGAATCCACTCAAACTACACATTAAAATCCAATCAATATGTTGTTATCATCAAAATAAAATGCCAGCCTTTGTTGTCCAACCACAAGGCTAACAGTTTCTTTCGTTTGGCAGTTTTCCCCTCAATCCATATGCAAAGCAAATGGAGACTCGAAAGAGCCTATTATTTATGAAAGCTACCAGAATGACTCAATTGTCCAAATCGAAGAGTAGACTGACCTTATCGATACAAATCAAAATTCAGTGATTAAACTAAGAAAATTTTTCGAAGTCCAATAACCGTAGTCGTAGTTCTCTCATAATAAGATATGAATGTTCCTATTGTGTATGCGTGTGTGTATAAAATAAGTATACATGTTAAAACCAACTTAGAAATATTCCATAATCTTACCAGATCTTAATTACATGAAATGCCATATAAAGGATTATAGAGAACTTGGTTCATTCTGAATGATTCAATTGATTGTCTTATAATGAGTTTTTTTTTTATCAATAGCTCATTTATGTTTTTTTTCATAAGCTCGATTAGACCAAAGCATGCAATGATGTTGAAGCCAAGCTTCACAACAGGCCAAAACCTCACGTACTAGCTTGGGTTAAGCTTGGACGACCCCCACCCTTCTAAATTTTCGAAATCTATCTAAGCTGGATTATATTTAGATCGGATTTCTAGAAAGGCGATACAAAACAAAGGAGATACAATCTAGCAGAAGGTTGTACAAGCAGTATTGTCACTTTTCTTTTGTTTTGAACTCACAAACAGGAGGAAGGAGGAATGAGAAATAATTTCTTTTTTCTTCATTTCACTTGACCTGAAATTAACAACAAGCTGAAACTCTTTAGAATTCTATGTAGACTAATTTCTTTTTGGCCCCCTAAGCTTGCTATCGTAACCAACTTGATCTTTCTTCCTTTTTATTAGAGGAAAATGCTTTCGGGCTTCTTTACTTTAAGCGTTATGCGATATGGCACCCCTTTCCTTTGAGACTTACTACTAAAGATACCTCCACTAGCAAAAATTGTGCACATTAGACATTTTCCTTCCGACTTAACCCTGTTTTTGGGCTGAAATTGTTTGACACCCTTTAAAGGCCATAATGTCCTTATTATAAAAGACGGGCGCGCGCGCGCGCACACACACACGCGCGCACTCTATGAGTTCCCCCTTCCCCATGACCTACCACGACACACACACCCCTCATAAATACACACACATGCGCACACACGTGCGCACACGCGCGCGCCCACACACACATTATCTCTCACTCACTCACACTACGGGTCCACTCCTCCCTGCCATCACTTACCATGACATAGACACATGATGCACGGATGCGTGCACGCACATGTACACACACAGACACACGCACAAACACACACTTTTTGGGTTATTCCCCACCTCCCCCGTCCCCCGTCCCCTCCCCATCACCTACCACCACACACACACACACACACACACACACTGCACGAACACACATATACACACACACGCGTGCGCACACACACTGCATGCACATAGAAACACATACCCACTCACATCCACACACACAAAAACATAGACACACATACCCATATCCACACCCATAATTGCAGGCAAGCATAAACACACACCACTCCCCCATACACATTGCACGCAGACAAAAACACACACCTTGTATGGGTGGGTGTTTTTGTTTGTGTCCAGGTGATGGAGGATGAGAAGTATGGGGCAGAGGGAGTTGGGGAGAGAGGGTCGAGCAGGGCTCTGGAGTTGTAAGGGGGCGCGGGGGGGGGGGGTGGAGGAAGGTGGTTATTATGAGTGGGTGATGGGTGCGATGGTGGGTGAATATGGGGGTGAATGATGGGCTGGCTGCACCACCATGTGGGGTGGGTATTATGTGTCTATCTCCGTAGATGGGGTGGTTTGGGGCTGGGATGGGGGATTGTTTGTGTATGGGTGGTTGGAGGAGTGGGTGGGGATAATAAAAGAAGTCAGAATATGATTTGGTTCAAATTTTTTTGATAAAGATCAAAAAGGGTAATTATGACATTTGAATAGGCTCTGTTACAACACCGTCCAGTATACATAATTTTCAATAGTGGAGGTAGGTTTAGTAGCAACTTTTAAAGTAGGGGGTGCCATATCGCAAACGCTTAAAGTAGAGGGGGTCAAAAAATATTTTTTTTCCTTTTTATTAACTATTAGGTACAACAAAAATGAAAAAGTTCTAGAAACATTCCATCCAATTTCGTTAACGAAAAGCGTCAACTGAGTCCATTTGACCTTCTTGATACGGTGAATTTGGAAAATCACTATAGCATCCCTTCTGAAAAACCCGTGACCATATTCAAAGACTATAAGTTGCTCTTACTCATGTTTCCCCCTATCCACACCAAACGCACTATCTAGTATCCGCCACTACCTACCCATCATTGATCCCGCTATATAGATCTCATAAGCACTAGCTATTCCCCTTCAGTTGAAGCTCTCGTAACCACCGGTCCTTTCTCTCCAACGTTAATCACTCCGCAACCATTATCGTTATCACATTATCATCCTGAGCAGCAATTTGCATCTTGATAGCATGCAATCCGTCCTTAACTAAAATTTAACCAAATCTTTTCACCTTCCGCACATCCACCCTTTTCTTTCAATCGAGGCCGGGCCAACTTACCATCTAGAATATTGCAAATCTTGAGTTGTACCACACCACCACATTGTCCAACTGCTCGCCAACCGCATAACGTACAATCAAGTTCTCTTGTCCACAAGAAGGTTTTGCGAGCAATTTAACAGTCTAATAATAGTTTAGTAACCGTAAACGAAGAGAGGCACTCGTATATTTCCTATCATACCCTTATTTTCTTGTAAAAGATTTCGAAAGAAGATAAAAAGATCAAGCGGGTAGATACTCAAACCGAAGGGCGAACGGAAATCAGTACTTTCTGTAACTTTATTTGAAGGCCGGGCCCGCTCTCTCTATATATATATGTAATATGTTCGTAATCTCTTTCTCATCTCTCTCCCTTACTCCCAAAACACCACCACCGCCGCCATGAGCAACAATCATCATTCTCGTCTCCACCAAATCCCAACCACCAGTCCCCCAAACCCTAACCCCACCACCACCTCTATCAATCAAAACCTTAGCCACCGCGCCACCAATCCTCCACTCGCCACCGACTCCGACATGGCCGAGACCACCGCCCCCGACGATGGTCCATCCACTTCAACCGGCCCAATGACGATCGACGGGTCGGAGGAGGACTCGATCCTGTCCAGCTCCGAGCTGCTGACTCGGCAGGAGGTGCTCAAGCGCCGCTCCCGCCGGCTCAGGCAGCTCGCTAGGGTTTACAAGGACCACTACTGGTCGCTCATGGAGGAGCTCAAGCACAAGTACAAGGAGTACTACTGGGAGTACGGGAAGAGCCCGTTTCAGGAGGATGAGGACAGAGAGATCTTGAACCGGACCAATGGCGCCCGGGGAGGCGGAGAGGGTTCGGGGCTAGGGTTTGTTAATAGGTGCGGTGTACACGGGTGCAAGTCGAAGTCGATGGCGCTCACCAAGTTCTGCCACACCCACATACTGGCCGATTCCAAGCAGAAGCTCTATAAAGGTTGCAGCTACGTCATCAAGAGGTTTGGTTTTTATCCAACTCGAGATATGAGTTATTTATCTTATTGCACGTTCTTGTTGGAGTAGAAGAAATGCATGATAGTTACAATTTAACTAATTATAAGTCAGTTCTACTGAACTAATCCACTAAAAAATTGAACGTCTAAACATCCACAAGGAGCAGAGAAAATTTCTCTTGCGTTTCTTATTAGTCCTGGAAAAAAGTCTTATAGGCTGCGTTTGGTGCAAGAAGGTCCAGATAGATTAGTCTGGATGATTAACTAAATAAGCAACCCGGTTACCTTGTAATTTCTGGTTTATGGGGCACTGGGGCAGTAAAAAAGGGCCGGAACTGCCGGATATAAAGCCCGGGGGAATCATTTTATAACCTAATCTACTTGTGGACAATTCCATCCTCTTCGTTTTATGGTTGGGGGGATGGTATTATATTGATCCCAGAGAGGATGGGATATGTGTAATTACCAACCTCCTATTGGGCCTCGCGACCGAAGTCTCGAAAAGTTTCATCCATGAACACCCCCTTCCCCCCCCCCCAAAAAAAAAAAAACACACATATACACCAAAAAAAATAAAAAATGGAGTACCTTCACCACTTTCCTTCTACTGCCGAGCACCCTTTACTCATCCACCACTGTAGCGCACCCTTCATGGATATTGCAGATGTAAACCCCCACCACAGCTGCAGGACACCCTTCATGGATCTTAACTTTTTCCAATATTTCTCTTGGCAACCCAATCTTTTTCACAGGATGGATTGCTGAAGCTATTGCAGATTCAGTACCCACTTCTGAACTTACGTTGTAATTATTTACTTCAGTTAACTGTACCTAATATTCACCCTTTCATCATATTTTGTTTCAACTTGTATTTCTGCAATAAATTAGAATAAACTGAACTGGATTAGCAACTAGGGTGCATTTGGATAAGGTATTTCAAGTGGGGATTTCAGTTTGGTTGAGGATGTGAAAGTACTTGAATGAAATCAACTAGTTTTTTTGTCAAATCCACAAGAGAACTACCTTCCGTACTTGAAGACTCTATTTGTGCCTCATTTCTTTTTACGTTTCCAACCGTTCTTCAGACTTTCTCTTTGCCTGTCTTTTTTAATCTCTGCCATCTATTTTTCATCTTTTCTCTCAACAATTGATTTAGAATTTTTACTAATTGCTAACCAATTACCATTGCAATACCCATCCGTGAAAGTTGCCAAACATGAAACTTTGCAGATTTTGAGATTTCAAAATGCAAGTTTAAAATTAAGGGATTTTAAACTTCCTAGCATCTTGAAATTCTTCATTAAAACACTCTTGGTGATTTGAATTTAATTTCAGGGATGGAACCCATCACAACTTAACTCCTTAAAAGCAAATATTCTAATACACAATTATCTGGACTTTTTCCCACCCTATCATAGCTTATCTGCACCTTTTATCCTGCGTTCAAACACTGCCATAATTGGATGTTAAATGGAGCTGCTTTGTAGCTCACAACCTAGTGTATATGGGCGGGATGGATGTTCCCTTACTCAGTTCAATTCTATGTTTCTTATCATGTGAGAGGAAACCTAATATGGGACATGGATAGGTTGGGGTAGACCGACGTAGTAAGGGATTTGTGCTGACCTTAGTTTCGTGTGCCGAAGGTGTACTGTCATTTGAGTTCTTAATGTCTGTATTAAATATGAAGTACCTGCATCTACCCTAAAAATGCTGCTCAGCTTCTCCCACGGTGCTTTTGGCGTCTCTCATGTTAGAAGCTGCATTTGCAAAAGTAATAGCTCTAAAGTCACTAGACAGAGGATGACTTATACATGTCAGCGAGATTATTAGAAAACACAGTTACATAATTGCTCATCTTTACTTATGGGATTGTTTGGGAGTTAATTAGGTATGGACCTAATCTCTGAGTTCTCTCCTCTTTCTCTTCTCTTTGGCCCATAGTTATCAATACCGTACTGGTACCGGCCGGTACATACCGCTTTTACCTTTTACTGGTACGGTATCCCTTACATTTTGTACCGGTCAAAATACCACTCTGTACTGGTTGTACCGGCTAGTACAGGGGATACCAGCCGACAACTACGTACCGGCCGAGATAGTGTGTTTTGTACCGGTCTCTTAAAAAATGTAAAAGTAACAAAATTTATTAGAAATTCTATAAATTGACCATATAGAAACTAAATAGAAAAACACTCGAAGTTCTATTATACCAATCAAAACTCTGTAGCCTTTTACTCATAATATTCATTATAATTTGTAAAATCTTTTTTGATAAGCTTTCGATCTTCACTTAACTTTAATGTACTTCAACCTAGAAGCTTTGATCATAATCTTTCATCTACATGATGTACTGCTTTACTTATGCGCGCGCGCACACGCACTAAGAAAAACAATTTATTCTTGAACTAAAAAACGTTATTATTAAACAAACAGCTTATTCTAACATAAGAATTTGCGAACGAGATCGTCAAAAAGAGTGGGATAAATAATTTATTTGGGAACCAATAATTTATTTGAAAATTAAGTTAATTCAAGCTCTATATAATAAACATTTTACTTTAGAGGAGTTGTGAGTAAGAAAATACATGTATATATTGTTAGTTCGTCAATGAATGAATATTACATATATATAATATTGATGAAAATTTTGAGATGGTGCCGAGATGGTACCGGTACGTACCATTTTATAGAAAAAACGGTACGCACTCCGGTACGGTATTTATAACTATGCTTTGGCCCCCTCCGTTTTCTCTTTTTCATGCAACCATTGTACCAAAAAGTGGCCTAACCTTAGTTGCACAAAGCGGGGGCGGGAGCGGGGAAGCGGGAGCACCAAGAAAAATCTGAGGTTGGGAGCGGCTTGAATAAATAAATGCGTAAAGAGTATTATCATTTGTTTAGTATAGTTTACATAGACAACAACAACAGACAAGGAGGCTTTAAGAACTTGAAGGAAGAGAGAAACAAGGAATTGAGTTGAAAAGAGCTTGATTTTCATGTATTCTCTCACTTGTTCCATGCATCTCTATCCAGCTAGCAGGATCGAGTTCCCATCTTAGCTTGGGACGAGATCCCATGGAGCTCCTAACTTGGGATCGCAAAAGCGAGTTTCCGAGAGAGAAACGTCACCATATTTGGAGTTTCCTGCAACTAAGGGCCTAACTCTACACTTGAATTGATAGATTTTAGCTGCAGGCTAACTCTATTAGATCATTTGAGTGTTTGCGTGATATTCTTTCTTTGATTACCACATTAGAGGAATATTTGACTACAACACGTGGGTGACTTTTTACTGAAATTATTTGTGGGCTTTTATTTGAGCACATTCAGATGACATTAGGTATAGCCACTGCTTTAGTTTTATGGTTATTTACGGAATATATTGATCCATGGACTGAATATTACTTTTCGGCAGTATTATGTACGCTTGTTACCCTGGTACATATAGGCTAGGATTGGGTTTGAGCAAACCTTTCATATCTGACTGTCCTTGACCTTTTTTTTAAGACTTACGATAGTGGGAAAATGTAATTGCGGCTGCTTTCTGGGAATTTGGAAAAAGCTTCACTTTGTGTCGTCAGGGCTGAGTCTAGGCTAAGATTTGTATATTTTGTACAATCTTGGTTTTTTGCCTCACGCGCTGTCATGAGTAGATCCTCAATTCCACATGAATGCTTTTTGTTGATTTGGTGGCACGAAATGGTCATTACTTTTAACTTTTTATTTCATCATGTGCAAAAAGTGGCATGAGGAGTCTGCTGGCAGTTTTCCTACAAATTTGGTTGTGCCCTTCTACCTAGTTTTAGCAAAGAAGTCTTGTGACTGACGTAATTCTTGCCATTTAATATGTTCTGTAAGACTCTCTTTGCCTAATTAATCAATTGGGAATGCAGAAGTTGTAGGGCTTGAGAGATGGCATCAAGTCAATGCTTAGTTTTCTCATATTTCCCTTATAACGAAATAAACAAGAGATGATGAAAACCAGGAGAAGAGATGGAAAAAAAGAGGTTAGGGGTTCAGACGGGATCAAGAGCAAACAGGCTCAGGTAGGTTAAAGGTGGACTGGATCCAAACCATTACTTTACTGAATTAAACTTAAGAGCAAGGTTACCATGTAGAAGTTCTGCACACAGAAGTTGGTTTAGAGATGGGAATAATAGTCTGCTGTATGTACCTGGATTGAAAACGAGTTGATGGTTTAATGTCAGCTTAAATCTGGCCCATATTAAGTAAAAACTGACTCTGCAAATAACTGGTTGGGTCGGATTGTAAGGATATTTTACGAAGTAATCCCGACTTGCAACTATTGCCATGGTGAGGGTTTCTTTGGTTAGGATTATATGTGAAGGGAGTTGATATCTATATTTGACAACAATTCTGGCGGCACTACGATGGCTGCAAAGGCTCGAATGGTAATATCTTTTCGAGGACAAATCAGAGGGTAGCACCTAACAAGGGTGAAGATATACTGTTGGAAAGGTTTGAGGCAATGTTTATGTATCATGTAGGAAAGGTGGTTGCGATATTGAAGAGATTTATGGTGGCAGTTTTGTAACTATGACAGTCACCAGTCTAAGATAATCTGGTCAAAGCTGGGTGATGGAGTGTCAATCCATGTTTTGAATTGATAAGTAGAAATAGAAGAAGAGAGAAGTGATAGGAAAAGCATAAAAGCGCACACAGACACTATATCTTAGTTTGATGTTAAAGTGCGTCCAATACGTGGAGATCACAACTTACTTATAGGGCAATACCCACTTCTACCTGATATTTTGATCAGAGTGAGTTAATCTTTACCTTCGAACGAGATATCCAGCAACAAGAAGAAGGAAAAGGATTGAATAGAGGAACTCCTGAACATTTGGCGATCTCAGATGTGTCGGGAAAAGCATGAAAAAAACAAAAAAAAAGGCTCGAATGGTACGATCCCTTAATCATCTGCTTCTGGAAGAAATCGAAAAATTTCTAGGGGCTTTATCTGCCTTTGGTTTCATTTCTTGTTGGACAATTAGACATCCAACCTGTAATCGCAACGACCCAATTGCAACCCAAAATTCAGTTATGTCAACTACATCAAATGATCTTTCCAAAGCGCGCCCCATTCGTTCTGCTCGCAACAATCCAATTAGTTCTCCGGAGCCGTGTGAGATGAAAGTCTCATGAAGAGTGGTATACGTAGTAACTTTTCAGCAAATTGAAAGTCTGAAATCAAATGACTACCAAGGACATTTTCTAACCAAAAACTTTTCGTTATCTTAGTTGGGCAACTAGTCTTTGCTTTGTGCTTTAATTTGTGCTTTCAAAGCCGAGCCAAGCCGTTAGTTCTCTGTCACGGGTGGTGGCATGTCAATAGGTATGTGAAGAATGATGAGGATGAAGAAGAAAAGGAATGATCGGGAGTTGAAAGTCTAGCTAGAATTACTATTCATCTTTACAACAATCAAGTAATCAGCTACTTCTAGCCATCGTAGTCTCACCTTTTAGTGCCCCATTACTGGAGCTTTGAAGAATCTGAAGACCGATTTGAAAAAAGTTTTAAATCATCTGAATTTTCCTTTACCTTCTTGTCAACTTCTGTTCCTGGGACAATCATATGTATAGCTACACACAGGGGGTTGATCCACAGCTACCACTGGCAAAGCCCCATTTTCCTAGCTGATCTTGGGCTGTCCATGTTACACATACGATCCGGATCTCTCTTCCTCTCTCTTGTGACGGCAGTTGGTATAGATTCCCACAAACTACCTTTTATCCGTTTCTTTTTCTTAACAAAGATAACCTGATATTGCCCAACTGCTACAAAGAGTAATGGCTCGACAATTAGTGGAAAGCGAGTTCTCTCTCTCTCGCGCTCTCTCCCTCCCCTCCCTCCCTCCTCTTTCCACCCCCCCTCTTCGATTCCAATCTGCCACCATGGTACTCTACCTCAATCAACAGCATTTTTGTCACTAATTGATTTCCATATCTAACCACCATATTGCTGCCACAGTCATCAACAAAAGAATGCTAAAAGTCAGACGTCAAATTTATCAGATTCGAATCCTTCCAATAAGATCACAACTGTGACTGCCCCTCCAAATCACTGCCGTGCCGACAATGCTGCTTCGCAATACCGTCAACCCCACTATCTACCTTTATTTAATGTTCTCTGTACAAGTTAATTTTTTTTTAACATTCTTTAGTGCTTACTTTGATTTTAATGTTCTCTGATATGCCTTTTATGGATGCTACATAGTGAGAAGGTGTAGCAAGTTGGTTATTTAGCAGATTGATGGCTCTGACCAGGCTGAAGCTATTGAATCGCCCCCAATCACGACAGACACAGTTGGAACTGTGCAGACGTTTATTAAAACTGAAACTTAGGTTGGTGAATAACAAAGAACATCTGTTTACATTTATGAGAGTTTAGGTATACATTGGATCTTCCCCTACTTCCTTTCTGATGTGCACTAACGGCGAAACAGACTAATCACGAGAGGAGCCCGTAGTGAATCCGGTCGAAATGAGGAAAGTCTTAGCAATGAAAAGATACCCTGCTGCTTTCGAACACAACACTGATCTTGGTAAGGAAAATAAATTGATGAAACCCATTATCATGGTATTGGGGTTTCTTCCGTAAAGGTTTAGATCTTTAGTGTTGGTGACAGAGCAAGCAAATGGGTATATGTCCTAATTAGGCCATTGGATCATAGTTGTTTGATGCTAAAGCATAAGTGTGAGCTTAATGGAAGCAAAGTGCAGTTTAGGTGCCAAAAAATGTTCATATGGTATAAAAATCAACTAGCTATATATTCATAACCATAGGCTTTCATAGTAAAAGTGGATATAATATTTGTCCGAACTCGGTAATCATCAGACGCACTTGTCTGGTGTTAAATAGGGAGGGATGTAATGGCGCATATTTCTGGGCAAAGGGTACTTAGGTTTTTTGAGTAATGCAAGGCAAATTAGAAGTTACCTTCTTTGCTAAGTCCTTTTGTTGTTAGGTCTAGTCTTTGGTAGTCGTTATATTTTGAGATCTTTGAGTCTCTATTTTAGGTAATCTGGTAGGTCCTAGGATATAGGAATCCTTTACTTAGTAGGAAATGTCTCTCTTGTTTTCTCTCAATAAATAAGCATTGTAAGAGCTATTGGAAAAACTTGAGTAATAGAAATTCAGCAGCTTTTGCTTTCTTTCAGTGGTGAGACTCCATTGGATCTCTACTAGGTGAGACTTCAGAAGGCCTTATGAGACAATAAGGTTTTGTTATCATTTGCTTTCCTCTCCTTGTTTGTTTGAAGAAATAAACACCAATAATACTGTTCTCGGGTACTATTTAGAGCACCCTAAACAGTCCCAAAAATATATTCCAAAATGAACTAATGAACTATGAAGAAACCCAATTAGAGAATTAGTGAGCAGATCATAAGTAAAGATAGTGGGCCAGATTATCTGGTGCACTATTTTTACTTGCAAATTTGCATATGAAAATGTTAATGCGTTAAAAAGGTGTAGAGGGATAATTTGGAACTTTTAGATAGTGTGCCAGACTATCTGGTGCACTGCTTTTTAGTTCTTTAAAATAGCCATTTGCGGCTGTCCACGTTGCAGAAGTGGATGGCTGCAAATGGTTTAGGAGCCTAGCGCTGTGTGGCAATGGGCTCCGTATTTATGTGTGTTAATATACAGGCGTGCGTGTTTGCAGTTTTGTGTGTGTGTGTGATATCAGAAGGGCATGGGCAGTACGTGTAAAATATTGATGGGGAGGGCAAAATGTACATGGAAGTCCTCATTTAGAGATATTTGGTGGTTTTGAGGAGTTAGATATAGTGACATGATAAGGACATGAAAGTACTAGATTTTAATCATTGCCAGCTCGCATCACAAGCATCAAGATCTTGCGACAAATCATAGTATTGTTTCTGAAAAACGAATCTCTTGAATGCTACTGCATCAGTTGTTTTTGAAATCGTTCCTTTGGTCTTATGTTTTCTATTAAAACAAGTATGTTTCTTTTGTACGAGGACTGACTTGCATATGGATGTGTTGCATTTTTTACACTGGAGGTTGCTATGACTGAGCTGATGACAAACACACCGATGTCTATATATGTCTTATTGGTTATTTTACTACGGCGAACTTCCTACTAATTAAAATTGAATGAATATATGTTAGTTTATGTCTTAAATTATATTTATCCTTGCTTGTATTATTAATTACATATTGGAAATAGGGCAATAAGTTGTCCAACCTTTGTACTTATGATTACTTATTCACCAGCTCACAAGCGGGACCAATACTTTGTGGGAAGCCGATACTGAGATCCACCGTTCCATCTCTCTGTTCTCCTCATTTCCAGAAGGCCGAAAAACATGTGGCAAGGGCCCTAAAGAAGGCGGGTCTTAATGTCAGTTCTACCAGTAAGCTTGCTCCCAAGCTCCATGTCATAGTTGCAGAATATGTTTGTCAAATTCAAACCAAAAGAAGAGCTGCTCAGAAGGTGACTGCAGAGAATCCCGAAACAATAGAGGAGGATATCAGTATCTAGGGTTATTAGGTTTTCGGGCGGATATGTTTCATATTCATTTTTGACTGTGGTAATAGCCGACAGATGTGAGCAAAGCAAATCTTTGGATGAGATATGAGCTTTATCTTGGAAGAGAACAATTCCTGCTCATAAAAGGTATTTTTATTTTGTTTAATATCTTTGTTTTGGCCACTTGAGAAGGCTCCACATATGTTCTAGTATACGCCTATATAATGCTGTTTTTTTCCTGCCTATATAATGTTGTTTGCAGTGCTTTTCTCTCTTTAAATTGGTTTACACAGCTAGTCATTGTCAATTTACGGTCTCTTATTTTCTCAGCAAAAGCTGCTTAAGAATTTTGCCTCGAATGATTACTTATCATCGCTCTTTTTCAGGCTAGGACAAAAACAAGATGCTTTGATCAGCTGGTACGTTATGATTAATGAAAAGGATAATGTGGATGTACAAGGTTGCAACCTGTACAGACCTTGAGATTCTTGAAGTGTGGTCTTTTATATTTAGGGCATATATCAGTTATATAGATGGAGCAATACAATAAAGGGAAAAAATTGAAGGCAATGATTACTACATGTGTGCAAAGGGCTGTTGTGGAAAAACGTAACAAAGATCTTATAGGTGACGAAGTCTTCTACAATATTCCTTGTTATTTTTCAAGCTTTTCTATTTCATCACCTTGCATTTAACTTGTGTAGGGGCATCCATATAACCTTGCATTTAACTTGTGTAGGGGCATCCATATAACCTTTTGACCTTTCGAGGGTCGTAGGAGAGCGGTTTCATGTAGATCATTTGCTATGCTTTACGTTCGTGTACGAGTTGATCTTTGGAAGTTGAGACATAACAAGTTCAAGAGAGTAGAGAACTTATTAAGATTCAGTTGAGAGAACTTACAAAGTTTGAGGGAATAATGAGCTTTTAAGATTTAGTTAGTAAAGAGTTAACAAAGCATAAGATCGTACAAGATTGTTTCAGTTCCCACTTATATAGGGTTTTTCATCCTCCTGCTTAAGCTTGGAATTGTTGAGACATCCTGTTAACTTAGTTGGATGAGTTTTAAATGGGTAGCTGGATTCTAAAGCAGTTGATTTGCTCTTTAAACCATCTCCTCTGAACTCGGTTTCAGGACCAGATCAGTTGGCCGATTGCGCCATCAGTCTGATCGTCCTCTGGTTTTCAACGAAAGAAAAAACAAAGATGAGAAATGTGTTTGGAATGCTGTATGTTCTCTTTGTTCCCTTATGTCTCCCACATCGAAACAACCATTGCCAGCCACCTCTCTCTTATATCGAAAAGGCCACTAAGCGAAGCATCAATCTCTTCCTTGCTGGCGAAGCATCACACTGCGATACTCCAGGTGAAGCTAGTTCTCAAACACAGGCGAAGAAAGGATTAGCCCGGTTTGAGTTTTCAGCTTCTTTACTTTCTATACTTCTTCGGGTCTTCCTTTCAGCTGCTCTCTTTTAGCAAGGTTCTGGGTGTGCTCTCCTTGCACAGTTGGGCAGGAGGGGGTAGACCTAGCAAAAGGGTATACCCGCCAGGTACGGGTAATACCCGACCGGGTTCGGGTAAAAACGGGTCGGGTAAATTTTATCCGATTTTTTTCGGGTAGTCTTTTTGAAGATCCGTACCCTACTCACACGGATCGGGTCTTACCTGCGGGTAAATGACCAAATTTCAATGAATTATATATTTTTTTAATATAAACAGATTTTAGTAATTGTTAGGGAGTTTTTTTTTCTCTTTTTGCTTCTTTTGCCAGTTTTTTTTCCTAGCATGAGTTGTTAAAATAAATTCCGACCTAACAAAGATAAAAAAAATTACGTTAATCGTTAAATGCCACAAAATCAAAATACCTTTATCTACAGCACCACCCACGAATCCACAATCCAAAGTAATACAAACAAATCTTAACACAGTTACAAGCATCCATCTACAATACCACCTACAAATCCACAATCCAAAATAATACAAGATCATATGCAAAAATCCATTCAGCTTTTTGATCGACAGTCGATCTGTGATTGAGAGAGAAGTTCGAGTCTGTGACTTGATTGAGGTGAAGACTGAGTCGCGGCGGTAGTAGGGCAGGAAGAAGACGGTGGCGGCGGAGCTTTGGCAGATCTGTGGCGGATGACATCTGTGGCGGATTTGTGGCGAAGCTTGGTCGTCGATTGAGAGTGGCATCATGAGAGAGAACGACGCCGTAGGAGAGAGAGAGAGTGCCGTCCTGGGAGAGCGCCGGAGAGAGAGAGAGAGAGAGAGAGAAAGAGAGAGAGAGAGAGGACAGGAGCGGCGCAAGAGAATGAAGAGAAGAAGGAATAGAGAATGAGTTAAATGAAGTGGGAAACCCTAGCATTAACTTATATAGTTAATAAGACGGGTAATCTGGGTAAATCGTATCCGACCCAAAAATTACGGGTCGGTCCGGTTACGGGTCTGATTTTCATGGGTCTTTCAAATATGTACCCGTACCTGGGTTTTTTTGGCCGGGTACGGATCGACCTGTGGGTCCGACTCTTTTTTTGCCAGGTCTAGGAGGGGGTAGTAAATCAAGGTTAATGGCCAGTCCAACCTATGGCAATACAAATACAGAGGAGAGGGATTCTATTAATAGGCGAGGGTGGCTTATTCCTAGTAATCCCACACACGTTTTAGCTGCGCGTGAAAGATGGGCGAGTACGTTGGTTGGAAGGTTTGTCAACTTTCAAAAATTCTCCACGCGGTGCATGGAGCAGGAGGTGCAAGATTACTGGCATGGTGGCGGCTATATCTGAGTTGAATGCGTCAAAAACTTCTACCTATTTCATTTCAAAAAGGTGGCCACTCGTGACCTTTTCTAGGCACGTAACCTGTGGAATTTATGCGGTGCAGTGATCATTTTTACTGTCTTAAAACCGAATATTCCGCTTCATGAACATAGGTTCGATGCTATTCCGGTTTGGATCCAATTGAAGCGGTTGCCGTTCGTGTATTTCAATACGGAGGATGCTGAACGTATTGGAAGTGCAGCAGAACAAGTATTGGTGGTTGACTGGTTGCCAGAAGGTAGAAGGCGGTACAATTTCATCCGCGTACAAGTGCAAATCAATCCTTTCAAACCGCTTGTGCCAGGGGCCTTTATCGACCTGCTTGAATCTCATCAACCGCGGTGGATACCTTTCAGTTATAAGAAGCTATTTCGGGTGTGTTTTCGATGCGGGGTGATTGGGCATTCGAACTATATGTGCGTGAAGTCACTGGATGAGGTGTGGTATATGGTGGATCAGGCATATGCGTAATCTAGCCTAGCTCGGCAGCGGGATTTACTGATGCAGACTAATTACCGATTATATGATGAACAAACTTATGAAATGGGTTCTTCTTCCTTTCTCTTCTTCCTCGGTTACTCTAAATCTCTTAGTCTAGGTAACACCCAAGATCATGCAAAAGCTTCCAAAACCCGGATCAAAAAACAAAAAAATTAAGTTGATCCCAAGTTTCTCTTTCAACGGGAAATCCCAAATCTTAAATCTACGATTGTAATCTGACATGTGTAAACCATCTTTTCAGTATTACGGTAGACTTTGGTGGCAGGTGTTCAGAAGTTCTTTCCAATTTGGGTTCCCAAGGATGTTGTTTACGTGATTGTTTCTCATTTTGTTTTTGCAATTCACCAGATAATCTGGAATAGTTGAGCCAGATGAGAGGAGAAGGAGATGCAGCCCCGTGAGAGTTATCCTGTCCTTTGGATATGAAATAAACTGACTAGATTAGTGCTACAGCACCCTGCTATAGATTCCCCCAACAACAGAGGATCCAATTCCCTGCTGGTGGACTAATGGGGCCTACTGCTGGGCCGGATCTCCAAGGAACCAACAACCCACTTATGGGGACTAGAAATGTGGAGGCAGACCGGGCTAGGGAGGCAGCTGGGCCCCGTGGCATGGACAGCGGCCCTTTGACAGTGATTACTAGTGGGCCTATCGGACTTGGACCCGATTCTGAGAGACATGGGCATGGCGCAGGAGTTGGCTTCCATATGATTGTTCCTAGCTTCCCTCCAAGCTCTATTCAGTTCGGTCATCAGGGTGCTCACTCTGAGGAGGAGTCGGATCCGTTAGAAGATTTAGGGGACTCTTCTCATACTACATTTGTGTCTGTGGTTTCGATGTCCTTAGACTCAAGTTCTTCGGCGTATTTCTCGAGCCAGCTGTCGGCCTCGCATGGTTCTCACTCATCTGGTGCCATTTCAGCCAGTTCCCGAAAATGTCTGAGTTCACATGACCTAGAAGATGATACTTCTCACAAACGACAACCGGCGACAATGGGACACCAACCATTGCCGCTAGGTATGCCGTTTAATTTTTTGTTCTCAATTTTATCAGCTGAATATGGTAATTCATCTGTTGATATTGATATGCTTGAATCGTCTGGGGTTTTGGTGGTTGTCCCACAACAATCCCTAGGGGTATCATGAAACTTTTTAGCTGGAACTGTAGGGGGCTTGGGAACACCCTCACAGTTCACGCCCTGGGTCAGGCCCTTTGCAGGGCAAGACCTAACTTAGTGTTCCTTATGGAAACCAAATCTGAGGTACAATTTGTATCTTGCAAATTATATCGACACGAGTTCTCTTCGTCAGTCGTGGTTGATTCAGTTGGCTCTTCTGGAGGCCTTTGGCTGGGATGGGATGACATAGTACACCTCTATTTCATTTTCAAAAATGATTATCTCATTGTCATGTCAGTTGAAGATGAGTTCTAATTCTCTTGGAATGTCGGCTTCTTGTATGGCCACCCTGTCCTCTCTGCTAGATGGGGAGTATGGGAGCAGCTCTCCTCTATCTTGGTCCGCGTCAGGGTCCACTACTCCTGGTAGGAGATTTCAATCAGGTGCTTTTGTCGACGGATAAATGTGGCCCTTACCCTTTTTTAATTCCAGGCTCTTCGGACTTGTAATAGTTCATTGACGGCCTCAGTCTCCTCCCCGTTCACATATGTGGCCAAAGTATACCTGGACAAATAACAGAGATGCCAGCGAGTGTACTAATGAGGTGTTAGACCGGGCGTTTGCCAACGCCTCCTGGCACACCTTGCTTCCTTAGACTGAGGGTCGGAATTTGTCTATCTTTCGTTCCGATCATGCTCCTATCTTCATTGATACAAACCCGATTCGTAGTTGCCAGGCTAGACCCTTTCGCTTTGAAGCCATGTGGCATCGATACCTTACTTGCGATCACCTAGTGCAACAGGTTTGGGGTTCTCCGATCTCGGGGTGTCCAATGTTTCAATTGGTGCAGTGTATCCGATCCTTAAGGACGTACTGAAAACATGGCACTTTTTGATCGGTAATCTAGCGTCACGTAATCAGCACCTTCAGAGGCTCATTGTTGAGGGTCTGAACAGTGTCGTGACAACAATTGAGCAACGTCGTGATCGAACCTTACGAGATGAACTAGATCATTTGTGGGTCTGCGAGGAGCAGTACTGGGCTCAGCAGAGTGCAGAAAGGTGGCTTTTACTAAGAGATCATAACACGCGTTTTTTTCACTCTATGTGCCACATCCGTAAGTAGCATAATTTTATCGCTACTCTGATCACTCTTGATGGTGTTTGGACTAGGGATGATCAGTAGATCCGCCATCTGTTCCAAGATTATTTTAGTAATCTTTTCTCTACCTCTGTGGCTGATGCTCCTAATCGAACCTCGGATTCTTTTTCTATCCTCCGTCATCTGAGGGCCAGGCTGTCACCCGAACAATTAGTGTTGTTGAATAGACCCTTTTCGGCTCATGAGGTCTATCAGGCGCTCAAAGGCATCGGGGGACTCAAGGCACCTGGGCCAGATAGGATGCCCGCTTTAATTTTCCAACACTACTGGCCTTTGGTAGGATCCTTAGTAATTTCTGCTGTTTTGTTTGTCCTCCGCTCTGGCCATATGCTTAAGGAAATAAACAAAACCTTCATTGTTCTTCTACATAAAAAATAAAAAAACCATCCTCAGCAGGTTGCTGACTTTATGCCCATCAGCCTGTGTAATGTCATCTATAAACTCATTTCCAAGGTCTTAGTTACCTGGCTCCGGCCTATTTTAGGATCACTCATTTCCCCTTTTCAAAACAGGTTCGTCCCAAGTAGACACATTCATGATAATATTTTGCTAGCTCAGGAGCTGGTGAATTTTATTCGACTTTGGAATAAAGAAAAGGTTGGTATGGCGGCCCTTAAGATGGATATGAGTAAGGCCTATGATCGTATTCGTGGGGATTTTTTAGAACAAGTGCTTCACTCTTTTGGCTTTTCGATGGGTTGGATTACCTTGATCATGCAACGTGTCTCGACTGTTTCGTACTCGGTCCTGGTAAATTGTCGACCACGTCCCTTGTTGTTTCCAAAAGCAGGTCTTCGACAAGGTGATCCGTTATCTTCGTTTCTATTCATTCTGTGTGTTGAAGCATTATCTGCAACATTGTGCAATGGCATGCAATCGAATGCCCTGAAAGGTATTGCAATATCCCGTCATTCGTCTCCGATTTCTCAGTTCTTTTTCGCGGATGATAGTTTCCTTTTCTTCCACCTTCACCAAGACTCGATTTGTTACCTGTCACATCTTCTAACGAGTTATTGTTATCAGTCGGGACAACTGATCAATTTGGAGAATTCCACACTTAATGTCATCATGAATACTCTTTGAAAAATGGCTAAGTTTGCGAGCCGAACCTTTAAGGTACCATTGGGCTCAGGATTAGACAAATATTTGGGCATTCAGTTGGATTGGGTAGATCACAAATCTGAAATTTTAGCTAAGCTGATCGATAGATTCCGGACAGGTGTCAGGGATGGATGGAACTAGTACTGAACTGGGCCAGACGCCTAACGTAGATTAAATAAGTGTTATGGCACATGCTTAGTCATTATATGTCGATTATACGCTTCCCTGTTTCCTTCTGCAGTCAGGTCCACTCTCTTAGCTAATTTCTTCTAGTCCGGCTCCACCACTGGTGGGCACATCCACTAGATAAGTTGGAATCATCTATGCCAACCACTACAAGAAGGGGGGTTGGGTTTGCGCAACCTTCAATGGATGAATCATGCTCTCCTAGCCAAGGTGGGAGCATGAATGCTATGGGAGTCGGAGAGCTTGGTAAGTCGGGTCTTATTTGGGAAGTACTGTCGGCGCTCCAAGTTTTTACATTGTCCGGTCGTGCACAACTCTTCCTACAGTTGGAAAAGTATCCTTTTTGGCAGGGACTTACTATTGCGAGGTTTGTGGCGACAAGTCACCCTCAACTCCTCATTTAGTTTTTGAGATACTAATTGGATCCCAGGTCATTCTGTCCAATCAATTGATCATCTCCGAACCAAATCTACATGCTAGTGGTTAGTGTCAGACTTCATTGATCAGCGTTACGGGTGGTTACAGGAAAAATTGACCGAGTCCTTGCCAGGACTGATGGTTAAGGCCATTAGAGGCTTATATCTGTCAAGGTTTGGATATCCTAAGCAATGGTATTGGAATCCTGAGACGCATGGTGAATTCACTGTCCGATCCGCTTATCATCTTCTGTTAATGGATGCTAAGCAACACCTTATTCTTCCACCTATTCCAACTCGCGTCTGGCGCCGTTTGTGGAAACTGAATCTTCCTTACAAGCTTTTAGTGTTCCTGTGGCAATGTCTTTGGAATCGCCTTCTTACTCGGCTAGATTTTCATCATCGTAACCTTACGAATGTTGTAGTTTGTCCATTATGTTGTGCAGGATGAATCGGCCTCACACTTGTTCCTCCAATGTGAGGCGGTGCGCCCTGTATGTTTTAGGGGATAGCTTGGCTTGCGAATAGATGCTCAGCAAAGCTCTCTCTCACCCTGGCTAGTTAATTGGATTCTCAGGCCTCGGAGTTCTCGAGATTTTCCTTCCCACATCTTACGTATCGTCGCTTATACCCTCTGGAGTATTTGGATTGCTCGTAACCATAAAGTGTTCCGGGGGGCTCTCTTTAGTCCGTTTGGTGTCCTGGGTCATATTCAGAGTCTATGGCAAGCTGATTGCTCGACCTTGACCCATTCAGCGGTCCCCCTGTCATCTGTCTCAAGTGACATTGTTAAGTCTGGTCAGGGTCATCGACCCCACAGTTGGGTTGATGGCAACATACTCCTTTACTCTTGCCTTAGCATGGGTCCCCGTACTACTCCTTGGCCTATTACACTTCGCTTTTGTAAGGTGTGGCGGCCAAATCGCTTATGTGTGGGTATTGGTATGGAAGGGGTCGATCCTACAGGGGTTTGCTCGCTTTGTTTATTGTATTGATAGTTCGCTTGCTGCCCTCATTACTCTCTCTTATACTATTTTCTAGGCTGTCTCATAATTTTTTAGACATCCGCTTAGTTACTAATGATTTATCTTTGATGGCTCAGTTGTCAGGGAGGGTTGATCTCTCTACAACAAGCTCCCCCACCCTTTTTGATTTGCTTTACAGGTTGGAGGGTGTACAATGGTGTTCTGTCAACAAGGGAAGTAAAGTGCTTTTGGCCTATGCTCGAAGACTAGCTTGTTTTGCAGCCCGATGTTGCTTGCCGGTCTCCACCGACTGGACTGCAGCTCTGGATCAGGCTATTTTGCGACCTCGGGCAGAGCTGTCACTCTTTCGGCCTCCATAGTTTTGTATGCTAGACGGAAGAATCCCCATGTGTGAGTAGTGTCTAGGTGT
The DNA here is from genome assembly GCA_033070095.1 of Escallonia herrerae. Lineage (NCBI taxonomy): Eukaryota > Viridiplantae > Streptophyta > Magnoliopsida > Escalloniales > Escalloniaceae > Escallonia > Escallonia herrerae. The sequence goes on along the minus strand of JAVXUP010000810.1, from coordinate 104,570 downwards.
CTTGTATAGGTAGCTGTCTGGTTTGTTGGTGGTCTTCGCCTTTGGTTGTACTTTGGCTTCGTCCGCATGGGCTTATACTCTGACTTTTCTATTAATAGTAAGGTTCTTACCCCTTTTCAAAAAAATAAAAATAAAAAAAATTCTCTTCCCCATTTCAAACCCACTTAAAAACCCCAAACAATGTAACTTGTATGGTTTGTCGGGATGTTGGGTTGATCTGGATAGTCGTCGCAAAGTCAATGAGAGCAATGAGAGGCAGTAGATTGTTCATGAAAAAGGAAAGATATTTTGCTTTGTTTATGCTCTCCTTGATTGGTTCAATGCCTGAACCTCATCAAAACCAAAGCGCGGAACACTTTTCGGAAGACCCACGACACGTTTTTATGTTGCTGGCTTTTCTCTAAATTCTCAATCCTAAAATAGTACCAAAAAACATTTTTTTTATTGTTCTCGTTCATAAACAATTAGAAATAGGAGAACATGAACGTTACTGAATACCTAATTTTAACAACTGAACACTTAGTTGGGGTCAATATGTTGAGTGTTATTGAGGAACACGAATTTTGCCGAACACCCAATCGGGGTCAACCGAACACAAACGTTATCAAGGAACACAAATATTACCGAAAACTTAACTGGGGTCAATATGTCACGCTCCTCCTCCAAGTTGATGGTTACCCAATGGCGTCAAATACCCATTTTTAAGGACCGAAGTTTTTAACTCTGCCCCTAGCACCTGTTTCTCGTCTCTCTTTTATATGTCATGAGTTCTTGAATAGCGCCAGATGGGTTACGCTTCACGTGCCAACCAATCTGATGAAGTACGCACAAACTAGTATCTTAACTTTTATTTTACACGGGGACGTTTTGGGCTATTTTGCTTATATGCGCAAGAATGTCGTTTATCAATGATTTAGCAAAGGGGTTAATGCTTGGGTAAATGCACTTTCCCTCCCTATACTTTAGGGCTGTTGCAATATGGTTCTCTCGATCTTCTAAACATCACTGTACTCTTCAAAACTGGGTAAAAATGAACAGCCGTAACTGAGCTTGTTGAAATGTCACAACTACTGCTTCTCTTAAACACAACATTGAAGATCCGTTCTCAAACCATTGGAGGTGGATGAAGGGAGAATGGAGAGAAGCAAGGAGCAGCAGCGATGGGGCAAGGGGCGGCGGGGCTGCCGAAAGGGGCGGCGGCTTGAAGCTGTTGCAGTTTGGGGGGTCGGGGTAGAGAAGATGAAGGGAGTGGGCATCGCTGACGGGGGGAGGGGACTGTCGACGGAGCGCGAGGCTGTTGCTGCCATGGGGGGCGCTTGCGTGAGATGTCGAAGGAGAGGTGGTAGAGATTAGGGTTTATGTGGGGAGAAATTAGGGTTTGGGAAGGGCACTAGTCAGGTCAGGTGGGCACAGAGCAAGTCGAGCAGGGTTTGGGTCAGTTTGTGGCTCTGTAAGGAAAAGGAAGTGGTGGCTCGGGGAGGGCATCGGTTCAGGGCATATAGGTTCGGATTATGCCCATTAGATTTTTGAAATTTTAAAAATTCAATTTCTTTTTTGTTTTGTGGTTGGAGTTTAAAAGGAAGGGGGGGAGGTAAAAACTAATTTGGAAAGATGTTGCCAAGGCCCCCAAAAAAAGAGGAAAGATTCATTAGCACACTTTAGAACCCCATAGAATTCCTTCTTCCATTTACAAATTTCTAGGGTTTGCAAATGAATTGAAATGAAATGGTTGATTTTTCTGGTGATTTTTGGCTAGTGTTTAGCATTTTATTAGGTCAACCATCCATTTTGTCCTGTTTTGAGACAAGGAGGTTTAGTTCAATTTTTTTTAAAAGAGGGGGTCATATTGTAACCGCCCTAAAGTACAGGGGGCAAAGTACAATTGCCCCTTTAGCCAACTTTTTCTCTGATGTGTGCGTTTTACAACATATATCCACCTTATTCTGGGACAATTTTTTTCCTTGTCTCTCTACATTCAAACCATAAAGCATGGCTAATGATATAGCCGTTTTAGAGGATTTTCGCGACTTGGTATATATGACAATCACATATCTAGATGCACTTTGCCTCCAAATTAAATGATGATTTATGTTAGATGATATAAATTAATATGACAATTACCTTTTTCCTATTTTTCTATGTCTAGAATATTTTAGAGTTTTCCTAATTTATATAGGATTCTCTTTTAAGTTTCTGGTAGGATAGTTTTCTCTTGCCTATATACGTGCCTTTTTGTACTCAATTTTATAATGCTCTCTAATATAATTATATTTCCTTTTGCCTTTTCTATCATGGTATCAGAACTGGTCGATCCAGGCCCAGTAGACACTTTATAATTAGTTCCTCACCATCACCTAGTCAATTTTTTCATGTACTAGGCCTACTCAAAAATTTATTGGGCCACACATGAGGGGGTGTGTTGAGAGATATAAACTCTATATTAGATATTAATCCCACATCGGATAAATAATAAACAAAACTTCATATATATATATATATATATATATATATATATATATATATATCTTGTAGGCCTCTTCTCTCATTGCCAATTAATTTTTATGTCGATACTTTCACAATTTGGTTCAGCGGCTACATGGATAGGTTTTCTATAAAAATTTAATACGTTAGAAGTTGAAGGGTGTTCTTAAGAAAGGTGCCAAAAACCAAGTACATGAAGGCGTGGAGGTGCCAAAAACCAAGTACTAGTGTGAGTCGGTGCCAAATAAGAATGCGCAAGTTAGGGTAAGAGCAAAAAATAGGCCTAGAGGGACTGACGTTGCTGTAGCAAGGTGAATGCTCAAAGTGCGGAGTACTGTCCATTTGTCATGGTTTAAGGGTAGGGTCTTGTGTGTTTCTAATTAAGATAAGAAAATACTTTTCCTTAGAGTTGTCTAAGCTCTGAATTTAAAGTGAGAACCAAGATCTAACTGAGCTGCAAGAGGCCCTAAAGTCATCAATTTATAAGCTATTGAGACTGTCTTCTCGCCACACACAATGAGAGTGTCACCTCACCGAGGTTGTCCCATATGCTGGTACGTAGTAGTCCACCCCAAGGTCCAGCATGCACGAGGGATTGTGGTAGTTCATTTGATGGATGGCAAGCCCTTGACTCAGCTTCTAACCTAGCACCTTTGCACGGTCATGCATGGACACCAAGTGGCGCAAGTAACTTTAGCATACGAGGAGCCGCTATCAACGAACAAGTGGGTTAAGCGAGATGCCCTTAGAAGACCTAGTCTCATTTTGCAGTCACGAGGGCCTCATCACCGTTATTGGTTGGGCACAATGGATGTTAGCACGAATGATTTAATGACCAAGTGTCGGGAGCGTTACGCGACATATCTCGAGTGAAGGTAACATCTTGAGGGGAGCGTGCCTACCTCCACGCCAGGCGCCTGAGAACCAAACGAAGCTCCTAGACATGTTATGCACTCGGGAGAGGGAATTAGTATGCGGTTACGGTGTTAACGCCCGACATATGATGTTTTAGCACAAGTGTGTCGATTGTGATGTAAGGAGGGCCAATTTACCTAAATGATGGCTTTGACCTGAGTAGGATAAGCTCCGGAGATAGAAACAGATGTTGCGGTGAAGATTGGCATGGACCATGCCTTCATTGCCTTGTTACTTTTCCTTGGCTCCTGGGAGCCTAGCACCTAGGCCTGGCCACTGATCCTGGCACTATGGTGGGACGCCTAGGCTTAGGCCTGGTCGCGTCCATCTTCGTGCCTTAGCCACTTTTTTGTATTTCTTGTTTCATGGGCGAGGATGGCACACTTCAATTTGACAGTTTAGGTTGACTTTGTTGATAGCTGGAATATGGTGACATGTCTCAAAAAGTGGATAAAAAAATTTAACTGCTATACAGACTTGCTATACAGACTGTAGAAAAATAAATATACTCCTTCATATAGTAAAAAATTACTAGTAAATATATTTTTAGTGACTTGACGCGAAGAAAATAGTGTTAACAATTGTCGTTGAAAGTGTTAGCGATAATTGAATATCATTGTATGAAAGGCTATAACTATCTTGTGACAACCAGAGTAGCAACAAAAAATTTTCCATCGAGAACATCAGCCAGCAACAGAAGGTAATTATTGTGATATTATGATAAAAATTTGCTATAACCTTCCTTTAATCCCTCCTTTCAAGAACCAAAAAAGGTCACTGAGCCTTGATGGCGGCAATTATATCGACAAACCGTGGCCCTGATGTTATGCTTGCTGCTGTGTGACTGAATTGTCACTAAAAGGTGAGAGTTGGGTTGGATCAATGTTACTGATGGCCTGGATCAATGTTACTGATATATGTTGACTTTGGAGGTGACTATTGATTCTCTTTGCATAATCACAAGAGGTAAGACTACAATCAACAATACATTGAAAAAGAAATTCTCTCTTCGGGTGTCTGTTGCCCACACTTTAGTGCCAACATAATAATATGTCATAAAGGTATAGTTACATATGAAGTGGTACAAAAACTCAATGTAGCACTCAAACTCTCTGGTTTATCATACTAATGCAATCACATTTACTATGAATGTATAGCTGTCGGTTCGTTTTTCATCTCTTGGTTTAAGGAATTGGTGGAAAGGGACATCCTTCTACGACGCTAAGATGAGATTCCAAAACGACATTCTTTTTGCTTGTAATTTGAATAACATTGCCCTTTGGTAGAAGAATTTTCTGCTATTCTCTAATTCTTGGCTATTCTTTGTGTGTGTGTGTGTGTTAGGTTATACGGGATGATCCAAAAATGATTGCATTTAATTTTGTAGATTTTGGTATTATTGTTGATTTTTGGCAAAAGACAAAGCTTGATTGATTTAATCCAGTTTAACCATTCCAAAGTGAACTTCATGCACCTTCTTAAATCTGCAATCATGCATGTTCAATTCTCATCCATCTTCTCCATTTTGTCGTGGATCCTCCAGCATCACCGTAACACCCTAGCAATTTTCAAATTTTAGATTAGATTAGATCAAGAGCTTTTAACCTCTTTCCAAATTTTCAACATCTTTCTTTATGAGAGGAGCTGGGTTCGTTGGAAGAGTTACTTTTTCTCTCAATGTGGAGAGTCTACGTGGTTGGTTAGTGTCCTCTGAGAGTCAAGGAAATTATTTGAAGAGAAAGATCGTACTTCGTTTGTCCCTTGTGATTGTGCTTTTGCCCGCTCCTAGATTGTAGCCAGGGTGTTGTTGTGGCAACTCTTGTACTCCGTATTGAATTTGCTTTGATTTTGTAGTTTTAGAAGCGTAGTCCCCCCCCCCCCCCCCCCCTTTTTTTATATGCGATGAGAAAAATCAATATGCCTTCTTTCTTAGTATAATTTTTCGCTAATAATTACAACGCCTCATAAAGCAACAACTAATTGTCACTCGATACAACTAGTAGTGATATTTCTATTAACACTTTCGAGAATAATCCTTAACTGTAGTTTTTGGCATCACTAAATATAAGACATTAAAAATATTTAATGATCATTAACTACTGCTATACTGCAAACCAAATAATTGGCCAAAAAAATTTCTTTTGATTATCCTCTTGGCGGTCATCCTTGGATGATGTTGATATTTGTTTGAGCTTTCAATAAAATTGAAATTTCTATGGCTTGAGAAAAAAGAAACACCCAAGTGCGATACGAGAGTAGATTTGTTCCCAAGATGCAAGGGTCTAGTTGCGCCACGAGACATATATAACTTCAAAAGGAGTACATACACTCATCGCCATGCATGGGCTTGTAACTTTTACTCAATTTATAACCACTACCTTTGCAACTGAGTTCGATCAGAAGGTGTTACTTTTTATCGTCATCAATTTGCTTACTTAGTTACGGTTAGACTTGCCGATCAATCACATCAGTGACCATGTATACTTGTCACATTACCATTCAATGGATCGAGAGTGTGCATTGATGCAAAATTAGGGCGTGCATGTGCGTGGTAGATGAAGTAGTACGTCCTCAATTGCCATCAACTTCATTTCTTGGTAGATCTGCCTAGCTATAGTCTCGTTGGAGGACAATTTGCCACCACCTTTAGTCACTCAAACTTCGTCTAAACCTCACATGTTACGTTGAAATGCCCAAAGAGCTGTCGGACGGTGGAACTCCATCTCGTTGAACGTCCAAACAGGCTAACATAATCAATGACATATGACCCTAACTAGCTACTTGTACAAGATATTGACAACATTTCTTGATGAACAAGTGCGGATTTAACCCGGGGTGATCAATTTTCCTAAACTTTCATACTAATGATTGCAACTTATATGGTAATGTCATCCTTTGATTGTTTAAAAATCCTGAAGGTGAGAGATTACACAACGGTGACATTACCTCGTTGTAGTTTTTAGACCGCAAGTTCACATACATTTGCTAATCTCCGTAATTTATACCTCATTAATTCTAAGTATCCTTGCTTAGCAACACTTCTAAAACGAAAGAAACAAAATACGGTCACATTCTTGGTCATTCATATTTTGACTTTAGCGCCTAGAAAAATGATTAAAAGTAAGTGGAGCTTAAATTTTATTTTCTAAAAAAATATTTCAGCAGGCTTTTTTAATGCCTTTAAACGAAGTGCCAGTAGATCCAAAGTTCTTCTTCTTCTTCTTTTTTTTTTTTTTTGACAGTTGCATTCAGAACAGAGATTGGGAAGGTGATCGCAACTTTTTGAAAGACGATGGGCTCCTACACCTTAGCCAAAACTACGGGGTTCTCGTTTGCAAATTATAGTTTCTTGGTTTTGTCCTTAACTTACTCGTGTATAAATAGACTAACTGCCTACCAAAAACAAAGCGCACATCACACTAGACAAAATTAGCATGGGAACCCTCTACCAAGCACCCATGAAACATCAAGTCATCCAAGACCTCCAAGTCACCCTTCAAGATTCCACACTCATTTTTCCATCGGAGTATACCGAAAGGAAGTCCATCTTCTTATCAAACATAGACCAGGTTCTCAATTTCGACGTCCAAACCGTCCATTTTTTCCAGGCCAACCCGGATTTCCCTCCGGAAGTTGTGACCGAAAAGCTCAAATCGGCTCTTGGCAAAGTTTTAGTGCCGTATGATTTCTTGGCCGGGAGGCTGAAGTTGAATCCCGAGGTGGGTCGCTTAGAGATCAACTGCAATGCTGCCGGTGTAGGATTCGTGGTGGCTCATACCGAATTTTCACTGCATGAGATTGGAGACTTGGTGTATCCTAATCCGGCTTTTAGAAAACTTGTAGCCAAGAGTTTCGACAGCTTGAAAGCAGATGATCAACCACTCTTCATTGTGCAGGTATAAAACTTAATCAATGGTTACCCATGCATTTTTCTTTATTTTGGTGATCCTCATTTCTTTTCTTCGCGACAGATTAAATGCCCAAGAGCGACATCGTCAAAAGCGACGTTATGGTTAATTAATGACGAGTCATTTTTTGTTAATGAAGCAAGTTAAGATGTTAATGTTTCAAGACTACCAAGTTGATGGTCATTATCCACCAACTCAATGTATCTTCCTCCTATTCCAATGGCCAGATCAGTCCGAGTTATTTGTTCAAGAACAGATCTCGACCTTCTAACTCTCAAAAGGACTGTAGAGATGAAATTCATAGTTAAGAAATTAAATTGAGCTCGATCAGTAAAAAAAATTCAACTATGTATAGGGTTGAAAAGAAGAAGCTAAGAACATTATGTGAACTCTACAAATTTGTTATTCATTTTGGGGTTGCAGAGCCTACCACATACCCTGAAAGACCAGCATTGGGACGGATCAAGTGTCTTTGCTAAGAGAACACTAAGAGTAAATTCACCGCTAACGTGCTCAAAGGATTTGAATGTCACGGTCTTTGGACCATTAGCTGGTACGTATCTAGTTCTGTATGTGTGGATGCAACTGCACGTAACCCTAGTGTCAATCTAACTCTAAGGTGGATTGCCCTCATAAATGGCCTCTTCACCAAAAATAAGGCCTCCAACTACTCAAAACCAAGGCGCATGCTCCCTTCAGCTACCCAAAAAGAAGAAATCCATGCATGCATGCCTGCCGTTTATGACGACCGACGCATAGACCGCCTCGATAGGTTTGCCTTGATAGACATTATTCACTTCACGTGTAGAGTCCACCCATATCAAGGCTACGTGCTTTGTGAGTCGAACCCAATTTTCTTAGTACAATTTCAAGTATTTTTAGTAGCTGAACTAACACTCACGCCAACTTATTTATGTTAGTTTTAGTTTAAGGCAGTCGTTTCTTTGAATTGGCATGGGCTCGTACTTTAGAAGTATATAGTCCTAAAATCCAATGGCAAAGATGTTGGGAAAGAAAAGTGTTTCTACATATTTAGTTTTACTTAATGATATGCTACACTCTACGCGTCATATTATATTAGTCATCTGTATCTGTAAGCCCTACTTTGCTTTACTCAAAGAGGGAATGCACCGTTTTCGTGGTACTCGAATTCATGAAATAATGTTGAGTGAGGCAATGCACTGCTCCTTTGGTGCCTGATTCTTAAAGAGTGGGTTTTTCGTTTGAATAAAGGCGATCAAATACTTCCTTTTTTTTCCTTTTCATCGTACGAGTGTTTTAAAGCAGGTCGCGGTCGTCTAAGCTTTTATAAGAAGGTACCTAAGTCTAGTATATGAATATTTATGTTTCATGTCCCATGAAATTAGTAAGTATATACCCAAAAAGAGGTAGACAAAGGAAGTACGCTTTCTTATGATGACACGTATTCTTGTTTTTCAACAACTAAGAATGTTTTTATTGACTCCGGATCCCAAGCCTCGGGGATCACGTTAATTTCAATTTATTAAGGGATAATATCACTAAAACCCTTGAATTTAAGGCATGATTACGTGCATGCCTTGAATTTAAGGCATGATTACATGCATGCCTTGAATTTAAGGCATGATATTACACCACTACCACCACAATGTGCAGATCTTCACACAGACAAACCACAACCCAAATCCATCCCAAATCACCCGTATTGCCACAATGCACCCTCAAGCCCCACCACCACACAATCCAGTGGGACGATTGCCGCCTCCACCAGCGCACATACCACCCTCCCCCACCAGCACCACAAATCGCACTCCTATTTTGCAACTACATCACTGGCCATATCAATCTGACCAAGACCTTCTTACACCAAGTACCGGATAGTCCACTGGTACACTCTCACGGGCGCACACACACACGCACACGCACGCACGCACACAAGCACAGGCACATTCGAATCTGTGCATGTGTGTTCCGGTTGGTGGTTTTGTGAGGAGGGGGCGATTGGAGGTGGGTTGCGTTGGTGGGCAGGGCATTTCGCGGTGGGCTACAGTGATCCGTGGTGCTGCTAGTGGAGGGCAGCGGGGGTGGTGATGGGAGCAGTGGTGGATTGTAACTGGCTGTCGCGGTGGTTCGTGGTGTAGTGGTGACGGTTGAATTTGTCGCTTGAATTTGTGAAGGGTGAAGCTCGAAGGTGAGTGGGTGGGTGTGTTGAAGGGTAAGGGGTAATCACAAAGTGCTATATATTTTTAAATACGGTATGCTGACATAAACAAAAATATATAGAATACAATAGGTGTGAGAATGAAAGGATATATGCGTTACGAATCTTTAAAATTCTAGTCTGATTTGTGACATTTGGAAACTCGATGGGATTGACTGTAGCTATCCCCCAACTTCAAAGAGTTCGGTAATATTATCCCTTAATTTAACTATGCATTATTGGAAAACAATTGTCCTCGCATACATAGCTACTTAAAAATCCATCCAAGAGATTTGATGCTCTCTTTCAATGCTGTTGCTTGTTTTAGATACTTACGAAGAGCAGTAAGAGCATACCGTATGTGTGATAAACCGTAATATAATGGGCCATATCTTAGTGAAAGACCAACTGCTTCTCCATAACAATTTTTATGATGTTACAATGTTACTTATGTTCTCGATCTTTTGCTCTTTCTAAGTTTATTGGCTACTTCCTATATTTGACTTGAATAGGCTGCCTTGAGATGTCCAGAAATATGCCATTAATATTTCTTTCTCTAAATCACGGACATTCTGATTGTTCCCGTAACATCTCAGTGGCAGCAATAAACAAACGGAAAAATTGATGAACGTGCACCGATCTTGACTAGACTGCTTTAATGGAAATTTTAGCTGGAAAGCTGGGGGAACGTTTTGTCAATTTTTGTTTATATCACTATTTATTTAGTTACTAATTAAGGATCTAGTGCAAGTACTACCTCCAAACTTTTCGTTAGATCCTTTGTTTGTTTAGTAGAATACCAGTTTTACGTACCATGGCCCCCCCATCTAATTAGCTCTCGCACTAATCGTGGCCTTAGATTGTATCTTGGACCTTCGTTCATTAAACGAAGGTGGCCTGCTGGCACATGCGACATTTGATTTTGTGTCCACTTTGAGCCCTGAACGTTGATGGATGAAGGAAGAAGAACCACAAGGCTAAGATGTCAAAATCAATTGAAGATGATGACAGCCCAGAGATATTAACTCGTTTGCTTTTACAGGTAACATCATTTAAGTGTGGCGGTTTCGCAATGGGCGTATCGAACAATCATGCTACTTTCGATGGCATAAGCTTCAAGCTGTTCTTACAAAATCTAGCTTCTCAAGCTTTCCCAGACAAGCCACTAGCTACCATCCCATGCAACAACCGCGAGCTCCTCGCCGCCAGATGTCCGCCTCGTGTCACCTTCTCCCACCCCGAACTTCTCAAGCTCATAATCCCCGTGGGCCAAGAAGAATCGGCAGCCCCACCAGTCTTTGATTGCCCGGAAGAGGATCCAGACTTCAAAATATTCCATCTAAGCTCAAACGACGTTGCTTACTTGAAGGACAAGGCAACAGGCCCTCCCGCCAGTCCGACGAAAATCACTGGCTTCAACGTGGTCACCGCACACATATGGCGGTGCAAGGCCTTGTCATGTGACACGGGGGACGACCTATCCAGGTCGTCCACCGTTTTGTACGCGGTGGACATACGCTCCAGGCTGTGTCCACCGCTTCCACAGTATTACACAGGCAATGCCGTCCTGAGCGCCTACGCTACAGCACAGTGCAAGGAGCTAGAAGAAGGACCCTTCTCAAGGCTAGTGGAGATGGTGACGGAGGGGGCCGCTAGGATGACGGACGAGTACGCAAAGTCAGCCATAGACTGGGGAGAGGTGTACAAAGGCTTTCCACATGGGGAGTTTCTGATTTCGTCGTGGTGGAGGCTAGGGTTTGACGAGGTGGAGTATCCGTGGGGCAAGCCAAAGTATAGTTGCCCGGTGGTGTACCACAGAAGAGACATCATATTGCTGTTTCCTGATATTGATGGGGTTAAAGACAATGGAGTGAACGTTTTGGTGGCTTTGCCTGCCAAGGAGATGGAGAAATTTCAAACCCTCTTTCACAAATTTCTGGCATGAACTCCCATCAAGTTTCTGTCTACGGAGATCGATGAAGTTCATTCGTGCGATATAACGAGCTATCCATAATTAATATTTGTAGCTATTTGCTGCTGTGGTTTGTACCGTAAAATGGAACGGTTGGCCAGGATCGCGCTCTGTGCCGCCAAATGCTGTTGCTGCCTGTGCACTAGTACATGCATGGAGATATATAGGGTGGGAGAACTAAAGAGATTGTATGGTGTTGTGATGTATGTCTTTGTGATTAAAGTCATAAAGGAGAATAACATATGTGTCATACTTTGTATTTGTCATGATTCTGTGCCCTACGTCGTGCCTAGCGACATCTTTGTGATGAAGTGCAACTGCAATATGCTTTCGTCAATGCTTATCAATGTCTTGTGATGTCCAATGAAGAGAACAGAAGTCCATGCATACTGTTGGGGAAATTATCGGGAAATGAAAATGAAAAAGGATTTGAGGCGTATCTAAAGACACTTTCTTTAGAACGTTATTTGCTCTCTCACTGAAGATAGAGTTTTGCTAAGGAAAAAAATTGGCTGCTACCCCGATTGGAGAAATATTCCTCTTATCCATATATAGCAACAATCAATCGTCTCTATATATTTCTAGTCGCTTTTATTTAGTGACACTAAAAAAGTACTGCTAATAATTGTTGCTGAAAGTGTTAGAAGAAAAATCACTAGAAATATTTTTATGGACTATTAATTGTCACTATACATGAGGTTGGAGAAAAATTCTAACAACCCAGATAGGAGCCCAAATTTGTTAGTTTGCTGATGGGTTGCAGGCAAATTCATTTTCAGGATACAACAAATTAAGTTTGGAAAGAACGGCGATTAGTAAGATATCCAAAATATTTTTATGAAACAAATGTAGATAGATTTTGGGAGATTAAGAGGGGTATTTTGAATTTTTAGAAACAAAAATACTTTTGTATGTTATAAACTGGATTGCCTAGATGGCATTTATATGAATATACAACCAAGCACCTATGGAAATCACAAGAGAAGAGGACGAGATGCTAGCTCTTCTCGGAAGTTGTCAACAACGGTATGAATTTTGATTCATTTACCGTAAACAAATTTAAAACGGGTTCACCGTTTCTCTTCCCCGACGGCGCCTCTACGTTTCAAATGAAGTGGCAAATGCCACGGCTTCATGAAGTGGCCTGCCGCTTCACTTTAAATTTGAAAAGATGGCTGCCGTTTTGACTTTGTAGAAGAAGACACATGCACCTAGTGTTGTCAAAGGGCCGGGCTTGGGCCGGCCCAGCCCAAGCCCATCGGGCCTACTGTGGGGCCGGGCCGGTGGGGCTGCCAACCGGGCCGGGCCGGGCCGGGCCTGCCGAAGGCAAACCTAGGCCCAGTCCAGGCCCTGGCCCTAGGCCCAATAGCTAGGGCCGGGCTTGGGCCGGGCCCGGGCCCTTTTTTTTTTTCTTCTTGTTATTCAATTTTAAATTTCATCTCTAGGCAATATTCACAATTTAACGAACCTAATCTTTATCCTTTTATTTCATTATAAGTAATATACATATATATGTATGTATGTATATACATATTTATTTGTTAGCCATTATATTTTTTATTATATGTTAAACATTTTCATACTCTTCTTGGTGAGCTTTATTAATAAAATCTTAACACATAAAAATTTATATAGAAAAATAATAAATGTATTCATAGGCCCTCCTCCTTTTATCCGGGCTTGGGACCGGCTGCTTGTAAACAAACAGGCGAAGTTACCTATTTTTTTATATATACGAAAAAATATATATCTTGCTTGTAAAAATTTATTTTATATATATGGAAAAAAAGTATATTTTGTGAAAAAATTTATTCTTAAAATTCTAACAATCAAAATAATAATGCATGTCTATCCAAAATATCAGCAATCAAAGATCAAGAAATCTGCAACGTCAACCAAAAGGATCAAAAGAGGAAAATAAAAACAAATTACCTAATCATCCAGAAGTACTTCAATATCCGAGTCACTGCTCTTCCTATCATCAATCGGTTTATCTTGCTCGCGGTATTTCGCATCAAGATAATCCTTCCAACATACACATAGCTCGAGCGACTCGGGGTTAAGACGACTCCTCCTGTCATCCAAAACCCTCCCGCTGGCTGAAAATGCCGACTCTGAAGCAACCGTGGAGGCTTGCACTGGCAGTACATCCCGTGCAATTTGGGATAAAGTTTTATACATGTTTTGATTTTGTTTTCAAAAATTTAACAAATTAAAATTAACCTGTTCTTGCCTTGATAAATCAGAATAATGATCAGTATTTGCATATACACCAATCTCATTAAAAGAGGAAAAAGTATACGAACCTGCCGAATTAGAAGTACCTTCACCTGGTAGTTGTCTTGCTACTAGATGTTCAAAGCCCTGAAGGTATGGCGCATAATACCTCTCAACAGTGGATGATGATGTAGCTCGCCCGCGCACGTCAGCAGAATTACGATAGACGTTGAACAAGTCCTCAAACCTCTTGCTCACTTTTGCTGTGAATGCGGTTGTCTCCTCTGCTGTGTAGCACATTAATTTCGATATCTCTTGTATCGAGGCGTTCACGCCATGCAACTTTAACCTAGGATCTAAACAAGTAGCCACAGTAAAAATAGCAGGCAGTTTACTCCAATATTTATTAAATTTTTGATCCATCACTTTTACTATTTCCTTAAAGGGTCCTATATATCTCCATTTTGTTAACATTGTAGCCATCTTCAGAATTTCTATTACAGCGAGAGGAGAGGTGGGATAGTACGTACCAGACAATAAATTGGTAGACGTGTAGAATACCTCCAAAAATTCAGCTAGGTATGTGGCCATCTGCCATTCCTCTTGAGTTGGCAAGCCGGCTGGGAACTGGGTTAGTAGAAAATGCGTATAGACTTCTCGGTATGCCAGAATGTGTAAAAGCATGTGGTATGTAGAGTTCCACCTGTGGACCACATCTGTAACTGCTCTCCTGCGAGGCATATTATATTGAACACACAACGTTTTAAATTGTTGTGTTCTCGGACTCGAGCTATTAACATACGCTGTCATACCCCTCATTTTGAGAAGAATATCTCCTGCAGCAGCTAAACCATCTTGAACAATTAAATTAATAATGTGACAAACACAGCGAACATGAAATAATTCACCATTAAGTACAGGTTGAAGCGTCTCCTTTAAAGCTGCAACAGCAACTTTATTATTAGAAGCATTATCAAAACTAACACTCATAATCTTATCCTTAATTTTAAATGTGGTGCATGCTTTTAATATAAGAATAGCAATGTTCATTCCATCGTGCGGATAAGGGAAGTGCTCGAAAGCGATGATTCTCTTGTGCATAACCCAATCTACATCAATCCAATGAGCGGTCACACAAGAATAACTAACAAAAGTATAAGGAGATTGCCAAATATCAGAAGTAAGACTAACTTTACCTTCAAATTTATCGAAATAATCGATAAGGCGTGCTTTAGCAGCATTGTACTGTCGGAGTGCATCGGATCTAGTTGTGTTTCTATGAACCTTTTTGTACAAAGGTTGAACGTATGTGTTCATATATCTAGAGTGCTTAGGATTATCGGCAAAAGAAAAGGCTTGTTCATCATGAATAACAAATTCAGCGAGACCGTCTCTTTGCTCTCGCTGATTATAAACAAATAACTTACCGTCAAAAGATAACTGCGTTTGGGTAGGTTCGACGTGGCCTTGTCGAGGTGCACACAGAGGGTAATGCCTGTTAAGATGTCCATTACCACTACCAGACGAAAATAATTTAGCGCAGTACTTACATCGAGCTTTTCGGATGCCGTCCACCATAACTACATCGAAATGATTCCAACACTCGGCTTTTTTTTTTTCCCCTTTTGGACTTCTGGCTCATTACCGGAGGCATTGCTCGGCCCTTCTTCATCATGACCAGGCATAGGGTTGAGATTATGCCACGGAGTAGTAGCTTCGCCAACCGAGCTGCGTCCTTGACTATAATGCGGGGGGTCTTCATCAGGCGTGTATTCAAAATCTGGAATGTTTTGATTGAACTCCCAATTGGCTTGGGTATCTATCATACAGCCTGTACTCATTCGTCCAGGAACGAATGGTTGTGTTGGTGCTTGGATTGGTGTTTGTGATGGCCGTGGCGCTGGCGCTTGTGCTGGTGGTGGTGCTTGCGATGATGATGATGTTTTTCGTGATGACGATGCACGCCTCATTTTCTTCAATAATCCAGCCATATTTCGAGCTAAACTTTGTAAGAGTAACTAAATACACAAGTATAAGAGTAGTAATAAGAAATAACAATTAAAAGAATGAACGAGTAACAAATATTAGAGAGTTAGTAATTAAAAAGAATTTAGCAAGACTAGTAATTAATAAACAAGAGTACTAATTAGTAAATACTAGTAGTAATTAGCAAGAGTAGTAATTGGAGAGGAAAATAGTAGCAAAGCTTGTAGAAATATAGAATGTTTAGGTAAGAGAGAGTAAGAAGATTGGTGTGAAAAATTAGAGAGAAATGGTGTGAATTTATAGATTTTAGAAACTTCACAAAAGACCAAAATACCCCTACAAACTATCCGTTTATAGTTGTTGGGGAGGGTAAGAGTGTAAAGGAGTTGAAAAATATAGGTTAGACTAAAATACCCCCCAAACTAGCCGTTATATTGCTGTTGGGGGGGTAAAAGTGGAATTTTGGAAAAGGGGTGGAAGAAAGGGGGGGAAAAACAAAAAAATTCAAACATGTGGGGCCGCATACCGGGCCAGATCCGGGCCGCAGACAGGGCCGCAAACCGGGCCAGACCCGGGCCGACTTCGGGCCGGGCCAAACCCGTTTCCGGGCCGGGCCGGGCCGGGCTTTTTCGGAGCAAATGAAGGCCTGGTCCAGGCCCAGGCCCTAAGCCCGCTGTGCTGGGGCCGCTACTGTTCATGCACGGGGCCGGGCCAGCCCGGGCCAGAACCGGGCCGGGTCGGGCCAGCCCGCGGGCCGCCCGGCCCGTTTGACAACTCTACATGCACCAGTTCTGGAAGTGGCGTGCTTCTCCACTCAAATGAAGGCTTTTCTCCAGTCAAGTGATGGATGTTTGCTCCAAAACAAAGGAAAGCAATCTATTTTAGGTTAATCAAATACCCTAGTTAATTAAATAATCAAAAACTCATGAAATTTAAGATTAAATCTCAACACGTACATACTGCCTGAGTCAAGCATAGGTCCCGTATTAAATATACAGCGGCTTCAAAAATGCTTCATTGCACTCTTAACTTTGTATGTTCTAATTTTTTTTTTAGCTAAAACACATTTACTATCAGGCGGAAAAAATATCAAAGTGTCTCGTGTTTTGCAATCGCTTGATTTTAATAATAGTTGTTGGAGGTATATCTGTCTTTTAGGTCCTGTTTGACCAAAGTGGAGGGATGAAACCTTCACCTTGCTTCTTCTCTTTGGAGCCCAAATGAACTGCACAGATACACATGCGCGCGCGAGCACGCACACAGACGCACACAGACGCACACACGTACACACAAACAAACAAATGCAGCCGGAAGGAATTAGATATTGAAGATAGAAAATGAGAAATCCAAGAAGTAATTGAATGTGGAGCTTTGCTTTCGCGGCCAGCCCACCAAACACACAACTGCAACTTGAATCCAGGAAGAAGGTCCTTGGGCTACCAGAATTTTTTGAAAGGAGTTTGACTTTAAGGCTTCGTTTGACAAATTTTTTTTTTTGGTTTTCAGTTTTTAAAGAGCAGCTTAATTTTTTTTTTTTATAAAAACAAGTGGGTGTTTGATAACCCCTTTTTTTTTTGAGGTTTTTTTTTTTGGTGTTTGGTAACCCTTTTTATTTTGACTTTTTTTTTTTGGTGGTTTGCGGTGGCGGTGGTGGGGCGTAGCGGTGGTCGACGGTGGTGGTGGTGGTGGCCGACGGCCGGAGGTGGCTGCCGGCAGTCACCGGCGGTGGTGGCCGGCGGCCGGAGGTAGCTGCCGGCAGTCTCCGGCGGTGGTGGCCGGCGGCCGGAGGTAGCTGCCGGCAGTCTCCGGCGGTGGTCGCCGGCGGCCGGAGGTGGCTGCCGGCAGTCTCCGGCGGTGGTCGCCGGCGGCCGGAGGTGGCTGCCGGCAGTCTCCGGCGGTGGTCGCCGGCGGCCGGAGATGGCTGCCGACAGTCTCCGGCGGTGGCTGCCGGCGGCCGGAGGTGGCTGCCGGTGGTCGCCGGCGGCCGGAGGTGGTTGTCGGCAGTCTCCGGCGGTGATCGCCGGCGGCCGGCAGTCTCCGGCGGTGGTCGCCTGAGGTGGCTGCCGGCGGTGGGAGGGTGGTGGTGGTGGTCGGAAAAAAAAAACCAAAAGTGAAAAAAAAAAACCAGTTTTTGGAGTTTTTTTTTTTACTCTGCAGTTTAAAAACTGATTTTTTAAATTGAAAAAAAAATGGTTACCAAACGCTCTTTTTTTTTTAGTTTTTAAAACTGAAAAAAAAAAGAGGGAAAAAAATTTTGTCAAACGGGGCCTAAATTTTCGGTTTTTGACTTAATGGGTTAACTTAAATGCTGATGGTAATAATGCAGATCAATGGTGGGTGCCGTTATTTGCAGTGGATTGACCCCACTGATGTTCAAAAAGAGTAGGGTACATAGGAGGTTGGTCTTTCTCAACGGGGTGCAAGAGCTATTGAGGTCATACTTGGACCGTTGGGAAGTATTCGAGGGTTGGAAGCAAAAAGTTAGCATGTGGTCAAGTGGAGAAGCATTTATGGATGGCTATGGGCGTCAGCTGGCTGCTATTTTAATTTTTTTTTTTGGCAAAATGGGTCCTTTCTTAGTACTGTATCAATGAGAATCAAATTAGGTTTAGCAGTAAGTGATGTGCAACTCTATTTGAAATGTTACCTTCGTAATGAGCAACTCTACGACCTTAATCAAATATACGTTGTTATATAGTTATTAACAGTATTGACCATTTATATTGTTGCCTTAAGTTAATTAATTCTTTCAACATTTCTATTGTCGTTGTTAATGCAATGAAAGGTTTAGGCAAAACAAACCATAAACTATTGTCATCACATGGACTAAACACTACATTTGTCTTACACTAAACTGGCTTCCAAACAAAAAACATATTGCTAACAGAACTTCAAAGAAACCATGTCTACTGCTAACAAAAAACGCTGTCAAAATCTAAACATTGTCTGAACCTGGACTCAACCTCAACAATGTTGCTTAACAACAAAACATATGCACAGGTCTAAACAAACTATCACTTTAAACATAGATTTGATTAAATTTACACAAAAAATGAGTTTATCCACAGTCTATCAAACTCTATACAAAATATACGCATTTTTTGTGCAATATACTTTAGCATCAATCCACTCTCTCCATGTCTACGAAAAAACATGCACCTATGGCATTCAAACACTACATTGTCCATATCTAAACAACTGCACAAGAAAAAGAATATTTAGCGACGGAGAAAAATCCGTCGCTAAAAGTCGTTTCATCGACGGCAAATACCGTTGGTAAAAGTCTGTCGCTAAAAACTTTTACCGAATCTTTACCTACGGATTTTTACCGACGGAATTTTAGTGACGGATTTTCCGTGGCTAAAATATTTTTAAAAATTATTTTTGGCCACCTTTTAAAAATTTAGTAGAAATTTTTTAGCGCCGGATTGTTTCTGTCGGTAAAAATTATGTCGCTAAAACTACACTTTTTCGACGGAATATACCGTTGCTAAAGTATCCGTCGCTAAAAGTCTTAACTTTAAGCAACGGAATGTTTTCCGTCGCTAAAAGTCCTGATATAAATATCTACTTTCCTTACTTTTCTCTCTCTTTCTCTCTCACTCACCGGCCGTTTCTTCCCCCGGTGATGTCCCCTCTGGTGACACCCTCCCCCCACCCACCCCGTCTCGCAGGTGACAGCCCCCACGAAACGCCGTGCCCCTCCACAGCTCCAGTGGCCCTCCACCGCCGCACCACCACCGTAGCCGTTATGTCCATCTTACCCTAATTGTTTTCTTAATGTATGTGGTTTAATGCATGTGAGTTTGAATTCAATATAATGTGGTTAATTATTTTGAGTTTGAGTTTGAATTTATGCACGTAAATTTGAGTTTAAATTTAATTTTACCCTAATTTTTAGTTAATTGAAGTTAATTTGTTGTAATGTATATTGTAATTTTACTCTAATTGTATATTATTGCATGTTGTAACATTAATTAACATTATTTAAACTTGAAATAACCCTAATTGACCCTAGATAACTCTTAATTAAACCCTAATTAAAGTTTAAAAACTCAATTAACCCTAAAGAACTAAATTAGCCCTAACTGGCCTAACAACCCTAATTAAACCCAATAAACCCTAATTAAACCCTAGTTAACCTAATTAGGGTTAATTGGAATTAATCCCGATAAACCTTAACTAAATCCTAATTAACACTAATAGGCCCTAATTAATATTAATTAACCCTAATCCAATCGAACCCTAAATTGGACTTTTTGAACCTCCTAATTGATTCCTAAATTGAATGCCCAGTTCAACCGAACCCTAAATTAAACTAATAAAACTCCCTAATTAAACCCTAAATTGAAGTAATTGAACCCTAAATTAAATGCCTTAATCGAATAGAACCCTAAATTAAACTAATTGAACCCTAAATTGAATGCCCTAATCCAACCGAACCCTAAATTGAATGCCCCAATTCAACCGAGCACTAAATTAAAGTAATTGAACCATAATTGAACCCTAAATTGATGTAATTGAATCCTAATTAAATTCTAAATTGAATGGCCTAATCGAATAGAACCCTAAATTAAACTAATTGAATCCCTAATTGAACCCTAAATTGAAATAATTGAACCCCCTAATTGAACCATAAATTGAATGCCTTAATCGAATCGAACCCTAATTTAAACTAATTGACCCCTAAATTGAATGCCCCAATTCAACCGAGCACTAAATTGAAGTAATTGAACCATAATTGAACCCTAAATTGATGTAATTGAATCCTAAATTAAATGGCCTAATCGAATTGAACCCTAAATTAAACTAATTGAACCCCTAATCCAATCGAACCCTAAATTGAATGCACTAATCCAATCGAACCCTAAATTGAACTAATTGAACCCTAAATTGAACCCCCCCAATTCAATCGAACCCTAAATTGAACTAATAGAACCCCCTAATTGAACCCTAAATTGAAGTAACTGAAACCCCCTAATTAAACCCTAAATTAATTGTCCTAATCGAATCGAACACCAAATTGAAATAATTCAAGCGTATCGGATATGTGCATTTTGAACAATTTTTCCCATTTGAACATTGATTATTTGTTTGATAATTTTAGATTGTTAATTGTGCATTTCAGAATTGTGATTATTGACCGATGATTTTAGGTTGTTAATTGATGATTTTAGGTTATTAACTGTGCATTTGAAGTAATTGAGATTATTAATTGATGATTTTAGGTTGTTAATTGATGATTTCATATTGTTAATTGTGCATTGAGCATTTGAGATATTGATATTGTTGATGGAGGATGAGACCCAATTGGATTGAATGTGTGATTTTTATTGCATTGAGCATTTAAGAATTGAGATTGTTGACGGAGGATGGGACTTAATTGGATTGAATGTGTAATTTTTATTAATTTTTATTGCATTGAGCATTTAAGAATTGAGATTGTTGACGGAGGATGGGACCCAATTGGATTGAGATCCCCATTAGGCCTGATCAACAGGCACTGGGGCAGCAGGCCTTCTTTGCTTTCATCGGCAAGAATTACCGCCGATGGCTCCACGACGCATGGGACCGGGCGAAGAAGATGCTGCCCGAGGGTACCCCGATGACGGAGATGAAGACATATCCCCTATATTGGATATCTTCGACTGTATGGGGGGAGATGATAGTTCGGTGGGTTGCGGATCCAAGCTGGGATGCCAAGAGTAAGAGCGGGGCCGTGAACAAACAGAACAAAGATCTAACGCACACGGGGGGGTCGGTGCCACACGACATCATTCGACACATGAATGCGGTCCAGAACCCGAATCTGGAAGAGGATGAGGTTGTAATTCTGACGTATAATCAGACGCACGCGCGAAAGAAGAACAAGGATGAGGCACACCGGGCCGGCGACTATGTTTCGGATATTGCTCGGCGGATCGATGTGAGTCAATTTGTTTAACTGGTTAATTTTTTGTCTTTCTATCCTCAATGTCTGTTGTGTTAATTAATGCTCTTACATATCTTTAAATCATTATTTTTGCAGGCCTCGTATGAACAACTTAGGGGGTTCGAGCAGCAGTCCGGACAGCCATCAACGTCCACTAGTACGGGTGCGAGTGCTGGGGCGTTGAAGCGATGGCTGGATATACCAGAGGTCGTCAATCGGCCGAAAGGCCGCATCCATGGCCTGCCTAGAATGACTGCTCGTGTCGTTATAGGAGCGTCCTCACCCCCCGCTGCCCCTCCACAGACACCGGCTCCTCGGCATTCGTTGGACGAGGAGGAGATCTAGCGCATTGCTACGGTGGTGTTGAGGATGATCAGAGACCATGATCAGCAGGGTACCCCTACTGGACATGCCGAACAGGCCCCAGATCAACAGGATCCCGATCTGGGACTCGACAACCCCTGATGAGCCCCTTTTCGTGCCAGGACCCAGCTTGTCCCCCCCGCCCGGCTTGTACTCTTCTCCCCTCCCCTAACTGGCTGTATCTGGTTCCCGACTTGTTCATCATGAGTTTCTTATAATAAACATTTTTTTTATGATTGATTATATATATTTCTCTATATTGATTATTGTGCGTTGTTGTTGAGAATTGAAATATTTATTACAGGTTTGGGTTATAGAAAAATAATTTTTTTAAAGAAAAATTGACTTTTGGTGACGGATTAATTCCATTGCTAAAAGTGTCATACTATCGGATTTTTGCGACGACGTATTTCGTCGCCAAAAGGCTTATTTAGCGACAAAATGTTCTGTCTTTAAAAATAATTAGCGACAGATATTCCGTCGCTAATTTCACAAAACAGAAAACAAATTAAAATACGTAAAACATAATTAGTGACGGATATTCCGTTGCTAATTAGTAAATAACTCTGTCGCTAAAAATGCAATATTAGACGACGGATTTGAAAATTCCGTCGCCAAACTTTTAGTTACGGGCTTTTACACGAGAGACTTTTAGCGACGCTAAATAAATCACAAAACTATTAGCGACGGATTATCCCGTCGCTAAAAGCTTTTTTTCTTGTAGTGCAAAAAGCTGCATGTGTGCATGGATCTACAACACTAATATCAACTGCTACTTCTATGGCTTTAACGATGCAACTCTACCTGTGCTTCTCATCGCTCTTACATTCTGATGCCAAGGAAAGTGGGTTCGCAGTCGACGTGGAGGTGCCACAAGGAATACAGTCCGAGTCAGATGCCAAGTAGAGTGATGTGGGACACAGTAAGGGTGGAACAAGGGCAAAGACCAAGGGCTTCCCAGACAGAGCCTGAGGGTGGCAGTGCTACGAGGGCGACGGTGCACGGTGAATATACGACAACATTCATAGTCCGACGTTTAGGTCCAGAGTCCTGTATGTTTCTCTCTCTAGAATTCCAGAGGATTTGGATTCTAGAGTGAGAAAGTGAAATTGTCAAATGAGGGGCTCCTCCTGAAGTGAAATCCAAAGTCCACTATTTATAGGCAAAAGTATGCATGTGTCATCAATTGCCACATGGCATCCCCTAAGAGTGACACGTCACCAGGGGTCCAAAAAATACCCGTTCACCACGGACTGTCGAATCGCATATTCACCCGGCCTGCTCCTTACAGTGTCGCTCTGTCTGTCTGGAAAGACTGGCTCCCACAGTGTCAGTGTGGCCAGAGAACCCCCTTGATCTAGCCATTAATACAAGGCCCTTGCAAAGTCCCACAGGCTTGGCAACGGTGGGGAAGACTCGATGCCCAACTGCCAGGTGGACTACGCGCGATGCCCTCCGGAGACCTGCTCCCATCTTTGAGTGACCCGGGAGCCATAGTCCCTAGGGGTGCTGATGAAGCCCCAAGTGCTGGAGCACGTAGGCCAATCGTGCAAACACCTTGGCAGAGATAATGTCCATGAGGAGTCGGCTATCCCGCGGGCCAAGGTAGCATCCCAGAGAAGCCATCTACTGGCAGAAGGGCAGTCTTAGTACCGGAGCCCTCAGAGCTCATTGGCATAGATAGTTTCTTAAAGAGCGAGCCTATCTCCTTGTGTCGGAGCACTCAGAGGGCGTCGAGGTAGCATACCGGAGGAGCAGTCTACCTAGCGGAAGGGGAGTTAAAAAGCTCCCTGGTAGAGATAGTATACTGGAGGAGTTGCCTATCCCCGCGGGTGAGTCCTTGTGCCGGAGGACTCAAAGCGCGTCAAGGTAGCATCCTGGAGGAGCCGTCAACCTGACGGGCCGAGGTAGCAATTAGGAGGAGCCGTTACTTGGCAAAAGGGGAGTTAAAAAGCTCCTTGACGAAGATAGTGTCCCGGAGTATTCGCCTATCCCCACAGAATGCTGCATACTCCGAAGAGTGGGTCGAAGCATGTTCCATGACCAAGGCAAGGTGTGCATGGTGTGGTGAAAGGATGGACCAACGCGAGGAGCGTGGTGGTGTGATAGAGGACCAGGGGCTGCAACTATATCAACGGTGCGATGCAGGGGCACAACAGATTGTGTATGGTGCCGGGGCACAGTAGTGTGACAGAGAGCCATGTGGCGTGACTGTATCAGCGGTGTGGTACGGTGCATGGGCAGGGTAGAGTGAGTCAGTTGCTGGGGGCACTGTAGCGTGAGAGAGAGCTAGGGACACGGCTTTATCAGCAGTGTGGCACATGGGTGCGACGGAATGTGTATGGTAACGGTGCGCGTGTGTTGCAGAGATGGCGCACGGGCGATGGGTGTCATGGGGACAGAGCACGGGCAACGGGCATCGCGGAGACAGTGTGCAGGGGCAGGTGACGAGGGTCACAGAAATGGCACACGGGTGTGGGCTACAAGCGTCGTGGAGATGTAATGCAGGTGCGGGCGACGGGGGTCACAAAAAGGGGCGTGAGCAGGGCGAAGTCATCGCAGAGACTGTGCGCGGGTGACGGGCGACAGTTGTCACAAACAATGCATGGTCCCTTTAAGAGATGTGAAGGGATAGGGTCGACCCCTTGAAAAAGAAGGTGGCCGACCCCCCTTAAGGTGGAAGGCACGACAAATTTGTTTTACAAAGGAAAAATGCACGTGACTTGAGCATGATCGCTTTGACCGGTTTGAAAGCGTTGAAAAATTGATCGTTGAATATGTGATGTGTCAAGCAAAACGGGACCCCTGGTGGGCCCTTGGGTGCGACCAAAGTAGGTTAGGAACATAAGCCCCCTGCGTGTGGTGTGTACGGAGGGGCAACCCGAGCAGGGGTTGCACGCATATTCACAAGTTCATACTTAGAATAATTTTTTTATGTCTGTTGGCCAAAGAATCGTGGGCATCATCACTGCATGATGTGGGTGAAGAGTAGGTAGTTCGAGCCACCTCGTGCACCGCCTACTAAAGCCTAGGTATGTCTGTATGACGACGGGCGCAGAGGCGCGGTTGGTGCGAGTTTGGCTAAAGTTACGAATATAATTTCAGAGTGTAGAAAGAGTAACAAAATGGGTAAGAGAGTCAAGAAGTGTTATCCCAAAGCACATGAAGTTTTAGTTGTAGTAAAATTGGTATGTCAATTTTTTGGTTTTAGTTGGATAGAAAAAAAGAAAAAAAAATGTTAAGTTACGTAGAGTGAAAGAGAGGAGGTGAGAGTATGAGGGGTGTGGTATTTATGAAGTAGTGTAAATAAAATAGGTGGTGATAAGAGAAAGAGAAGACAAATAGAACTAAGTATAAATTTTTGTGGTGGTGAGTGGAATTAATGGGGTGTGCCAAGGGGTGTATGAGGGGGAATGTGATGTAAGGAAGAGAGAAATGGTGGGTTGTCTTGGGAAGTGAGGAAAGAAAGGAAAAAAAAGCTAAGTGTTGATTTGGTTAGTAAAGGAAGAAAGTGATGGGAGGAGGAGAGTTAATTGAAAAGGGAGGAGAAGAGAGAGGGAGGGGAGTCGGCCATGGAGAGGGGGTCGGTCTTGGGTAGGGGGCTAAGAAATGGGTCTTTATTAAGTATAAGGAAGAAAAGTAGGAAGAGGGAGAGCGAGTGAGGTGAAAGTTGGGGGAATTAATGAGGGAGAGAGAGAGAGATTGAAATAATGAGTGAAAAGGAAGAGAAAAGTAAGGGAGATGAATGGAAGAACCCACATATGGGGAGGCGAGATGGAAGAGTTAGTGGGGTGAGTTTAAAAAGGAAAAGAGAGGATGTGTAAGAAAGAGATAGAGTATTTAATGTGATAAGAGAAAGAAATAGTGTAAAATGGGAAAAGGAAGAATGGTTTCGAGTGAAGAGGGAAGAGAAAGAAGTGTAAGGTAAGAGAGAAGAGTAAATGAAGAAAGAAAAAGTTGGAAGTAATTGGAGAGAGAAAGGAAGAGAGAGAAAGGAAGAGAGAGAAAGGGAGAGAAGGATTTAAATGAGGGAAGAGAGTGGGGGAGACCCATATGGAGGGGTGGGAGGGGGCTGCCCGAGCTTAAGGGCTGCCCAGGCGTCGGGGTGGGGTAAGGGGGTAAATTTTTTTTTTGCTTGTGGACCAAAGGAAATTTTCAAAGTGTATATAAAGAGCAAGAGAGGGGTGTAGAAAAATTTTGATGAAGAAAAATTTCTAAGTGAAAGGAAGAAAATGAGGGGGGTGGGGTGTATCAAAAAAATTTGTAGAAAGTTTTTGATAAGTGTTGGAAAGAGCATTGGAGGGTGAAAAATTTTGTGAAATATTTTCTAAGTATAGAATGAGGATAAGAGGGTGGTGACCCGACCGTGAGTAGGTAGGTAGGGTGAGAGGGAGGGAGGGGGATGAAAAATTCATTGAAAAATTTTCTAAGTATTGGAGAGAGAGTAAGGGGTTGGTGGGAGGGGTACAAAAAATTTTGTTGAAATTTTTTTCCAAGTGTGGGAGAGAGAGGATTTGAGGTGGTATTGGTGACCAGCTGAGTCATAGAGGCGACTTAGGTAGCGTGGCTTGAGCCACCCCGCGTGCCACCTACCTAGTCGCAAGCCCCTAAGGGAGTGGGTGATGGTATCAAGGGTGGTGTCAGTAGACTTGTGCAAGAGTAATGTAGCTTGAAAATTGTCTAAGTCTGGGAAATGCAACTTCATTGATAACATAGGGAGGAAACATGCCTTGGTATAAGGGGAGTTGAGCACATTGAAACTTGCAAAATGAAGGAAAATATTACAAGTGTGGAAAATACACTAGGCAAGCCAAGGCTTGGGCGGGTGGGGCACAGATCCAACACTTAGAGTTTGGGCTCGCCAGAAGTAATCTTGTCAGCGAAGGTGAACTTGAGGCCCTTGCACCACTTGAGGTCGTGACCCATTTTCTGATGATAGGGACAATAGTTAGGATGGGCTAGGTCTTCGGGGTTGGTTCAATGTTGGCATCAGGTAGGGTTATGGCATTGTCGTTGATCCAGGTCTCGAGAAGAGCTTTAACTGTCTTCAAGCCGAATGGGTATTTTGGGGTAGGCGTCAGCTGCCTTCGCTTATCAGGGCGCCCATCCCCTCTCTGGGATCGGTGCTTGTGGGTGTTGTCGTCATTACTGGCTGCTTCCACTGTCGCGGTCAGGGTAACTTGAATTTGGGGCTTTCGGGTCTTTGACGGACCGACTGAGTCATAGGTGCATCGTGCAGCTTCTTTGAGGTGTCCCCAAGACTGTAGCTGTAGGTTTTCAAGGTAGACCCTGTCGGTGTCTTTCATGTTCTTAATGCAAATGGGTACAAGGGTCTCATCTTTGCTAAAGTCAGTGCAATCCAAGCACTTGTGATGAAATCGTGTTACATAGGCATTGAGGTCTTTACTGGGGTTCTGTCAGATTCTGGCAATGTCAACGATGGTCACATGCTGTGTTTCATAATGAAACTTGTCAAGGAAGAGTTGGATTATGTCAGACTAGGAGTTGATAGGGCCGACAAAAATCTGGTGGTACCAAGAGTAGGAGAGGCCAGTCAGGGACTTATGAAATTCTCAAAGCTTCAAAGTGTCGTCCTCCCCGTAGTGCTCTAGCGAGCCAGCAAGACAGGTAAGGTGCTCGCTGGCATTGCCCTATTTGCCGTTGAACAGGGTGAAGGTTGGTTGCTTATACTTGACAGGGTAAGGCTTGATAGCGAGGTTGCCAGAGTAGGGAGCATGACTAGACAACTTAGAGGGGGAATTTGGTAAGGATAACTGCTTGAGACGGCAGAGGATGGCGTCAAGGTCATGCTTGGTGACATACAAAGCATGCGAGGGTTTGTGCCCTGTTGGGATGATCCTGGCACTAGAGGTCCCAGACGGGGTGACCTGAGGCATTGGAGGGATGACAATGGTAGAGAGGGGTTGTTGATAGGGAATAACTTCTTGGGGTATGGTTCGAACAGGGGTAGTGCCAGTGACAGGAGGTCGACCGTCAGGAAGGGTCAACTGGAGTAAGCCGGGGCAATGGCTTGTGTTCAGCTGTTGTCCGTCCATGTTAGGGTTAGGTTTAATCTCAATTGAGTCATGTGTCCCCAATGTACTCCGAGCAAGGGTGGGGCGGGACTCTGCGGCTGAGGTGCCACGAGTCCTACCGGTGAAGGCCCAGAAGACCAAGGCAGTGGTGGTTGCAACATTGTGACCTAGGTAGTGTCCAGAACTAGCCCAGGCCCTGAAGGCTGGATCTAAGTAAGAAGGGCCAACCCCAGAGCTTGGGGTGACATGGGGTGAGCAGCGGGCATAGGGTGGGGAGCTCTGAGGCCTTGAGAAGTCGGCAACTATGAAGTCAAGGCTTGGATTGATTTTTGCAATTCTAAGATGACAGCCATGAGAAAAGATTGAGAGTCTTGGAGTACAGTGATGATAGAGGTAAGGTGTTAGATTATGTCGTTGATGATCGCGACCAGATTGGGTGCATCCATTCT
This sequence comes from Escallonia herrerae, assembly GCA_033070095.1. Taxonomy (NCBI): domain Eukaryota; kingdom Viridiplantae; phylum Streptophyta; class Magnoliopsida; order Escalloniales; family Escalloniaceae; genus Escallonia; species Escallonia herrerae. The sequence continues at coordinate 76,133 of JAVXUP010000810.1, read as the reverse complement.
GGGGAGAGGTTGGAATTGGTTGTGGCTGGTCTCTTCTTGGTCCTCGGGGCGATGCTCCTATTTGATGGTTGGGTTAAGAATTTGGCTGGTAGTCCTAATAGCCCTGCGTTGCTAAGGCATGGTTACTTGGTGTGTCAGGCAAGGGACAAACTGCACTACAATGCTCACCTTCCCAGTAGAGTTGCCATTCTAATGCCAAGGAAAGTGGATTCGCAGTCGATGTGGAGGTGCCACAAGGAATGCAGTCTGAGTCAGATGCCAAGTAGAGTGATGTGGGACACATCAAGGGTGGAATAAGGGCAGAGACCAAGCGCTTCCCAGACAAAGCCTGAGGGTGGCAGTGCTATGAGGGCGATGGCACACGGTGAATATACGATGACAGTCACAGTCTGATGCTTAGGTCTAGAGTCAAGGTCCTGTATGTTTCTCTCTAGAATTTCAGAGAATTTGGATTCTAGAGTGAAAAAGTGAAATTGTCAAATGAGGGGCTCCTCCTGAAATGAAATCCAAAGTTCACTATTTATAGGCAAAAGTATGCCTGTGTCATCAATTACCACATGGAATCCCCTGGGAGTGACACATCCCCATGGGGTCCAAAAAATACTGGTTCTCCACGGACTGTCGAATCACATATTCACCTGACTTGCTCTTCACAACGTCTCTCTGTCTATCCGAAAAGACTGGCTCCCACAGCATTAGTGTGGCCAGAGAACCCCCTTGATCTAGCCACCAATCCAAGGCCCTTGAAAAGTCCCACAGGGCTGGCTGCGGTGGGGAAGACACGACGCTCAACTGTTAGGCGGATTACGCGCGATGCCTTATGGAGACCTACTCCCATCTCGGAGTGACCTGGGGGGTCATAATCCCTAGGGGTGCTGATGAAGCCCCTAGTGCCGGAGCACGTAGGCTAGTCACGCCAACAACCTGGCGAAAGTAGTGTCCCGGAGGAGTCGCTTATCCCGCGGGCCGAGATAGCATCCTGGAGGAGTCGTCTACCTAGCGGATGGAGAGTCTTCGTGCCGGAGCACTTAGAGCTCCCTGACAGAGATAGTGTCTTAAAGAGCGAGCCCATCCCTGGGGTGAGTCCTTATGCCGAAGCACTCGGAGCGCGTCAAGGTAGTATCTCGAAGGAGCTGTCTACTCGATGGGCTGAGGTAGCATCCTAGAGGAGCCATCTACTGGTAGAAAGGGAGTTGAAAAGCTCCCTGGTGGAGATAGTGTCTCGGAGGAGTCGCCTATCCCCGTGGGTGAGTCCGTGTGCTGGAGCACTCGGAGCGCTTCAAGGTAGCATCCTGGAGGAGTCGTCTACCTGACGGGCCGAGGTAGCAACCCGAAGGAGCGATCTACCTTGCAGAAGGGGAGTTGAAAAGCTCCTTGGTGGAGATAGTGTCCTGGAAGAATCGCCTATCCCAGCACACTCCGGCGAGTGGGTCGAATCATGTTCCATGACCAAGGCAAGGTGCACATGGTGTGGTAAAAGGATGGATCAACACGAGGAACGTGGTGGAGTGACTGAGGGCCAGGGGGCACGAATGTATCAGCGACGTGGCTCATAGGCATGACAGAGTGTGTATGTTGCCGGGAGGGTAGTGTGACAGAGAGCCAAGGGGCGTGACTTTATCAACGACGTGGTGCATGGGCGCGACGGAGTGAGTGAGGTGCTGGGGGCATTGTAGTGTGACAGGGAGCCAGGGGGCATGGCTATATCAGCGGTGTGACACATGGGCAATAGGTGTGTATGGTGACGGGGTGTGGGCAATAGGCGTCGTGGAGATGACGCTCGACCGACAGGCATCGCAGAGACGGCACGCGGGCGTGGGCTACAGGGGTCGCGGAGACGGAGCCCTGGCAACGGGGGTCGCAGAGACTGTGCACAGGCGACGAGGGTCGTGGAGAAGGCATCCGAGCGTTGGCGACCGACATCGCGAAGACATTGCGTGGGTGACAGGCGTCGCAGAGACAGCTCGCGGGCACGAGCGACGGGGGTGGCGGAGACGGTGCGCGAGCGCGGTCGACGGGCGTAGCGGAGACGGCGTGCAACCACGGGCAACGGGGATCAAAGAGACGATGCCCGACCGCGGGTGATGGGTATCGCGGAGACAGTGCAAAGGTGACGGACGACGAGTGTCGCGGACGATGCATAGTCCCTTTAAGATAAATGAAGGGATGGGGTTAACCCCTTGAAGAAGAAGAAGGTGGCTGACCCTCCTAAGGTGGAAGGCAAGCCAAAGTTGTTTCACAAAAGGAAAGTGAACATGACTTGAGCATGATCGTTTTGACCGGTTTGGGAGCGTTGAAAAATTGGCCGTTGAATATATGATGTCGCCTTGAAACGAGACTCTTAATGGGCCCTTGGATGTGACCAAAGTAGGTTGGAAACACATTCCTTGTTGGCTTGTAGTTGATTCCACCGGCTTCTTTGACATATATATATATATATCATCTGCCTTGACAAGTGAATGACGTTGGCTTTATAGAAACCTCACCAAGTGTCACCCTTAACTAGACCTGGCCTAGCACTTGTCATTAGGCTGTCACGATAACTATGACATGGCATAAATTTGAATATATATATACTTGAATGTGAAATAGCATAAGGTATAAAATATACATGGCATGGTTGACTCTGGGGTTTGTTCACATGCACCAACGAAGAAGAGGTTCTAAATCTTGGTTGACTAGATTGCATTTATGACAAATTAATCTCATATAACATAATATATGCAAAAATATACATGGCATGGTTGACTCAAGGGTTTGTTCACATGCACCAAAGAAGAAAAGGTTCAAGTTCTTGGTCGACTAGACTGCATTTAAGACAAATTAATCTCATTTAACAGAATATATGCAAAAATCTCAGTCAACGGAATATATGCAAAAAATGATCTAACTTTTTTTTTTCCTTACAGTATGTATATGCATTTAAGTCTGCGTCACTTACGTAGAGCTTTCGCCTTTTTCTTGGCCTTTCTCCTTGATGACTCACTGAAGTTTACCTTGGTCTTGCCCTCTTTTCCTTTTGTTTTTTTCTCTATGAAGCTTCTTCTTCTTGCTCTTGCTTCCCCCCTCCTTTGCTTTGTGATGCCTGTCGTTAGCCTATTTTTTCCTTGCCCATACTGTGTGATGCCTGCCCTACCTTTTCCTTCCCCTTACCTTATGAACTGTTCCCCTTAACTAAACGACTTCTCTAGTTAGGGCCTCTTCTACCACAATTGCCATATCTCAAGGAGTTTAATCCTCTAAGCACCTTTATTGCCTTTGCTATCCATTTACTGTGTTGTTCATCAATTTGTCTCTTCCTTGTTTTTTTTTTCTGGTCTTCCTAGTTGAGCCTTACTTAAAAGAGGTTGTATAGGTGGCAGCCCCGTCTTTGCCCACATATCTTGGCCATTCATTGTGTAGATCATCTGATATGCCTTCATGTAAGCTTCTTTGGTGTAACATGGATTGATAAAGTCTTCAGAGCATTCAACTCTATAACTAACATGCCTTAGCATCTGTACACGTGATTCCCTTGAGGTCTCATTTTCTATCACTACTGATTTTTGCATCCGAATCAGTTGAGAACTTGTTGTCAAGTTCAACTACTTCAAACTTTTTAGCTGGTGACCATATACCCGGACATCTTGAAGAATAACACTTACCTTCCTCAAGTTCTGTTTCTATTTGAGGACATAACTGCCTACGCCTGACTGCTATCCGGTCCCTCTTCTCAGCCAATCTAGTCATCAGATATGACCTAATCACTCTAACAGTGTCGAGATGGGCTTATTTATAGCATGAACAATAGCTCCCATTGATAGCCTCACACAAGATATATACAAAGAAACGCGGCCTCTTTAAATAAAATTGGTACAAATGAAGCTCTAGTTAATAGAGATACGAAAATTGATGATTTGAAAAATACTCACTCTCAGTGATAGTTTACTCACAAAGATGCTATCTTAATGATATGAAATCACGAGAGTAAAGAGTGAAAATGTATAATGCTTGAGCTTTGATGCATACCTAGTTTATGGAGGTTATTTGTTCCAATAGTGTATGATGAAGCTCCAAATAGATGATATTGGGTGGATTTGAAATATAGTTGTTATGAAAAGATTTGGAATGAATTCTAGCAAAACTAGTCGTTATTTTTTAATCCGAGAGCTTATAGTCGACTAAATTGTCAATGAAGTTGACAATATTCGTTTTCATGAATTCTAACAAAATCAGTCGTTATTTATTAATCTGAAAAGTTACGGTTGACTAAATTGCCAATTAAGTGAACAATATTGGTTTGAAGAAAACCAACTCTCTTTTTAGGGCATAACTTTGTCTAAAAAAATTGGATTGACGCAAAGTATTTTGTGTTGAAAAGCTAATGAATTTTTTTAATAAAGTATGTAAAGATTAGTTCAAAAATATTTTTGAGAAAATTTGAGTAAACTCCAAAGTTAACTTCTTTTCAAGAAACATACTTGTTTGAAAGGTTATGAACTCACATGTGCACTAGGTATCCTAAAGTCGTTTTAACAATAATCATTTATCCAAGAATCAAACCAAGACCACTTATATAACAAAAGATCAATAGTGACACTTTATTAATATCTCAACTATAACTTTAAGTTTCTTTGATTTCAATCTACATATCCAATATCTTACACGTGTCTTCATGAGTGTGCATGCACACATCTACTAAAAATCCACTCAAACCACAATTAGAACATCACCAATGTGTTGTTATTGTCAAAACAAGATGTAATCCTAGGTTATCCTACCATAGGGCTAACAAACTCCCTAAATCCACATAGTGACATATCATGATTGGCTCTAAAATACTCTGCATATTACTTATACACCAGCATATGCATGTTTACTTTTGTTTTTCTAGCCACAAATATGTTGATAACATCTCTTAACTCATCCTCACAATCTTCATCACCTATCAACCTATCCTCATCATTTGAACCCAAATCTCTATCATTACTACCATTAAACTCATCATCAATACTATCTATGGTGACTACTTTAAGGTGTTGTCTAGTGCATATAAACTTCATGTGCCATCTTTGACAGCCTATGGTTGTGGCAGATATGTATGTGTGACTGGATGTCTAATATAAACGTCGTGTACTTTGTTTTAAGGTAATGTATAATACATGTCAAAACTGTCTTCAACAGTTGCCATATGTAAAAACCCACAAATCATATTTCTGTTAGGAACTTCATAGTATAAACTTACGTAGGGAGTGACATGCGAGATATATACCTCCTTCCAAGAATGCCGCATGTCACATAGGGACCACATAAGAGTCCCACCTAGATCAGACTGTGATGAGGTCTGAGGCTTCTCCCATTCATTTGATAAGTCATCCCTTATCCGTGCCACCTTTCTCAAAGGAATAGGAGTAGAAGTCTCCGACCAGGAGACTACTAGTTAACTCATTGTGATGAGGACTCCTCTTCTATATTTGAGACAAGTCAGACTAGTGAGAGGTATGTTCACCGAACCCCAGACACTCATAGCTTTTTTTTACTCACTGGCTGACTTAGGTATTGGAGATTCTCCTCTGAAAATCCCTCCAAAGAGTCACCGGTGTTGTTTGTGATGTGCAGATCTATTCACGAGCTAATCACAATCGGTCCAAATTTTGACCACAACGGGGAGCATACCCTAATGATAATCTCTAGATTATCCATTTTGATTATTTAACATGTCTCAGTACTAACATAGTCAATGTAATCCACCCTACCTCCAATATACAAGACCTTAGGTTATTTTCTAATTATGCCCCCCACATTAAAACTTAATGGTAAAATGAGAAACAATAATTTCAAAAAAAAATAAATTTGACAAACAACACCTAAGACAAAACACAATAAACTAATACATTGTAAAGAAAAGAAAAGGCGATAAATACATGCAAAGATTTAGAGGAAAAAGGAATGCAAATGAGAAAGCAAAAAACAAAAATCGTTAGAAATCACTTGATTTCATAGATACACAAGAACAGATAAACAAACTGTAAAGGGCATATCAACCAACAGATTAACATCACAAGCATTTAAAGATATACTCAAACAAAACTACAAGCTTTAGTTCGCGTAAATACCGTACTTCAGAGTTAATATAACTAAAATTTTCCACCCAACCGATTGGTGACACATGGTAGAACTGACTCACCGTCAGTGTAGTCAATCCTGGATTTGGAGGTTATGATATTGAAGGAATCCTAGTCTTGACTAGATTTTAATCTAGTCAGGATGATTGTGACATTATTCCGAAGGATCCTAATGCCATCCTAATTGATCTAGCCCAAGGCCTACCTGTCAAGACTCAAAGATCTATAGAGAGTCTTTTACCAACGATTATATAAAGGGGACTACCTCCAAGTATGTAGACAACTACAAACACATACACTGTGCTGTACTGCTTTCTCATAATTCAACACTGTTAGCTGCACTTTGACTTGAGCATCGAGGAGTTCCTCCGTCGGAATCCCATTCGTAGTCACTCTGTGTTCTGTCTTATAGGTCAAATCTCTGGCTGTGGTTCCCCATTAAGTTTTTAGCAGCATTAGATTAGCGCTACCCGTGGGACCACGACAAGGAACATGGCCAATCACTCACCCTCAAGTGACTCCCTGCTCAGTTGCTCTTCTCGAGATCGTCATGCATGATCAAACAGCTCTCATCGACTCGGTCGCTCTTGAGATCGACATTCGATGCCTTTGCACCATCGCGCCAGGTCAGCTGAAGATGTTTACGTCAATATAAGATCTGCTACTCCTGAGTCAGCCACTGGATCTCAAAAGAACCAATCCCCAATGAGGACTCGAAGGACGGTGACCTTCGTCACTATACAAACTGCAGTTTGTTCAACACACCTCATGCCGACCTTATGAGAGAAATTCATAAAGTGAAGGATGTCGTAAATACTTTACAATAAAATCTTGATGTAGCGATAGCCCCTGCTTCCACCAATAATTCCTACATTGATCCAAGTGACCTTTATCTCCTACTCACCTTAAGTTCAAGTTATAGTCACAAGTGTAGATCGGAAGCTGACATGACATATCAACCTAAAAGAGGAGTAGAGAACATATCACGAGGAGTGGTTCGTGTTACTGCCGAGACTCGTCTAGACCTGGAAAATGGGTTTACCCCGCTGGGTACGGGTAAAACCCGATCGGGTACAGGTAAAAATGGGTCGGGTATTTCTTATCTAATTTTTTTGAGTAAGATTTTTGGGAACCCGTACCCTACCCCTGCGGGTAGGGTATTACCCAACGGGAAATTATTAATTTCCAATTAATTATTTTTTTAAAAATAAACAGACATTAATTACCTATTAAATACACAAATTTTAACCTCCAACAATAAAATAATTCTTTGTTTCTCCATCAAAATTCATTACACAAAAATCTGAACATCTTTCCATTAAAAAAAAACCAATCTGAACATTTTTTAATATTAATAATAAAAAAGGTCTGCACATCGAGAACACACGACAACCAACAAGATCCACTGACCGAAAGTTTACCCAATAGGCAACAACAACAAAGCAACAGAATGACAGTCGGCGACGGTGGCGACCGATCGATGGTGATCCCAATGGGGCCATGGTGATGACCGATCAGTAAAGACGAGGCCATGGAGTGACCGACCAGTGGTGACGAAGATGCGGTAGATCAAGAGTGACTGATCAACATGGAGCTGTGGGTGGAGTAAGGTGGTCATGACTTTGGTAGATCTGTGAGAAAGAGATAGACTTAAGAGAGGGAACCTGTGATAAGGGATCTGTGAGGGAAAGTTAAGAGGCAGGGGCGGCAGAAGCAAGTGAGAAGAGGAGAGAATATGATGTTTTAACCCTAAAAATCATATATATATATATATATATATATATATATATATATATAACTAGGTAAACCCGGGTACATGATAACCGACCCGAACTTACTCAGATTTTACGGGTCGGTTCGGGTACGGGTCTATTTTCAGCAGGTCTTCTAAATATGTACCCATACTTGGGTTTTCGCACGGGTACGGGTAGACCCGCAGCTTCAGATCAATTTTGCCAGGTCTAGACCTGTCAGTTAAAGATAGACAGATTCTTTCCTGGAGAAGGTTGCTAAACCTGCATGCCCTCAGAGACTCTTCCACCATTATGCTGCGTTGGAGAATTATTCATAAGAACGAACCTGCACTGAGGTGGTCTATAGGCCTCGTCTCCGAGGATAGTCTCCCCCAAGGTAAGATTCTGGGGACCCTTTATCTGAGGCAATTGAGAGAGCAAAACTACTGCCCAACTTCCGAATGCCTCAATGTGATCTCTTCAATGGAAGTAGCGATCCTGAAGAACATGTCTATCATTTAAGACAAACATGTTGCTTCTCCAGGTATCCAATGCTGTCTTGTGTAGAGATTTTTCAACCACCCTACAAAAGGCCACCCACACATGGTTTAAATCTTTACAACCGAGGTCCATTCATTCTTTTGCCTAACTCTCGGATCTCTTCCAGAAATACTTTGTGAACAATCACTCAAGAAGGAAGAATTCAGCGAGCATGTTCAATATAGTGCAAGAGAAGAATAAGTTCTTAGCTCATTATCTTGGACAAATCAACGCAGTAAAATTAGAGGTGGACAATCTCGATGTGTTAGTCAAGTACACCGTTTTCCTTCGAGGCCTCCAATCCACGTCCAAGTTTGCATTCTCTGTCAATAAAAGCCCCCCGAGAGTATGAGAGGTCTTTTAGAAAATGCTAGTAAGTACATTCAGGCCGAAGAATATCTCAAAACTCAAAGGGGGTGACGAAATGAAGGCAGTGAAGAGCAAGGAAAGTTGCCTCGTAAAGGAAGCCTAGAAAGTGGAAAGAAGACTAAACACTCAAAACGTGATGAATAAAGCCTTAAGGACCAGTTTTGATCTGAAGAACTTGACGTCCCTCAATGCCAAGCCATCAAATGTTGCATGAGATCAAAGACAAAGAGGCCTTTAATTGGCTAGAGAAGATGCGATCCCGACCAAGTAAGAGGGACAAAACTTGTGGTGTCATTTCCACAATGACCATGGCTATATGACTGATGACTACAAATCACTTAAGCGAGCAATAGAAACCCTTATTAAGCACGAACACCTAAAGAAGTATGTGGCTCGCAAAGAAGGCCGAAGAGAAGCAACGTCAGTTACCAAGGAAGGAGAAGAACAAGAAGAGAATACGAGCACGATCAATACCATATCTAAGGGCATTGCAGTAGGAGGCTCCTCTGGACAAGCTCGCAAGGCTTATGCTAAAGAAGTGTGCATAGCTAACTAGCCCCCGAGCAAAAAGCAAAAGACTATACCCATGCCTGTAATCTTTTTTTTGAATTACGATATAGGGGACATGAAGACACCCCATGATGACCCGCTAGTCGTCGCCTCAGAATAGGAAATTTTGATGTGAAGTGCACCTTGCACGACAATGGGAGTTCAGCTGTAGTCCCATTCTATGAAGCCTTCAGCAAAATGAACATCACGATATATCATCTATAAAAGATGGATACGCTACTCTATGAATTCTCCAACCATCTGGTTGCAGTTGAAGGTGTTATCGTGCTACCCATCGCAGTAGGCACACCTCCGTCTCAAGCCAACTTAAAGCTTGTTTTTTTTGGTAGTGCGGGTTCCATCAACCTATAATGCCGTACTTAGATGAACTCCATTGAACCAATTGAAGGCAATAGTCTTCACCTATTATCTCAAGATAAAATTCCCCACATAACATGGAGTTGGAGAGGTTAAGGGTGACTAGTCAGTGGCTTGACAATGCTACGTAACATCCTATAGGGCGAAGAATAAGAAGGAACTAATAATTGAAGATCTCCGGGACGAGACAAAGACTTAGAAAGGTGAACTAGCTGAAGACTTCACAAAAATTGAAGTCTATCCTGGAGTCAAAGAAAGACCGTTTAATTAGGTTTAACCCTTAAGGAGGAACTCAAGCTCAAGCTTATCGACCTTCTACGAGCTTATGCGGTCATCTTCTCATAGACGACGACAAACATGCCCATAATTGATCTTGGAATGATAACACATCTATTTAATGTTGATCTATCCAAGAAGCTTGTCAAGCAGAAGAAGAGAACTTTTGCACCTGAGAGACAAGAGAAGATTGAAGATGAAGTGAATAAGCTACTAGTCGCTGGATTCATTAAGAGATCCATTATCCTGACTGGATCACCAACTTCATCATTGTTCTAAAATTAGGAGGCAGATAGCGGATATACATTGACTTTATAGATCTCAACAAAGCCTAAATTAGGAGGCAGATGGCGGATATACATCGACTTCATGGATCTCAACAAAGCTTACCCGAAGGACAACTATCCACTACCTAGGATTGATATCCTTATTGATGCTACTTCAGGTCATGAGCTCCTCCAATTCATGGATGCCTACTCCATGATGCGTGAAGATGATGTCCCCAAGACTTACTTTCATTATTGAGTGTGGGCTATACTATTACAACGTGATGCCCTTTGGACTCAATAATGTTGGTGCCACATATCACTACTCGGTGAACATGATCTTTCATGACCTGATTGGAAAAAACATGGAAGTATATGTCGATGATATAACATGAAGTTAAACCCACTTAAGTGCGCATTTGGAGTCACATCAGGGAAATTCTTAGGTTTTATGGTCTCTCAATGCGGTATTGAGGTGAACCTGGAGAAAATAAAGGCCATCTGGGCCATGAAGCCCCCAAAAACTGTTAAGCAAATGTAACAGTTGACAGGCCAAATCACAGCTTTGGGGAGATTCATGTCTAAGTCAGCCGAGCGATGCCTACCCATCTTTAAGGCCATCAGGAAAGCAAAAGACTTTTCTTGGAAAAAATACTATCAATAGTCTTTTGAGAACTTAAAGCATACTTAGTCTCTCCTCCTCTCCTCTCCACTCCAAACTGCTCTCTGGAAAAGATTAGTTCTTTTATCTCTTTATCAGTGAAATTGCAATTAGTGTTGTCCTAGTCAGGGAAGTGGAAAACATTTAGAAGCCAATCTATTATGTAAGTAAGGTTTTACAAGACGTAGAAACAAGGTATCCAAACATTGATAAGAAGGCTCTGGCCCTTATTACATTAGTAAGATGCCTTCGGCCGTACTTCTGATCTCATACAATTATGGTGTTAATAGACCAACCTCTAAGGAAGATCTTGCAAAGCCCAGAAGCATCAAGAAGATTGGTGAACTGGTCAGTGGAGCTAGGTGAGTTTGATATCCATTACAAGCCGTGCACTGCGATCAAGGCCCAAGCTTTGGCAAATTTTATTGTTGAGTGTACGGTGCATCCAGATCCTTGGGTCCTTTACGTAGATGGCTTTTCGGCAGTGGTAGCAAGGGTGCTGGAATTATCCTAGTCAGCCTGAAGAACTTTGTTATTGAGTATGCATTCTGTTTTGACTTTTAGGCCTCGAACAATGAGGCAGAATATGAGGCTTTCCTCACAGGGATAAGGTTAGCACACACCTTAAAGGTGGACTCATTGTCAGTATACAATGACTCCCAATTACTGGTTAACCAATTGAGAGGATGGAACAATACCTCTAATTAGTCAAGACTTTGGCAAGAAAGTTTAAGAACTTCACCATTTGCCAAAATTTCCTAGATCAGAACACACAGGCAGACACGCTATCAAGGCTCGCATCTACAGAAGTCTCAAAAATCCCACACAAAGTCTATATTGAGCTCCTCAAGGAGTGGAGCATTAGCCCCAAGGCTGATATGGAAGTGGTAAATCAAGAGCCGTGTTGGATGGATCCCATTATCAAGTATCTCTCTAAAAGAAATTTTCCCAAGGAAAGAGGTGAAGCGTGCAACCTCCATGCCAAAGCTGTTAGATATGCCCTAGTTGAAGGGGTCCTCTACAAGAAATCATTCAAACTTCCCTATCTCAAATGTCTGCGACCTACAGAATCCGTATACTCGTTGCAAGAAGTGCATGAGGGGATATGTAGGCAACAACTTGGAAGAAAGAATCTAGCCCAAAAAATACTAAGGCAAGGATATTAATGGCTAGGAATGCAAAAGGATGTGATCACATTCACACAAAGGTGCGACAAATGCCAAAAATTTGTTACTATTTTGCACACCTCGGCTGCCCCTCTCAGTTTTGATAGCCTCTCTGATTCCCTTTGCTATGTGGGGAACGGACATACTGGGACCATTCCTAATGGCATTTGGGCAACGACGAATTGTGATAGTTGCCATCAATTACTTCACAAAGTGGACTGCGGCAGAAGTACTGACAACCATCACATCGCTGAGTCCGAAGATTTCTTTTGGAAGAATGTCGTCTCTACTTTGGCCCTCATTTTTAACAATGGAAAGCAGTTCGATAACACCAACTTCAGAGCATTCTGTGAGAAATCTTTCGATCGATCCCACTTCATATCTGTGGCCCATCTTCTGTCAAATGGCCAAATTGAGAACATGAATTAAAGTATTTTTCAAGGTTTAAAGAATAAGTTAGAGGATTCTAAGGGGGGCATGGGTATATTTGCTTATCGTTTAGCTTTGCCTCCTAATTTGTCAAAGATACATAATGTTTTCCATGTTTCAACTTGAGAAGTATGTTTTTGATCCATCGCATGTTATTGAGTTTGAGCCTGTTTAAGTTAGGGAAGACCTATCTTATGAAGAGCAACCAAATCTCATTCTGGAATGTGATGAACATGTCATGCGCTCTAAGAGGATAGCTTTTGTGAAGGTATTATGGCATAACCATTCTAAGAGGGAAGTTACTAAGGAACTTGAGAATGTTATGCAAAAAAAGCATGCTCGACTTTTTGATGATTAAGGTACATTTAATTCCGGAGACAGAATTCTTTTAAGGTGGAGAAAATGTAAGAGTCCGTTATATACTAACAAGGAATATGACCGTTGAAAAGTAGATTAAGGGATAACACAGAGATTTATTTGAAGGAATGAATAAAATCATTAGAAGGAAACGGTTGTTAAAACATCTCTGAAGAATTCGGTCGAATGAATCCAAGATTCGTTCAAATCAATTTAGAATAGCAGAGATATCTTGGAGCTATTGAAAGATTTAGTTGAATGAAAATATTTTTCTTCGAATGAAAAGTATTTTAAATCGAGAAAAAAAGCAAGGACTGAAGGATTCGGTCGAATGGAAAACTTTTCAGTCGAATGGAATACTTTTCAGTCGAATGAAATACTTTTCGGTCGAATGAAAACAAGTTTGAAGGAGACGAAAGAATAGTTTTTCCTTCGAATGAAAGTGTAAGATCCCCTTATTTTATTAAAATTATTATTTTAGTAAAATAATAAAGTTAGTGCCATTTTTGTAATATTAGAAAGTTTTGGGTGTAATTTGAATAAGTATCTAAGTTGGGGGAGTGTTAGTGTAATTTTTTCAATTAGGGTTTTCCTTTAAATTGTTTTTCTTTATTTTCTTTCCAGCCCTTTTTGTTCTCTGCCTCTCTTCTTTATGACTGAGATAGCAGGGGAGAAGGCTTGGAAAGCTCTTTAGATTCTAAGTGGTGCTTTGAAGATTTTATTTCCAAAAAACTTGATTAAGGTAAGGAATCTCGTACTTCTTACTGTGATAAAGGATTCATTATGTATTCACTCTATTATGGGTTTGCTTAATAGTTCATGCTCAGCAGCTTGTCCATAGGTTAATCGTTGATTTTGTTTGAAATTAGTTTTCAATTGGTATAAACCATTGATGCCATGTTTCTGAATTTCTACCCAATAGATATTTTCTTCTTTTATTTCACTAATTTGCCGGCATGATTTTGTGACATTAGTCCCTTGCTCTGTGTTCGTCCTTTCGGGATCATGTTCATTTCACATTTTTGCTTTCTAATTTTGAAGGGGTGCTATTTTATGCTCTTGTGAACTAGTTTGGTTAATGAACTCTGTTATCTATTGAAATTCCAACCAATAGTGTCACCTTGTAGGACACTGTTTTGTGAGTTCGACTATGTCGCTAGTCTTGCAGCGTTACATTTTTGTCAATTATTTGTCCTTGTGGTGCATGATCATTAAGAAAAAACAACTCCTTATAAAAAGGAGAAGTCTATAAGACGTTTTGTAGTCACTTCAGTGAATTTTGCAATCACTTAGCGACTTTTGTAGTTACTTTATGGTCACCTTGTGGCTTAGTAATTTTTGTAGTCACTTTTAGTGGCTTTTAGATAGTCCTCTTGATGACGACTATTACGCTACCGGTATGCGTTTCGTACCTTCGGATTTTGTGCTTGATTTAGGTTCTTTTGATTTGGGTTCTTTAGACCATTTAATGATCATTTCACATATTTGTTTCGCTTTTTTGCATCGTCGTCAATTATTATCACTTGTTTGTCAAAGCTCTGGCTTTGTTTTGGACTACAAATTATTATATTTGCTTTCCATTTATTTTTTCCTTACTGGGTTATTCGAGCTCACCTCCCCTCCCCCTGTTTGTTTTGTCCCTTACCATAGGTAGTAGATGTGATTAGAGGCGTGGCATGCTTGAAAAATTAGAGCATTGATTTTGTTAGCATAATTGTACAATGTAAATCATTTTGAGAACTTTACCCGGATGTGGATAATTTGATTTGAAATTAAAATTTTGTAATGGTTATTATCCTTGGTTATTATTTGATTTTAGTAGATTTTGATGAGGAAAGATTTTAACTAAGTGTTAATGGATATATTTTTGTCGCTAATGGATTAGATGCTCTGGTTTATTTCGAGAGTACATTAGAGGAAGAACATATATTGTTTTAGCTAGGGGGAGCTAGCTATGAGCTTAATTGCTATATGAGAAAAAATGACATATCTTGAGTATACTAGAAATGATTGAATGCTCTAAGTGAAATTATTGTGCTTAATTGACTATCTTATAATATATCATACATTATATAGAATCACTGTTTGTCATCATAAAAAAGGGAGAGATTGTTAGCCCTATAGTTGGATAATCTAGGCTTACATCTTGTTTTGATGATAACTACACATTGATTATGTTTTAATATGCTTTGGGTGGATTCTTAGCAGGTATACACATACACACTCATGAAGACACATTTGAGAAGTTGGATAGATGGATTAAAGACAAAGAAGCTTTAAGCTATAGTAGACATGCTATAGAAGCTTCATTAAGTTCAATGTCAAAGAGCAACAAAGAATGCATAAATTAAGTTACTATTGATTATGTTTGATCTTTATTATTACGTAACTAGTCTTGATTTGGTACTTAGATTGAGACCTAAAAAAACCTTAGGACAGCTTGTTCTTTGCATGTGAGTTCATAATCATTCACACAAGTGTGATTCTTGAAAATGAGTTAACTTTGGAGCTTACTTGATTTTCTCAAAAATGTTTTTGGTTTTAAACTTTTCATTTATAAACTTTTCATTAGCTTTCGAACACAAAAAAAGACACTTTAATCTGATTTTTCAAGAAAAAGTTATGCCCAAAATAAGAAAGGAGGTTATCTAATAGCCGATGGGCAGAAGGGTAATACAATCGACTGCATTGGTCAAAATTCAGTCCCACGGCTATTTTAGAGGACAAGACCCAACAGCTAGTTTAAAGGGAGCCCAGTTGACTTTATTGGAATATAGTCGACTGCAGTGGCAGTTTTGCTCATATAATGCCCTTAACGGCTACATTTCATTTGCTCCATATATAAATGATTTGGGGCTTCATTTTATTCCATGAAAACCACATTCTAAGGCTCCATTCATTAGAGAAATATCAAGACTCATAGATTAAATTTTTCTCTCTTTCATGATTTTACATCATCAAATAGAGCGTCTTTGTGAGCAATTCTTTGATTCAGAGCGAGTATTTTTCATGTCATCAACTCTCTAATCTCTCTATTGTACTAGAGCTGCATTTGTACTTATTTTCTTGCAAGAGGGTTTCTTTGTACACAAGTGATCTTTGTAAAAGGGTTATGATCAAGGCTTGGGTTTGTCAAGTCTTGGGTGAGCTTTGTGGATTCAAGGCTTGTGCTTAGTGTGGGATATCACTAAGTGTTGTAAGGATTCTAATCTTGACCCAGAAGAAGATTGTTACTAGTGGATTTTAGTGCTCTTGCAAGGGACTTCCTTGAAGAAGTAGATGTAGGCTTGAAGGTAGTTCAAGCCGAACCTATTAAATCTCCTTGTCAAGTATCTCTAACTCAATCTCCTTACTTATTGCTCTATAATTGCTTCAGATTGTGTAGTTAGCATTTTCATTGAAGTATTACTTAACTTGATTGAGATTTGTGATTGTTCTTAGTTTAAGTTCCCCATTAGTTTTCAAAAACCCTATTGACCCCCCTCTACGATGGAAAATATGATGAAGTGCTTAAAAGCCCTTAAAGGGCATCAAAAGTACTGAGTCAAAACATTTGAAATGAGCCTAAAGTATAGAGAAAAAGTGTTTAAGGCTTGGGGGCAGCGCCCCAATTAGCCATCCTTCACAGCCTGGGAGGTAATATCCTCAACTTTGAAAGGCATGACAGTCTCTCCAGACGGGGACCCAAAGGCAGGCATAACGAAGTCATCCAAGAGGACATCTGAAAACTGCTTGGCGAATATCTCTTTGGCCTTTAGGAAACCAATCTCGTAAATCTCCAAGCCATCGTCCATACATTTCTTTAACCACTCGTCCTTGATGCTTCAGTTAAGGAAGTCTTGGATGCCTTGATCTCTTGCTTCGACTATCTTCTTTTTGGCCCTTTCCAGCCTCTTCTCAAGAACTTTAACTTGGGCAAGGAGGTCTACCTCTTGCTTAGTTAGCTCCCGCGCACGGTTGGCGGCTTTCTCAACTTGAGCAATGGCTTCCCTCTTTTCTTAGACTTCCTGAGTTGCCACCTCCCTAGCCATCTCAAAGCAAGATAACATCTGCACAACGCAGGAAGACAAAGATGGTGGTCATCCATAAGAAACTGATTTAAGGAAAAAGAGAGGAATATGAACAAGCCCTTACCAAATACAGAGCCTGTGTAAAAGTTCAAACAAAGACTCGTGGTTTAGTTCATGAGGATCTTCATGTCCTTGGAGAGAACACCATGTGTAAGGTGCTGCTTGGAAAGGTGGCTATTCAGCATCCCCATGTCGCCTTGTCTGATAGTCAACTAGGGCTGATTAACTCAAGGGGGAGGCTCAAGAAGAGTGATTTTGGCCCTCTTCAGAGCAGGGGCAGTTCAAAAGAAGGTGCCTTCTCCTTTTTATTTCCCCTCGCCTTCTGAAGGGCACTGGGAAGCTAGACTTCAATGTCCTTCCACTACCACTAGCCATTTTTGTACCAGAAGAATAATGATATTAATATCAAGGGAAGGATTGATAGAATGAATATAGTATACAAAAAAGCTTATACGATACCTACCTAATGGTGTAGTTCTAGTTGAAGATATGCTAGTCGCAGTAAGAGGAGGAGGAAGACCAACTGTATAGGCTTACAAGGAATGATCTTCCCATACTCTAACTGTTGCTCTATCAGAGGCTCGTCAATGGAAAGACCACCCCGAAGCTTTATGTGGCTAAGAATATGATTCGTTAAGGTGTCAGGAATATGCATGTTTGTATTCTCAAGATCCTTACAGTAGGCATTCCATTTCTCGTCAAACCTTAAGGGTTGTTGATCTTGACGACCAACGAAGAAATATCTACAATGCCAACCCTTGTTAGACTTAGGACCACCCTTGAGAAGCCTTTGCCTGCTGTGGATGTAATACCAACCGGTGTTGCTGGCGACACGTTTAACAAGATAGAGTTCGAAGTAGACTTTCATGAAGTCTTTGGAATCTGCTTTGTAACTAGAAGTCTCAATGAAATAGATCAGAACCACCAACTTTCTCCAGCTGTTGGGTACAAGCTAGCCCCATGCCATTTGGTAGTGATCAAACATCTTGAGGGCAAAAGGATACAAAGGAAGTCTGTAGCCTGACCTCACTTGCTCCTCAAATATACTTGTTTCCCAATCAGTTCCATAGTTGGCGGTTCTTGTAACTCAGGGACCCAAACTATCCAGTCCCCAGGTAAAGGATACTCTATGAGAAGCTCTTCTAACTCTTATTTGGTCATTTCGTTTCATTTCTCATCTGCTGTGAACCAAGGGTTGGGATTCTCTTTTATCCTTAGCCTTGTCTTTTAACTCGCCTAATTCATTCCTAGGGGGTAAAGGCTATGAAGATTGTGGGTTGGAAGGACTGACTTCACTTTGAGACGTGGAAGCTTGCCCAATGAATGAAGAAGAACTACTCTTGGTGACTTTTTTGTAAGAAGTTATGCTATCAGATTACTATGACATGCTTTCTACCCATAAGACTTGAAACTACTAAATTGGAAATGTTGAACTAAAGAAAAGGTAGAAGGAGAACTTACTTGATGCGGAGCAAAACACTTCCAACCTTGAGCAGGGTGAAAAATGAAGTGAACTTGTTCTTTTATAGAGGATTTTCAAGTAATCGACCTTGCAAAGCGCGGCGGTTCATTTCCACTTTATGTGTCACAATCTTGAAGCACATAAATTCAAATTTCTCGCCAAGGTCATTTATTACACGAGACATATGTGAACCATGAAAGTCCTCAAGGTGGACAAAGGCATATGCCCGAGCAGAATGTCGTCTAAGCACTCTGCGAGCGCAGAGCCTCAAACTTTATGCCCTTTGTGCTTGGACGAAGCACAAGGTAAGCAAAGGAATCTGCCCGAGCAGAATTTCTTTCGAGCACTCTGCTCGATCATAGTCTCAAACTTTATTCCCTTTGTGCTCGGACAAAGCACAGGGTGGACAAAGGCGTCTACCTGAGCAAAATGCCGTTCGAGCACTCTGCCCAAGCAGAGTTTCAAACTTCATCCCTCAAGTGCTCTGACCAAGCACAAGGTGGACAAATGCATCTAGCACAGCAAAATGCCATTTGAGCACTTTGCTAGAGCAGAGTCTCAAACTTTATCCCCCTTATGCTTGGACGAACCACAAGGTGAGGAAAGGCATCTGCTCGAGTAGAATGGCATTTGAGCACTCTGCTAGAGTAGAGTCTCAAACTTCATCCCCCTTATGCTCAGACAAAGCACAAGGTGGACCAATACATCTGCCTTAGCACTCTGCCCGGGCAGAGTCTCAAACTTCATCCCCTTGTGCTCGGACGAAGCACAAGGTGGACAAAGGCATCTGCCCGAGCAGAATACCGTCCGAGCACTCTACTCAGATAGATTCTCAAACTTTATCCCCTTGTCCTCAGACAAAGCGCAAGGAAAAAGCCATCTCCCCAAGCAGAATGTCGTCCGATCACTCCACTCAAGCAGAATGCCAGGACTCTCTATTCTTTTCGGACACTGCCCAAGTAGAGGGTCATCCGAGCTCTCTACTCGAGCAGAATGCAAAAGTTGTCCCCTTCTGTTCGGACATATTAATTTGAGCAGGAGATTGAAATATCTTTGGGAGAGAATTTTTGGCTCACTAAGTCGTTATTTTAGCTATTCTGACGAATGGTTGTGCTTTCGCATGCTTCGTAACCGCTGGCAAAAGTAGGGGGCATTATGATATAGCTAAAATTATCCACCCAACCGAGTGGTGACATGTGATAGAGTTGACTTATGGTTAGCCCAATCAATCTCAGATTTGGACGTTACCATATTGGAGGAGTCCTGATCTTGACTGGATTCTAATCTAGTCACAATGATCGTGACACGATCCTCAAAGATCCTAACACGAACCTAATTGATCTGGCCCAAGGCCTAGCCCTTAAGACTCACTAATCTACTGGGAGTCTTATACCTATGACTATATAAAGGGGACTACCCCCAGGTATGTAGACAACTATACACACATACACTGTGTTGTACTGTTTTCTCAGAGTTCTATATTGTTAGTTGCGCTCTGACTTAAGAATCGGAGAGTTCCTCAGCCAGAACCCCACTTGCGTTCACTCTGTGTTCTATCTTGCAGGTAGAATCTCTGGCTGTGGTTCCTGATCAAGTTTTTAACAGCAAAAGGAGTCTTCCCATCATTTGTAAACTATGGCATCTTCGGTATTGCTGATCATACCAACAAAGCACTACAATTTTTTTATTTTTTTTCTTGCTTTCAGAATCCTAGAATTTTTTTGGCATGATTGTCATTTGATTTGGAAGTTGGAACAAAGTATAAATTTCATACTTTGATATAGAGGTCTACCATCACACGTGCTTACATATCAACTGTCAAAATTTGTTGAGATGTGACCTTTGTTGAAAAATAAGAATAATACACTTACTATTAATGGAGTCACTGATTCACGTTAGTAAAATTCTGCGATTCCAAAACATGACAAAACCTTATGGTTTTAGCTGCCTAGTAGTAAACAATGAGGTTTTAACTGTAACATTTTGAAAAATAAAGGGTTCAAAGTGCAATTAATCCTTTCAAGAATTCTTGTGTGGATGCCTCTGGAAACAGCTTTAGAGATTCTCGTGGATGCCTCGGGAAAATTATAATTGCTAAGACGAATAAAAAGGATAATAGTGAAGGCAAAAAGCCTTGTAAGATTACATCTTTATAATTTCATCATTTTTAACTGACAAACCACCTCTGTATTGGCTTTCAAGATTACAGGCGAATACAAAACAAAGAAAACCATCAACATAAACTAACAACTAGATAGCCACCAAGCATGATGTTGTTGGCCCATCCTGACAACGCGCCTTTGACCGACCTTAGTCCTACTTTTTGAGGGAAGTCGAGAAATATTCATCATTCCAAGTTCAATGCTATCAATCTGGTCAACCCAAAATGCACGCTCGAAGTCACATACAGCACATTCATCATTTCAACATCGGCGCGCAGCTTGGCTAATGGGCTCGGACCGAGATCTTTTCTTTTTGGGCTGAGGGAGAGGAGTGCGACTCGTGCTTCTCCTTATTGAGGGGCATCTACCGGAGCTTCTTCCCATTACAAGGGAAAAGTAAGGCAGCCTGAGCTCCTTCCCCTAGGAAGGCAACATAAGTCTTCCCCCTCTAAGGGGTTAGCCTAGGTCCCCCGTATATGTTGCCTTATCCTTGCCCTCTTGGGGTCTTTCCTCTGCTTGAGGGCTGTATGACCTCCCTTACTATGACCCAGTGCTACTACACCCTATTGTGCCTGAGCTTTGTCTCCACATACGTGCCCCTTGCACTGCACCTGTCGTCGTGACACCGACAATGCCCGGGCATCGTATCCTGCTACGTCGCCCCAAAACTTCTTCCCTTAGATGCATCCACACATCTCCTTCATGTTATATTCCCCCGCACAACACTTATTGATAGTACCCCCGTGCCTGTTTCATTTCATGTGCCCCCGGCATAGCATGCATCCGGCCATGCCCATGCATCGAATGACTTATGAACACATGTGCATGACACTCTATGATACGTCTGTGCCATTGGTGTTGGTCCATTTCTTCACCACGCCGTGTGCACCTTTCCTTGGCCTTGGAACATGCTTCAAACCTCGCTTGGAAGTGTGCAACTTCTTTCTGGGTAGGCAAATCCACAGGGTCAGTACGCTACCTCAGGAAGTTATAAGTGCTTCGGCATGAGGGATCTTCTATTGCCAGGTAAGCGACTCATCTAAGACACAACCTTGGCCTATCCGGTAGATGACTCCTTTGAAGTACTGCCTTGGTGTGCTTCTAGTGCTCCAGCACAAGGGACTTAATGCAAGATAGGTGACTCTCTCGAGATAATGTATCCGCCACAAAGCTCCGAGTGCTCTGACATGAGAGCTCCTCTTTCGCAAGGTAGGCAAGGCCAGGTACACTTATTAAGGATCACACTCATGATTATAATCATGTTATTATCGATCTTAAGCGCTTATTTTGTTATGTTGCTGCCTTCTTCAGATGGACATTTTCTTATCACTGTGTTGTATGCTATGGTAATGCTGCTTTAAGGAAGGTCTGAAATTGTCTTTAAGTAGTTATGGTGAGAAACTAGGTTTTTGGTGGTATGAATGTTAAATCAGCTGAAGGGTTGTTTTAAAGGAAATAAGTTTTGGAAAAGAGAAGAAAGGTTTTCTTATACTTAACGTAATAGTTCCAAAACAAGCACCAAATTATGTAAGAATGAATTCTAAAAATATTTCATCTACGAAAAGTTTTAAGGTTTCTCCAAAAAAAAATATTGCGAGCTATGTTCCATAATACAATTAGGGCCTAAGATGCATGATTCGATTACGAAACTTCAACTAATGTACGGGGTGTTCTAGATTTGAAGAATAATTTGATTTCACTTGCTTCTCTTGACTTTAATGCAAGTAGTAGGTCTATAATTCAAGGTGGAGCTTTGAGAGTTTTGCGTGATTCTCTTATTGATAAAAGTTTCTAGGTGTAGTGGCCTTTATTTTTTGCATACTGTCGTGGGTAACTTGAAGTCTGTGATGCTATGTGCTTAGTAGCAAAAGTATGATATGTTTAGCACTTATATTGCTATTCAGGGGAACAAAAGTAAGGTGGGTTACATCCACTTGAATCCTTATTGCCTCATTAGTTCTATCTTACATGGTTTTTAGTTTTATCTTAATGATATGAATAGTTATTCAAAATATTCGAGTGTTGTGAGACATCATAGTATAAAAAAGACTCCTCAACAGAATGATGTGGCTGGATGTACGAACAACATCTCTCAGAAGGGCACATTGAATACTTTTTCAGTAAAGGCATGTTTAAGAACTAATGGGCTCAAGGAGTCAAGGAGTGAGTTTTTTTAGGCTCTGGACAAGAGGCGGAGGCATACAAGTTGTGGTGTTGTGATCCGAAGTAGCCCAGGTTATTAATCAAAAAATATTTTGTGTTTGACAAGTCTACACTATGTCCCATCGACATAAAGGAAGTCTAATGGGGCAGGCAAATCATAGTGCATAAAGCAGTAGGTGGTGTTAACTACGAAAACTCCAAGTGCTTCAACAGATGATACTACAGTTGAGCTTGATGTAAAGAAGAAGTGCAACATAAAGAAAAGCAACATTCTATCACATAAAGCAAATGTGAGACCGAGAAGGCAAATCAAACAAATAAGGGTACGGTTAGGCAGATATGCTTACTTTTCATTGTTATTGGAAAAAGCTGATGAGGTTGAAGAGCCTTCCACATATTTGAAAGGTCCTCACCAGTACAATTTTATGACATGTTGATATGCAGAGGAGATTGAGCCCATCCATAAGAAATGCAATGCGAAAAAGTGAAACCTTCTAAATGCCTGAAGATAGATGGTTTTGAATTCGACGTTAGGAAAAAAAAAATAACTCGAGGTTTTCAAAAGCAAGTTCTACATGAAGTTTATGAATGATGGACTCATGTGCACATACTAGACTCTAGTGGATAGGGTGATGGAAGATAGCCAAAAAAAAACCCCTAAAACCCTTTAATTGTTAAAGTCACTTTTGAGATTGTTTTAGTTTTCTGTCTCTCTTACTTATAACCCCTGAAAGTAGGGATGAGCAGGGTTCGGTTCAGTTTGGGGGTCAAACTGCAAACCGAACCAATGGACCTCGGTTCAAAAATTCTCAAACCAAATCGAGACACCTCGGTTTGAACTGTTCACTCGGTTCAAATTGAACGGTTCGGATCTGTTTTAGAGTAGTTTAAACATTATTTTGTTTCAAGAAAAAATAATAGTCCAATAACAAAAAATTACATCACTATTACATTACATGACAAATTGAAAAGCTTAAATCAGTCACCAAGTGTAAAAGTCCTACAAAGTTACATTGCATAATGAAATGAACCATTAATCATTTCATCTGGTAGTGCATATTATATTGCCACACTGTGTGGCACTACATTCATGTAAAGCACAACAATTTGCTACTGCACTGAAGGTATAATCTTAACTCTGGACATCTTGATTCCATTTCAAAGTGATGCACTCTCTTATCTTGCTGGCATTACAGTTTTAGTTGAACAAAACTCTTTGAAAGAAACTTAGAAAACATTCTAATATACCCGCCAAACATGAGAGCAAATGTCAATTGAAGGGAAGGACATAAACTGGTAGGAAATGATGCAATAGTGAAACTTAACATGGCCAAATGACCTGCGATTATCCGAAGCTACACTAAGCAGAACACTCAGACAAACCTTACTCAATATGACATGGCCAACCAGTGATTAACTTCAACATTTTAACACTTTTTCCAACTGCCAAGATCCCACTTTTCACATTCTGGTTAATCTGCAAAACAGGTGTCAAGTTCAATAAACAAGTTGTTTGAAACCTTCAAATGAAGCCTAAAAGTGTATAAATTGTCTAATGCAGTTGGTGTTACACATGCTATCCTAGGCTTGGTTGTGCAGTAGCATAAACAACATATATTGCTTCTAACCCAGGTTTTTAACACAACACTATGCAATATATACTTCAGTATAGCTTCTAACAGAGTTCCTCAAAACAAGGGAGAAATGTAAAAGTGTGTTCTAAAATAGGTTTTATAAACCAATAAGCTATTTATTGGTTTTATAAACCAATAAACAGAGTTCCTTTGAATACATCCTCTTGAGTCTTGACTAATTATTGAGCAGATTTGTCACATATAATACTCCTACTGCTACTACTAACTAGTACTACATCTTGTTTCTCCTTGTATTACCGAGTAAAAAATACCTCCATGTGGGTGCTAGATGGGCTTTCCCCTGAACAGGTTTTACAATGCAGTACATATTACACAGGAAGAGTCTTTTGAGCTTGTGAAACAACTACGACTGACTGATACAACATTGCTCAATTGGGCAATTGGTTTACTGACTGATGTTGTCGAGCAAGAGGATTCTAACAAAATGAATGCAAGAAATATTGCTATGATTTTTGCCCCAAACTGACTCAGGTGAATAATTCATGTTTAGATGGATCTTACAATAGTCAATAGCTTGTGCATTGCTTGGCTAATCTGTCCTGTTCAATTGTTTCTGGTTTTGATGTTTGATCCATTGACAGCTCTGGCCTCTCATGCATGTCGTTCAAGTGATGAACTTGCTCAAGACTCTCATAAATCATAATGAAGTCACATATTATTCTAGCGTGAAGTGACTGAAACAGGAGGATACTCACATGTGTCATCTCGTTCTTCATGTATGGAAATTAGAAACTGATGAGGAGTTCAACAATCAACAGAAGATGGATACGAGCTGTGAGGTGACATGGTTCCGTCATCGGTGGGCTGCGATCTATGTGGGTGTGTTGTCTGATTGTCTTTCTGGGTGACTGGGTGTGGTCTTTGAAGAAGAAGAGTGACGACAAATGAAAAGGTAAGGATTCAATAATTTTAGGGCAAACACGTTAACTTCACCCTGGTTATTTATTTAACCACGGTAAGGTAAATTTTTTTTAATAGTTATATATAATACTCGGTTCGGTTCATAACCGGTTTGAAAATCCTGAACCGTGAACTGAGCTGAACAAGCCTCGGTTTGAAAATCCCAATCCAAACTATTCAAGCTCATCAACGGTTCGGATTCGATCAATTCGGGTCTATCGATTTGGACAGTTCAGATCGGTTTTATCGGTTCGCTGCTCACCCTTACCTGAAAGTCTAATAACATGCAAAGAGATGTCTCATAACAAATCTTGACCAACATAACTCTTCATATTGAAAAGCAGTCATATAATCAAAACCTTACAAAAAGTAAAACATATAACATGTGTGAACTTTGTCAGTCGATATTTACGGGTAGGAAAGTGAAAATGTTATTTGTCATGTCGACCTGTAACTATACAAGGTGATCAATTTTATTAAGAAAGTATTGTACATCAGGAGGCATATGGACCCGAGTGTTGCATTGTTCTTGACCCTCTTGCCTGAACTTGCATCAATGGATGTATTGAGATAATAAATAAGGTGCCTTCCTTTACCAAAATGCACGAACCTGAGCCTCAAGAGCCATGAAAACGTTTTGAAACATTTTTTGTTCACCCGATGTTAGGTCACAATCTCCCTAGGCTTGACGGCTTCATATGCTTCCTCTATAACTCCAGTGGTTTTCTTGATGCTAAAAGTGCAAGCCATTTAATCAACCAAATTTTAGGGTGTATTTGTGCACATGCCCATTGATGGAGGTGAAGAGGTGATCTTGAAATCACCTCATGCCTATTTAAGAAGACTAGGGGTGTAACTTAGGCTGGGCTACCTGTGGACAACCCGTGCTAGCCTGAATTAATATGGGTGTGGGATTCCCTTTTTTGAGGTTATGGTGGACGTGGGGTCCAAATGACCTCGTCAAATATATGGGCTAGGCATGGGCAAAGGCTCTTAAGGGCCCGCTAGCCCATAAGATACCTACCCATTCCAACTTTTATATAGTACCATTTATAAACTTAGTTTGTTTAAGGCATATGTGTACGTTTTTCTCTTTCCTTTTAAATCATATATCACTGCCTATTGTATAAATTCATTGTAATCTAAGCCTTAAACCTAGTAGAATAGTACTTTTCTTGTCCTTTTGCATTTCATGATCTCACCTTACATATTCGTAGCTACACGACTTAAAGGTACATCTCTAACCTCTCTATCTCTTTTTCTCTCAACCCCATTTATGTGCATCTCCCTCTCCTCATTCATCGTAAACATATTATACCACATGCATACACAAACACCACATAGAGCTTTCCAAGTCTAGGGGCAAGTTGAAAATCAAGCAATAAGCTACTTGGGTTAAGATTATTTGTGTAGTGGTGCGGTAAGGAGGTGGTGAGTTTTCTGGGAAGGCAATGGAGAGAGGAGGAGGATGGAAGGAGAAAAAGAGTGTAGGTAGACCAAGAGTGGTATGTGGTCCATATGGTGGTGGTGTTTCAGCTATAGTGGTGGTGGGTTCTCTGTTAATTGATAATAATGGTCGATCAACCTCTGGTGGTGGGTTGTGACTAATGGTTAATTTCAATGTTCTTTTCTTCATAATCATGACTAATTAGTACACTTGAATAGTTATTGCTTGATTTAAAAATAAAGTACACAAAAAATAATTTGCAACCATGGGTAGTCTGCAGCCACCAAAATTTTCATAGGCTGGCATGGACGTATATTCAGCCAGTAGATAGGCTCATAGGCTGCACGTGTGTAACAGCCCCAAAATCTGAGGCTGGAGTTATCGTAAAAAAAATTTCAACTAGTCATTTATTGGACTTTAGTGACAAATTGGTGAGCATTATACACTATGATCCTTAGTGACAAATTTTTTGGAACCATACGTTATAATTTAGCGGTAGCTAGATTAAGTGACATTAATTAAAATCTTTGGTGATGGTTAGAGTAAACGACATTTTTGGAAAATAATTTTAGCGACGATATATTTTATTATTTAACGTCGACGTGTATTCTAGTGACGAATTAATTGTTAGCATTGAAATATTTTTTAGTAGCGGTTTACTTACTAGCGACGATTTGTCGAACGGTTAGGCATAACGACCCATTCATAGTTTTCCTAACACATCGTCTATCATAAATATTCCATTATTGCTGGACCATTCGGAATAATAATTCCGACAAGAAGAATTAGCGACAAATGATTAGGTAGAGTTTTTCTTTTTGTCTAACTAGGGTTTTATTTTTACGCACATATATATGTGACTCTCTGGGCAGCCTACTAGCTCCATTCCAGCCGTCATACACCCAAACGAGAGAGAAAGAGAGAGAGAGAGAGAGAGAGAGAAAGAGATCGGCAGAGAAGGGGACTTTTCGGCAAAACACTTTCCGGTAAGCTTTTTCTTTTCAACTTTTTTCTCTAATACTTAACCAAGTTATATCTTAAAGGGGGGAGGTGTGAGAGAACACGGGCGTTTTTTTGTTTGTTTGTACATGGGGACTGCAGTTGTTCGCAAATTCGTAACGATGTATAGTTGTTCGCAAATTCGAAACGATGTATAGCGTGTGTGTGTGTGTGTATATATATATGTGTATATCGTGATATCATGGCTGATGGTAGATAAATTTAATTTGTGGGTTGCAAGGGGTGGCAGCCATGGCTGCCGTGAGAGACGGAGGTGGCTGAGGCAGCCATAGTCGCAATTTATATTTCTTTGTGAGGGTGATGGAATGGGTTCAAGGGACTGCCATGGCCGTGTATTCTTTGTGAAGTCAGTGGTGTGCGGGTGTGAGTTGTGCCCTAATGTGTGTGCATATATATATCTGTGTGTGTGTGTGCAGCATGTTTTGATGGGTTGCAGGAGTTATGTTTCTTTTGTGGAGGCTGCCGAAATGGCAGCTGGGTATTTAGGTGTGTAAGCCGTGAAGTGAATGCATGGGTGAACCGTTTGTGTGTTGTGTGCGCATAGGTGAGAGGTGTGCGTGTGTACTGTGTAGGCTGCTATGCAGCCATGTATGGCAAGTGTGTGTGTTTGCAAGAGTGAAAAAATGGTGGGTGTGATTGCACTATTGGTGTGTGGGACTCGGTGGAATTTGGAACATAGTGTTTAGTGTAGTGTGTGTGTATGTGTGTGTGTGTCTAGAAAGTGAGTGGGTGAAATGGAAGAAGAAAGGGGACTGGTTGTGTACATTTGTGAATGGTTGTGTGCATGTGTTTTACAGATGTGCGACCGCGCGCGCGTGTGTATATATATATATATATATATATATATATATATATATATATATATATATATATATATTAGTGAGGTGTAGTGTAGGTAAGTATGTGTTTATATATGTGTGTGTGTGTGTGTGTGTGTGTGTGTGTGTGTGTGTGTTTGGTGTTAAAAGAGAGAAGGTTGGCCATGACAAATGGGTGTTAGAGAGGGAGAAGCTACTGCCTCACGGCCGTAGCTGTGAAAAAAGCATGCAAATGTTGGATATTATATGAGTGTATGTGTGTGTGAGTGTTTTAGTGTTTTAGTGTGTGAAAATTGTGAGCATGTTTGTGTATGTGAGTGTTGTGTGCATCCTGCAAGGTTGAAAATGTGTGTATAAGTGTGAGTGGGCTGCTAGGCAGCCACGAAGGTGCACATATATTATGAGTTGTGGTGAGTGAAAATGAAGAAGAATAGTGGGTTAACTTAACAGTAAAAGGGGGTTACGCACAGTTATACTGCGTGAATGTTAGACATCGTATAATTATCATAAAGTATTGAAATTTTTCAGGAAGAGTCGTAGGGTAATATTAGGATTATTGTTAAAGTTTCATATTTTTCTGACAATGTATGTATTTTTAATATTGTCTGAAAGTTCAGACTTATAAAAATATTTTGAGCCTTTAGACCCATGAAAATGTTTTGAAAAACTTTCAGTAATATTTTCATAGTATGAGAAAGACTCAGTAAATATTTGATAATTTTTGGAGTTGATTATTATCATTTTCCGTATTGCATAGAATTTAGCAAAACAAAAAATAAAGAAATATTTTTGGCACCTTTTAAATTCTGATTTTTATTTCTATAATTTTTATACATATATTAGGTTTGTATAAAAATTATGAGTCTTTATTTCTGGAAGCAATTATGGAAATTTATTGGTTTTTAGTGTAATTAAGAAAATTATTTTTAATTCAAAATAATAAAAAAATATTCAAAAAATTTTTTTTTATTCCATATACTATATTAAGCTATAAATAATGCTTAATGAATGATAATAATATTTTTGAGATATTTCTGAGTTTCGAGGAGTGTGACGAGTTTCGGGAAAGGTTGGCCGTGTGTTAAACCGTTCTGAATTTCATCAATTTCGGGTAGAAAAATATGTACACTGTGAATACTTATAATAGGATTATAATATAGTAGTATGGATAGCGTTTTGATAAATGACTTTGCCAACCTAGGTTAACTTCGAGGGTTTGATCGAGAGCATTTTTAGCTTCAGCGCTTAGATCGAGGTAAAGGATTTCTTCTGAAACCCTATTTCATCAATTTGACATCGTAAATATTCTTTCTATATCGTTATTGTTGCTTCCATTGGACTCAATTATAATTGTGATGAAATCGCATTGATTGCCATTAATACCCTGCTTGAGCCTTATATATTTATTGATATTCCTTTTCGATGCTGCATATTTATTTCCCGTTATGCATCAATTAAATCATTGCATCATTGATTATTGTACTCTGTATATTGACATGAGTTGGTGTATTGAGAAATTATAAGGATGGTCTATATCAGGGGGTGATATAAGGATGGTCTGTTATTGTCGAGAGATTCTAGTACCTTGAGGGTTGAGCTAGTGTTCATATGCATATATAACTACAATATTATTTTGCATCGCCTTTGTGGCTTTGCTAAGTGATTACCCTGCACTGCATGTGTGGCTTTGCATTATACTCATGTTCAATATCATCTGCATTGTTTTCATTGTAATTGAAATTGTTTCTGTCTATTTGATTTGAGGGATTGAGATGAATCTCTTTCCATATTGCCTTACTGAGCTCTCAAAAGCTCACTCCTGTTTGACTTCCTTTCCGCAGGTGATAATCAACCATAGATCGCATTGGATGTGGATTAGATATGAGCCGAGTGAAAGAAAGAGAACTTAAGTTTCGGCCGTAGTTATTAAAACCCCTGCACGGGTTATTATTGTTATTTAGAATTGTTAACTTAGATTTGATCTGGTTAATATTGTCATTTAGAAATTTTTACTTAGACTTGATATTTCAATTATGATGGTATGCTAAGAGTATTATTTACCGAATGGTTTAGTTGCTCTGACTGACTGATGGTTCTAAATCGGTTGAGTTGAGGGTTCTATTGTTTTAGTGTATATGATCGGGCGAGTGTTAACTCTCCGAAAATACTGGGGTGTTACAATGTGGGCACTAATCATTTTACAGTGTGTTGGGCATGGCTTGACCCTTGGGCTCATCCAACCCACCAAATTTGCAACCAACCATAGTCCTTGTCTTTGAAATAAAAGGGATTAATTTTACTCACCTCCTTATACTTAAAGGTCAATTACTCCAAGCATCTCGTGGTTCTAATTTTGGCACCCAACACCAATATTTTAAATATTGGTATTCGGTACTAATTGAAGATCAAGATGAGCTTTGACTAAAAGGCTATTAGTTTTTTAAGGGTAAATTTATCTTTTGGTTGTTAAATCTATGTGTCATCTTAGTCAGCACCAATTATACACACACATCCCCTCTTTCTCTTTTGGGTCTCTCTCTCCTTCTTTAAATGACACCTCTCTCTCTCTCTCTCTTTATCCCACAAATGCAACTCATCTAAGCTTCTTTCACACACACTCACAGCAGTAACACACTAAAAAGTAGGCATCTCCATCTCTCTATCCCCGCTCTCTCCCTCTTCTCTCTCAATTTATGTATCATTTCTCTCTCCAGTCCTTCACAAACACCGTGTTTTTTGAATCCCTTACCCGAATGCCCGAATGATTTTCAATTAGTCCATGATGCTTACACTTAATGAGTGAACGATTGATGGGTTGTGGGATTAGGGTTGACTGATGGGTGTAAGCCCTATGGTTGAATAACTTAGGCTTACATCTAGTTTTGATAATAACAACACATTGATCATCTTCTAATGTGTGTTTTGAGTGTATTCTTAGTAGCTATACACATACACACTCATGAGGACACATTTGAGAAGTTAGATATGTGAGTTAAAGCCAAAGAAACTTAAAGCTATAATGGACATGCTATGGAAGCTTTATCAAGTCTAATGTGAAAGAGCAACAAATAATGCATAGGCTAAGTCATTATGAATTATGATTGATCTTTACTATTATGTAACTAGTCTTGGTTTGATGCTTGGATTAATGACTTTGACCTAAAATGACCTTAAGAAACCTTGTGCATTGTATGTGATTCACACAAGTGTGGTTCTTGAAAAAAAAATTCATATTTTAATAAAACTTTTCATTAGCTTTCCAACGTAAAAAATAGCACCCCAATCCAATTTTTCTAGGGAAAGTTAAGTCAAAAATAAGAAAAGGGGTTTCTTGAGATAGTCGAGAAATGGGCAATAAGGGAATACAGTCGACTACATTATGAATGCAGTTATTAACCGTTGGATAAAAAAATGGCTAATTTTGTCCAAAATCAAGTTAAATCTTTCCATAACCGCTATATTTGATATTCACCTTATACAAATGATTTGGGACTTCATCATACATCATGGAAAACACATTCTGAGCCTCCATTCGTTAGGGAAACATCAAGAATCATATATTAGATTTTCTCTCTTTATCTTCATGATTTTACATCATTAAAGAGAGCATCTTTGTGAGTAATTCTTTGATTGAGAGTGAGCATTCTTCAAGTAATCAATCCTCTAATCTCTCTACTGTACTAGAGCTTCATTTGTATTCATTTCATTTTAAGAGGTTTTCTTTGTACACAATTGATCTTTGTAAAATTATGGTCAAGGCTTGGGTTTGTCAAATCTTAGGTGAGCTTTGTGAATTCAAGGCTTGTGCTTGGTGTGGGGATATCACAAATTGTTGCAAGGGTTTTGATCTTGACCTAGAAAAAGATTGTTGCTAGTGGATTCTAGTTCTCTTGCAAGAAACTTTCTAGAAGAGGTGGATGTATTCTTGAGGGTAGTTCAAGCCGAATCATTTAAATCTTCTTGTCAAGTATCTCTAACTCAATCTCTTTACTTATTACTCTATAATTGTTTGAGATTGTGTAGTTAGGATCTTCATTTAAGTTTGGTTTGATTGAGATTCATGATTGTACTTAGTTTAAATTTCTAATTAATTTTCAAAAATCATATTCATCCCTCCCTCCCCCCCCCCCCCCCCCCGCGGTGTTGTTTTGTTGGTTTCGAGTGGTATTATAGCCTCATGTAAGATCCTAAATAATCTATAACAAATTATTTTATTATATTTGGGCTACCTTCGTAGTTTTAGTAACCGTTGAAAGTACTTTGAAATAAGTAATATATTTTTAGGGGTCTTTTAAGTAATTTACCAAGTTTAGAAAAAACTAGTTAGTTTGTGTTTTATCGATAAATTAGGTTTGGTCTCTCAGAGAGAGGAGTAGAAAGAGAAAATTAGGGCTTTGAGGATTTAATTGTTCTACTCACAATTGGTAAGTGATCTTGAACCCACTTTGATTATAAGAATGAATTTAATCACTTTAGGATTGCGTTTACGAAGAATTTAATGTAATTGGGACTAATTCAATTATTTATCTTTAGAGATTTTTTAAATGTTACGCAACTTTGCAAATCTTATCGTATAAATTGAGGTAAGGGTTTCATTTACAGATCACCTCGTTATCGTTATTCTATCGATCAATCTTGTTCCTCTGATCCTGAATTACAATTGAATGTATCTTTCGTAAAAATTATAATTTATTCGTTTGAGGTGTTGTTTTTGTATCGTGTTGGTACATCAATTTTAAAATTTTCATGCCTCGATTATTGTGATGTCTGTCATTTCATGCTACTGTTTGCCTAATGCTTTTGCATTTTCAACATGGTCGCAGTAGTGCAATTGTTCCTCTTTCTTTTATTTGCGCACTGCTACAGTTACTTAGTACCATTATCATCTACCACAAATCATTGTAAATCATTACACATGAATTGTTTAAAGTAATTTAATAGGTTTTGGGGAGAAGTGGCCTTCCAATTTGAGAAGTGGCATTGCCATGAGTCAACTTGGAAGTGGTGCACATATTTTGTTAACTTTTTGCCCATATTTCGTTATTTGAAAATTTTGGAAGCGTACGAACTCGCATCCAGTTGATTCCACTTTCGTTAAACTCGTCTCTTCGTCCTCTTCTATTCGAATCTAATATCGAATAGTTTCTAAAATCATTAAGTTGTCCTTATTGAAATGCAAGTTTTGATACTTTTGCGGCTAGTATATATGTGGGTACTTTGATGTCCGATTGACCTCTTTAAATTGAATTAATACTTTAGAACATTCATGTGCTTAGGTTAACGTGATTCCATGACATGATATGGCAACTGTTACCAGTATGTAAACTTTGAAATTAGAACCTTCACGTACTTAGATTAACATGCTTTACAGTCATGTATTACGTGATTGTATTGTATTCGATGATTAGTTCAATTACTCAAATGTGTTCCTTTGACTTTGATTCGACCTTTGATGGGTTAATACCCCAAAATGAGATTCATCGTGCCAGGCTTAATTATCGTCTTTGCACTTTAGTTTTCATTTGTTTCATTTGACTCAGCTACATATTATTGGATACATGCGTTGTACTCCGTGGGTGTGTGCATGTGATCTTTACTAGGCCTTGTGCTCACCCTCCTTTCTCCTCCCATTTCAAGTAATTAAGCTGAGACATCAAGAGAGGAGTTATCTATAAGCATGAGTCGGAACTGTTCTTTAATTTTATACTCTTTTTAGTGACTTGAAAATGACAACTTGTAATAGTTTGATTAAGTAGCTTTTGATAACCCTAATGTTTGGGGAGTAACTATTGTTATTAGATTTTTGCTGCATTTATTAAACTTTGATGATAAATACAAATGCTATTGATTTGGGATATGTTTAGAACTCTGATTATCATTTTGAGGTTATGTTCTTAGTAAAATTCTTTGGGTATTATAGTTCTGGTAAGCAGGAATATTTTAAAATAGTATGTGTAGGTCCGCCTCCGGGTTGGGGGCGTCACAGATGTGGTATCAGAGCATAAGTTTAAGATTCTATAGATTCTTAGACTTAAGTTTTTAATGATTTGAGATGAATATTATGATGTTTAAGATGTAGTTTAGAAAAGTCTAGCTTTTGCGTACTTTTGTTCAAAGCATTTATACAATAGTTGTGATTTTATAAGTTGTTCGCTATCTCAGGAACCATGCCGCCACGTGCAGCTAGAGGTTGTGGTAGAGGGGGATGTAGGGGTAATATTTCGACTGGTAATGGTGTCGCCGAGGGCAACCCAGAAGCAAACGCCCTTCCTGCCCCATTAACTGCTGATACAATCAAGGCATTTAACCACCTAAATTGTCTGGCATTTGTTGGTGAAGACAAGCCAGAGGATGTAGAGGCTTGGTTAAGTAAGTTATAAAAGAGGTTTAAGCTTCTCAACATCACCGATCATCAACAAGAGGACCTTGTGGTGTACTAGTTGGAGAACGAGGCTGACCAGTGGTGAAAAATAGTCGAGAGAACTTTGAGTACTGAGGAGGAAATGCTTTGACTTGGGCTCGTTTCCAAGAGATATTTCTCGACAAATACTTCCCTAGGAATGTGAAGGATGATATGGTGGAAGAGTTCTTAAATCTAGAGCAAGGAGAGGATAAAACTGTGAAAGACTACGAGGCTAGATTTGCTAGATTGTCGAGGTTTGTGACACATGTGATAGATACTGAAGAGAGTCGTGCAACACAATTTAAGAGTGGACTAAGGTACGGGATCAGGAAGTTCTGAATTGTTGTCACTTTAGATACATATGGTCAAGTCTTGGACAAGGCTCAAAGAGTGGAGAAAGATGTCGAGGCTGGGCATAAGTACTACAAGGAGCAAAGACGGAAGAGAGGAAGAGAAGAAAGTAGCTCAGAGAACAACGGCGTGGTTCAGCCTAAGAATAAGAATAACAACTTAGCTATTAAGGAACCAATTCAAAATACCCAGGAGCCTGTCGAAACTTGCAAAACTTGTGGGAGGAACCATAGAGGTGTATGTTATTGGCATAATGCGCTTGTTTTAACTGCCAGTAGTAGGGACATAGGATTCATGATTGTCCTCAGCCGCTTAGGCCCAAATTTACTCAGGGTAGGGGAATGCAGAACCAGCTACTAGGAACTAATCAATCCGTAATTACTCGAGCTTATGCCTTGACAGAGAAGGATGCCACTACATCTCCATGATGTTGTGACAGGTAAATTTTATATAGGTTCAACTAGAGCTTACACTTTGATCGATGTTTGTTCCACATTTTTTAATGTTTCTACATCTTTTTGCTCGTCAACTTGGTGGTCAGTAAGAACCCTTAGGTAGTGTAAATTCTAGGAGTCCAAATATCCATCAATATTCAAGGACAAATGTGCATAAATTTTGAAGACGAAATTTTTATAAGGAGGGGAGAATGTAAGACCCTAAATAATCTATAACAATATATTTTATTATATCTGGGCTACCTTCATATTTTTAGTAACCTTTGAAAGTACTTTGGGTAATTTACCAAGTTTAGAGAAATAAAAAAAAATTGGTTAGTTTGTGTTTTATCGATAAATTGTGTTTGGTCTTTCAGAGAGAGGAAAAGAAAGAGAAAATTTGGGCCTTGAGAATTTCACCGTTCTACTCACAATTGGTAAGTGATCTTGAACCCTCTTCGATTATAAGGATGGATTTAATTACTTTGGGATTGCGTTTACAAAGAATTTAACGTAATTTGGGCTGATTCAATTATTTAGGTTTTGATTTTTGAAAGGTTACTCAACTTTGCAAATCTTGTCGTATAAATTGAGGGAAGGGTTTTATTTATAGATCCACCTCGTTATCATTATTCTATCGATCAATTTTGTTGCTTTGATCCTGAATTACGATAGAATGTATCTTTTGTCAAAATTCTAATTTATTCGTTTGATGTGTTGTTTTGTATCATATTGGTACATCAATTTTAAAATTTTCATGCCTCGGTTATTGTGATGCTTGTCGTTTCACGCTATTGTTTGCCTACTGCTTTTGCATTTTCAACCTGGCCGCAGTAGTGCAACTGTTCCTCTTTCTTTTATTTGTGCACCACTACAGTTACGTAGTACCATTACCATCTACCACAAATCATTGTAAATCATTACACATGAATTGTTTAAAGTGATTTAATGGGTATTGGGGAGAAGTGGCTGTCCAATTTGAGAAGTGGCCTTGTTATGTGTCAACGTGGAAGTGGTGCACATATTTTGTTAACTTTTTGCCCATATTTCGTTATTTGAAAATTTTGGAAGCGTACGAACTCGCATCCAGTCGATTCCACTTCCGTTAAACTCATCTCTTCGTCCTCTTCGATTGGAGTCTAATATCGAATAGTTTCTGAAATCATTAAGTTGTCCTTATTGAAATGCAAGTTTTGATACTTTTGTGACTAGTATATCCGTGAGATACTTTGATGTCCGTTTGACCTCTTTGAATTGAACTAATATTTTAGAACCTTCACGTACTTAAGTTAACGTGATGCCATGGCATGATATGGCAATTGTTACCAGTATACAAACTTTGAACTTAGAACCTTCACATACTTAGATTAACGTGCATTACAGTCATGTATTACGTGATTGTATTGTATTCGATTATTAGTTCAATTACTCAAATGTGTTCCTTTGACTTTGATTCGACCTTTGATGGGTTAATACTTCGAAATGAGATTCATTGTGCCATGCTTAATTGTCATCTTTGCACTTTAGTTTTCATTTGTTTCGTTTGACTCATCTACATATTATTGAATACTTGCATTGTACTCCGTGGGTGTGTGCGTGTGATCTTTACTGGGCTTTGTACTCACCCCCCTTTCTCCTCCCATTGCAAGTAACTAAGTTGAGACATCAGTAAAGGAGTTATCTATAAGCATGAGTCGGAGCTGTTCTTTAATTTTAGACTCTTTTTAATGACTTGAACATGAGAACTTGTAATAGTTTGATTAAGTAGCTTTTGGTAATCCTAATGTTTGGGAAGTAACTATTGTTATTAGATTTTCGCTACATTTATTAGACTTTGATGATGAGTACAAATGCTATAGATTTGGGATATATTTAGAGCTCTGATTATCATTTTGAGGTTATATTCTTGATAAAATTCTTTGGGTATTATAGTTCTACTAAACAGGAATATTTTGAAATAGTATGTGTAGGTCCGCCTCCGGGTTATGGGCGTGACACCTCGGGTCTTGATTTTTTGGTTAACACCTAGAGAGTTAAAAGATCATTGAGGGAAGTTCTATTTCTAGACCTCCACTTTTTGATGGATCTTCGTATAGTATATGAAAAATTAGGATAAAAATACTTTTAGAATCTTTAGATTTTGAAATGTGGGGAATCATTGAAGATGACCCTTATGTTCCGACCAAGTTGATTAGGAATAAGCTTGAGCTAAAGGAGAAATTTGAATTTAATGACTGTGATAGAAATATGATTTTTATATGAATTCTAGAGTTAAGAATTTTCTTGTTTGTGCTCTAAACACAAATGAATCAATCGAGTTTATGTGCAATTCAGCTAAGAGTATGTGGGATACACTTCAAGTTGCTCATGAAGGGACTTCTCTTCTAAGAGATTCAAAAATGAATCTATGGCATAGAGAATATGAAATGTTTCAAATGTTTTCTGATGAATCCATTACAGAAATGTCGTTTCACTAAAATTGTTAATACTTTGAAATAACTAGGAAAAATTTTCTCTAACGGTGATCTTGCGTTAGGTCATTACCTAGAGAATGGGATGCAAAAATCACCGCACTTCAAGAATCAAAGGATTTCAATACCTTTCTATTGGATAAATTAATTTGCTCCTTGACAACCTACGGAATACAACTCGAGTCATTCGGGTAAAAAGGTCGAAAGAAGAAGGAGAAGTGCACTGCTCTTTAAGCTTCATCGATAATGAATCAATCTTCATGAGAAGATGAGGAAGACTTGAATAACAAAGAGATGTACATACTTGTAAAGGAATTTAATGAGTTCCCCAAAATGAAGAAAGATGGAAACTTGCTGAAGAGCAAGAATGATTCAAGCATGGAGAGTACATCATGGAAGAATAAGAAGAATAAAGAGTCAAGAAAGACGTACTCCATAAAGAAGTCAATTAAGGCTACTATTTGGAGTGATAATGACTCAAGTGGAGATGAAGGCGATTACTTCCATGATAGAAATGTCAATCTATGCTTCATGGCTCAAAAGGAAGGTGAGGAAAGTTCTTCATTTAGTGAGAGTGATAGCAATTGCTCCAATGATGATATTTATGATGCGTATGCACTTTTACATGAAGAATCCATAAAATTAGTCAAGAAAAATTGTGCTTTGAAAAGACAAGTGTACACAATTTAAAAGAGTTAAACGACTTAAAAAGTGAAAATAATGAGTTGCACGCCGAGAATATATGATTATCTAACCATTTATATGTAAAGAATGTGAATAATGATTTGGTTGAATTGATTGTGAGCATTCCTAGCACAAAACAAATCTCTTATGATACTTTGATTTTAGAAAAACAAATTAAAAATTAAAAACTTGAGATTTGTGATTTGAAAAAATGCCTTGAAAATTCGTTGATGGTCAAAAGAACTTGGATGTTATGCTTGGACACCAAAGAGTTGGCCTAAGCAAATGCAGTATTGGATTAGATCCCTTCCTTTTGCAACCAAAAGTTTTCAAACAACAAACTATGTTAAATGTCCCTCCAAGACAACCAAAGAACTATTATACAACTTTTACATATTATGGTTGGTGCAGCAAAAAGGGCACACAACTAATTATTATCCTTGTAAAAGGGCACACCTTTTACACATTATGGATGTTAGAGTGTAACATCCCGAAAATCCGGAGTCCCATCGCCGTGAACACCCAGAGTGTTAACGATACCGACCCACGCAGGGGTCTTACAAAACACCAGTGGTGGGCTCACCAAATCTCATACAAACTCTAAACCCATTTTCAAGCATTCTACAGCTGATCACCTGCAGAAAGAAATCAAATGAAGGATGAGCTTTTAACAACTCGGTAAGGTCGTACAGGGACAACCGAAGGAATTACAAAATGATTCAAAAGAATCCATTGGATGATAATGTTTTGAAACATTTTGACAGTCATAAACAGTCTGATAAATTCCAAAATGATTATAATCAGTCATGAGTATCTAGCAAAAACGACTAAATACAATCCTAGACAGCACCAGAACAAGCATTGACATTCATCCCAATTTCGAAACGAACATCAACAATCATAACCAAATACCAATATGATCATTTGAAGATCATTTTAAAGCTATCATTTTAAAATACAAAATGATGATTTTCTCAAAAGGTTTCAAAATGAACACAAATACTTCAAGGGAAATAGAAGAAGGGTTTCAGACGATCACAAACAGTTTGATCACAATCTAGGGAGGAGTTTCACTTGATCCCCCTCAATCAGATAACAAACATCCATTTGAACATCATTCTCAAATGATCATTGTAAAATACAATGTAAATAAATCAGAGATGTTGATCCTGGGCAGAAGCAACTCCATTTAGGCAATCCACAGAACATGTACACATGCAATGCATGATGTACAATAAGTAGACCTTCTCATTAAGGTACTAGCCCTGCATAACTACGCAAGTTTAGACCTCTTATAATGCCTACTCACATAAGAGATTCCCTGGTCAACATAGAAACCAACAGTTATAGAGTTAACAAGAAATTCACTGCTTAAAATGCAATAAATGAGCACTAACATGAATTCAAATAACTAAACAATTAAGGTTTCAACAATAATTAAGCATACTAATAGAATTCATCACTCAGAATTCCAGAATAACCACAAACGAATAGTAAGAACGATTACAAACAGTTATCGAAAGAAGAAAGAAGGCTTATTGAATTTGCTCAGCATGTAAAAACAAATAAGCATCAATAGGATTTTTAAATAATCGATTCAGGTTCAGCATTAGGGTTTTCCTTACAATAACATGCTGATATCAATGCATAATGCAGTGTTCAACAATAGCGATAAGTAAATAGAAAGAATACTTATGAGTACGAGTTATCAAAATAAGGGTTTGGATAGAAATCCTTACCCGAGGTTCAGATAGAAACTCTTACATGGATCCAAAGCTAAGCTAGTCTATCCG
This sequence comes from Escallonia herrerae, assembly GCA_033070095.1. Classification (NCBI taxonomy): domain Eukaryota; kingdom Viridiplantae; phylum Streptophyta; class Magnoliopsida; order Escalloniales; family Escalloniaceae; genus Escallonia; species Escallonia herrerae. The sequence continues at coordinate 35,472 of JAVXUP010000810.1, read as the reverse complement.
AAAAGTTTGTTGCTTTAACCTAAATAGAATAATCAAATCATCAGAACATATCCTACACTACGATATTATAAACTTAATACAGACTCATGCATACTCCCAGAACAAACCCCCTCATCGAGTACGTAAAATTACAAAAATGTCCTTATGTTTAAAATTATCAAAATATCTCTCTCACACTTAGGTCATCAAAACAGCCTTCTCATAAGTAAAATTAATAATATAACCTTGTTGTATGTGAATTTACTCAAAAATATCTTTTATAGGTAAAATTATCAAAATACCCCCTTTGGGTGGCAAATTACCAAAATACCTCCTGGGGGTTCCTGACATCGAAAAAATCTACAAAATATCTTAAAACACAAATTTAAGCATCCTAGCTTCATTTTTGGATAAAAAGTATGTTAAAAAAATTGCCCGAAAATTCTGAACCAGCGTTCAGACGGGGCACTCCAAAGTCAGTTTCGCTAAAAATACCTATCGGTCTCAAAATGGTACAAAATTTTAGATAAATATCTCAGTAAAATAAGTTTTTCTTAAAATTTTTAAATTAAAATAGCTTGGTTTGCATTGATAAATAATTCGATAATTCTTTCAAATCGATACTCTAATTTAGCATCCTTTGCGGACACCGAAAATTCTCAAAACATTCCAGAGCATACGACTTATAAAAATAAGGGGGGTTACTGTTTTGGACTCTGTCAAATTTTGACCCTAGCTATTTATAAAAATCGATGTGAAGCTGCCTAAATAACTTTCCTATTTTTAGTGACAAAAACAGTCATTGTTCAAATCATGGCACACCTAATATCTCACCTAAACACACACACCCCTCCACCTTCTTCCTTCAGCCGAGCATACACACTTCACATAACACCACTTCAAGCACTAACATACGTGCAGTCACACACCCCCAACATTAACACCCTAAATCACATTCTAACTCACAATTTCACATAATAAAAACACATATGTACCCACAATTACACACACGTAAACACTGAAGACACACTCATTGTCATACACATCTACACACTATAACCCACACAAGAACACACGCTAAACCCCTCGGCAACCCACTGAAAACACACACTATGCACCCATTATCCTTATAAACACACTAATACATCACACTTACACAATTTACGCACACATAGCACACACACTCGTATACACAGTGATACACACACACATACACTTTGAACACATATAAGCTCACGAATTACGCCACAACACACACACACACACACACACATATATATATATATATATATATATATATATATATATATATATATATATATATGTGTGTGTGTGTATATATATATATGTGTGCATATATACACATACATATATATATATATATATATATATATATATATATATATATATATATATATATATATATGTGTGTATGTGTGTATATATATATATGTATATACATACATACATACATATATATGTATATCTATACATATACAGATATATACATACATATATATACATGTATATACATACATACATATATATATATATATATATATATATATATGTATATGTATGTATGTACATGTACATATATATGTATACATATACATATACATACATGTATGTATGTATATGTATACATATATATATGTATACATATACATATACATACATACATGTATGTATAATGTAGCGGACGATAATTGGCCGTCCGCTACATAATGTAGCGGACAATAATTGGTCGTCCGCTACATTATGTAGCGGACGGTGCTAGCGCTAGCAATGGATCACGATCCATATGTATATATATATATATATATATATATATATATATATATATATATGGGAGCTGATCCATTGATAGCGCTAGCAAATGGAGTTAAGTTGCTAGCGCGATCTGACCGTCCATCCTGAAAGATGGACGGTCCAGATCGCGCCTTTTTCCAAAACTGATCCCCGTCCGCCATACTGTCTCGCGGACGGGAGTTTTACCTTTTTGCCCTCCTCCCATGTCCGCGAGACTGTCTCGCGGACGCCTTTCTGTTCCTGACATGTGTCAGGAAAAAGGCGTCCGCCATACTGTATGGCGGACGATCTCTAGGCTGACACATGTCAGGGCCTGTCCCCTCGGTCGCCTATAAAGTCTCGGGCGTGAGCCCCGAGAACTGTCCCCTGGTATCCTAGAATCTATCCCTACTCGGCTCTTTCAGCAAAATTTATGCGGGGCTTTCAGATTCACTTGCTTCCATTTTCAGCACCCTTCAAGCTTTTCTTGGAGTAACACACTTTTGGTTCAAGCATCACTCAAGCAAGGTAAAGTTTGTGATCTTGCTACCGTTTATCTTAGTAATTTTAATTTGTTATGTTCAGTAAATATATAATTAGCAAAATAGGAGACACTTTTGAGATTATGTATATGGTATCCTAAATCGGTCTAATCGTCAAGATAATTTTGAGATAATAAGCGTATTCTATTTCTACATAGGTCTTTTTCACAATGTCTGATTTCGTATCGAGCTCCAGCACCCCCGTAGATGCTAGTGATCCGTATCTAGGACGAACCTTTCAAACGTTGGAAGAAGCTGGAGAATGTTTTCGAGCTTATTCATTGAGGGTTGGTTTTGGCATTAGAATAAAAACTACAAGAACAAGCAGCGTATCGAAAAGGATATGCTCTCGCTTATACGAGTGTCATAGGGGCAGAAACCCAGTGCAAAATGAGACACGCGTAGGCAACGATGACAGTGATGATGACGAAATAGGGTATGCGCGGAGAAGACGGGATTGCTTTGCGCGCACGAATTGCCAGGTCAAGATGTTCGTAAGCTATAAAGCCAAACAAGATCATTGGCTTATTACCAGCCTGGAACTGGCACACAATCACCCGTTAGTAACCCCTTCTAAGGTGAGTCAGATGCATCAACACAAGAAGATGGGTAAGGTCGCGAGGAGCCTAATTCACACAATGAGCGATGCGCGGCTAGGACCTACCGACATGATTAATGTTCTTGCTGAACAGGCTGGGGGAATTCAAAATTTAAACTTTAACACGACAGACGTTCGTAACGCGGTCCGAACCCATAGACGAGCCGCGTATGACCTCAATGATGCGCAAGCGACAATGAGCCTATTGAAACGGATGCAGATGGAGGACCCGCAGTTTACCTTCGACTATAAACTTGACGACGAGCATCGAGTTAGCACAATTTTTTGGGTCGACGGTCGTTCGAGGCTAGCTTATAAGCATTTTGGGGATGTCGTGACTTTCGACACCACATACCGTACCAACAAGTACTCGATGCCGTTCGCTCCTTTCACGGGCGTCAATCATCATTATCACTCCATCCTGTTCGGGTTCGCCTTGTTAAGGGACGAGAGCGAGAGTTCTTTTGAATGGTTGTTTAGGGTGTGGCTGGAAGCAATGAACTTCAAAGCACCGACTGTTATCATCACCGATCAAGATTTGGCAATGAAGAAGGCTATTGCTACCGTCTTCCCAGATACTCGACACAACTTGTGCACTTGGCACATAAGCAACAAATACCCTGAACGTCTGCATCACATGTACGCAAAGTATCCAGACTTTAAACAGGATTTTGACAAATGCGTCCTCAAGTCATTAACGATTGAGGAATTCGAGGAGAGGTGGGAAAAGCTTGTTCGGGATTACTCATTGCAAGACAACGAGTGGCTCCAGCACTTGTACGGGCTCAAAGAGCAATGGATTGGTGTTTACACGAGAAGTCATTTTTCTGCGGGCATGAAAACGACGGGCAGGAGTGAATCTATGAATGCCACGTTCGATAATTATGTGGGTACAGCTACCAATTTGAAGAGTTTCGTCACATCAGCACAAAAAGCGGTTGCGTCGTTGTTCGTGAAAGAAAGGGCTGCAGACTTTGCAACCACGTACAAGCAAAGGAGAAGGTTGCTTGAGACCCCGCTGGAGCTGAACGGTGCCAAAGTCTATACGAAGGAGATCTTCCTGCTATACCAAGTAGAGCTGCAAAAATCGGGCCGATACAGTATATATAAGGTGGCAGAAAAGTCGTCGCGTGAGTACAAGGTTTATTCGCTCGTGAATGACCTCGTCCCTGAGAAGCTGCGCAGAATTTATACGGTGACCCACGACACATTGACGGACTCGGTGACATGTGTTTGTAAGAAGTTTGAGTTCCATGGCATCCTGTGTAGACACATTCTGCGGTTTTTCACACAGAAGAATATCAGGACAATCCCCGATAAATACGTCCTGCCACGTTGGACGAAAGGTGCAAACAGGTTGCACGGTACCATTTCCTTTCCGGAGCACCCGTATACTGACTTTGAAGAATCAGAGACGTTGCGGTATAATCATCTGGTGACGATGTTCACCCGTTTGTCCGTAAAGGGTGCTGCTACAATGGTCGGATATAAACATCTCCTCGAGGTAGCTCAGCAGCAAGAGCCCATCGTCGACCAATTGGAAGCAGCTTCAGTCAGCAATGCGGTTGACACCGAGCCTACGACGGGATCAGAAGATGACGAGCCGGGGGAGGGAGCCGACAATGATATCCGGCCTTCGGATCCAATTATATCGCAAACGAAAGGCCGCAAGAGATCTACGCGGATGAAAAGCTCTATTGAGACGGCAAGTCAACCAAAAAAGCTAAGAAGGTGTGCATTGTGCAACAAAATGACAGACCACGACAAGCGGAACCATTACAAGGCACTGGGGATAAGTCCAGTGCCTTTGCAAGACGGGGAAGAAGATGATGCCGAGGATGAGGACGAACAAGCTGCAGTGGAACTTTAGTGTACTGAATATTTTGTAATAATCTTTTATGAGCCATCAAAAGTGTCGGACATTTTGTAATAATATTTTAGTAATGACTCGTTTGTAATAACCTTTACAATCATTTTTTTATACGTGATTTCTTACACTGTCCGCTACACTGCGCAGCACAACATTAGAAACCTAAGGTATTAAAGAATACCCCCCTACAACACTTAGTTTTTTTTGGTTTTGGTTCACTTCTCTGCGTCCGCTATACTATGTAGCGGACGGCCCCGCAGAATACCCCCCCTACAACACTTAGTTTTTTTTTGGTTTTGGTTCACTTCTCTGCGTCCGCTATACTATGTAGCGGACAGCCCCGCAGAATACCCCCCCTACAACACTTAGGTTTTTTTTGTTTTTGTTCACTTCTCTGCGTCCGCTATACTATGTAGCGGACTACCCCCCTACAACACTTAGTTTTTTTTTGGTTTTGGTTCACTTCTCTGCGTCCGCTATACTATGTAGCGGACAGCCCCGCAGAATACCCCCCCTACAACACTTAGGTTTTTTTTGTTTTTGTTTACTTCTCTGCGTCCGCTATACTATGTAGCGGACGGCCCCGCAGAATACCCCCCCTACAACACTTAGTTTTTTTTGGTTTTGGTTCACTTTTCTGCGTCCGCTATACTATGTAGCGGACGGCCCCGCAGAATACCCCCCCTACAACACTTAGTTTTTTTTTGGTTTTGGTTCACTTCTCTGCGTCCGCTATACTATGTAGCGGACGCAGAATACCCCCTACAACACTTAGGTTTTTTTTGTTTTTGTTCACTTCTCTGCGTCCGCTATACTATGTAGCGGACGGCCCCGCAGAATACCCCCCCTACAACACTTAGTTTTTTTTTGGTTTTGGTTCACTTCTCTGCGTCCGCTATACTATGTAGCGGACGGCCCCGCAGAATACCCCCCCTACAACACTTAGTTTTTTTTTGGTTTTGGTTCACTTCTCTGCGTCCGCTATACTATGTAGCGGACAGCCCCGCAGAATACCCCCCCTACAACACTTAGGTTTTTTTTGTTTTTGTTTACTTCTCTGCGTCCGCTATACTATGTAGCGGACGGCCCCGCAGAATACCCCCCTACAACACTTAGTTTTTTTTTGGTTTTGGTTCACTTCTCTGCGTCCGCTATACTATGTAGCGGACATCCCCGCAGAATACCCCCCCTACAACACTTAGTTTTTTTTGGTTTTGGTTCACTTCTCTGCGTCCGCTATACTATGTAGCGGACAGCCCCGCAGAATACCCCCCTACAACACTTAGTTTTTTTTTGGTTTTGGTTCACTTCTCTGCGTCCGCTATACTATGTAGCGGACAGCCCCGCAGAATACCCCCCTGCAACACTTAGTTTTTTTTTGGTTTTGGTTTACTTCTCTGCGTCCGCTATACTATATAGCGGACGGCCCCGCAGAATACCCCCCCTACAACACTTAGTTTTTTTTGTTTTTGGTTCACTTCTCTGCGTCCGCTATACTATGTAGCGGACGGCCCCGCAGAATACCCCCCTACAACACTTAGTTTTTTTTTGGTTTTGGTTTACTTCTCTGCGTCCGCTATACTATATAGCGGACGGCCCGCAGAATACCCCCCTACAACACTTAGTTTTTTTTGTTTTTGGTTCACTTCTCTGCGTCCGCTATACTATGTAGCGGACGGCCCCGCAGAATACCCCCCTACAACACTTAGTTTTTTTTTGGTTTTGGTTCACTTCTCTGCGTCCGCTATACTATGTAGCGGACATCCCCGCAGAATACCCCCCCTACAACACTTGGTTTTTTTGGTTTTGGTTCACTTCTCTGCGTCCGCTATACTATGTAGCGGACAGCCCCGCAGAATACCCCCCCTACAACACTTAGTTTTTTTTTGGTTTTGGTTCACTTCTCTGCGTCCGCTATACTATGTAGCGGACAGCCCCGCAGAATACCCCCCTACAACACTTAGTTTTTTTTTGGTTTTGGTTCACTTCTCTGCGTCCGCTATACTATGTAGCGGACGGCCCCGCAGAATACCCCCCTACAACACTTAGTTTTTTTTGGTTTTGGTTCACTTCTCTGCGTCCGCTATACTATGTAGCGGACGGCCCCGCAGAATACCCCCCCTACAACACTTAGTTTTTTTTGGTTTTGGTTCACTTCTCTGCGTCCGCTATACTATGTTGCGGACGGCCCCCCCTACAACACTTAGTTTTGTTTTTTTTTGGTTTTGGATCGCTTCTCTGCGTCCGCTATACTATGTAGCGGACGGCCCCCCCCTACGACACTTAGTTTTTTTTTTGGTTTTGGATCGCTTCTCTGCGTCCGCTATACTATGTAGCGGACGGCCCCGCAGACCCCAACACTTAGTTTTTTTTTTTTTGGTTTTGGTTCACTTCTCTGCGTCCGCTATACTATGTAGCGGACGGCCCCGCAGATACACATATTATCGATCACTTTGTTATTTTTTGAACACTTGCCCTGCAGATAGACAGATATCCAACACTTGGTTTCCCACCGTTAAATCACATTGGTCAATAAAATCAATCGCATTCAATAAATTTTTTGGGTTAAAAAAGTGTTGTAACGTTACAATGTGAATTGGGGAACATCATCTCTCGCAGGAATTATGTTCCTTACACGGATTTACAATAAACCTAATAGCTCTAGGCCGGCCATTTATAATTTGCCAAGCAATCCTATACCTAAAGTCTTGTATGCATTCTTCGCTCCAGACAGTCTTCTTGAGGCTCTCAGACCGGCAAATGTAATCCATGTACATGCAGAGGAAGACGCCGCAGTCCGAGGAATTATGTTGCTTGGGCCTACTCCTCTTTAATCGGAAAATGAGGACCGGCCTGCGCGATACCTTCTCCCGACGCCTACCATTGACCAGGGCAGCAAAAAGATTCTGCGAGAACCATAATAAGCATTAAACATAGCTAGCAAAATAAGATTAATCAGTTTTATAATATGCAAGTTACAACAAGAAGGAAACAGGATCTTACCATGGCATCCAACTGGCCTATGCCTCGGTACATATCAATCACAGGCATCACGTCGGTATCGTCGTAGAGACTGTCGACGACTGAAACCGTGCTCTGTAATGGTTCGTAGCAAACCAAGTACCAGTGCGCATTCCCTAAAAAGGGGATTAGAAACACGTCGGCAACACTTGCGCTCACTGGACTATCCCTAGCAAGATATGCTTGTAGGTTAGGGGACGGTTTCCACTGGGCCATGCCTCTCCCCTTCCTTGCATTGCCCCAGTCGTGCCACTCTTGTACTAGGAGCTGATGGAAAAAAGCATCCAAGATAAACACGCGCAGACCGATGTCTGGATGCTCCCGACACCTTCGCCTCAGAATTTGCACGTAGTGCGAGATGACACCGCTGTCTAACCAAGATCCTGGCGCCAGCGAGGCGATCTCTGTCCAAGAGGCATTGTAATCCAAGCCCTCGGGGTGATCCACGTCATACGACGCTCCGTCTTGGGGGGCCCCGCTAAAATAACGGGCTCGGATTATATCGCATTTATGCGGCTTTAGGGGCCTGGCTGGATGCCCTTTCGGATATTGCCCTCGGGGGTCGATCGGGGGATATTGGCCTCCAATTCCTTCTTCGGCCGGCTGATATTCCCCTTCGGGGCCGCCAACTGGTCCCGCCCACGGGACAATGGGCAGTGCCTCGGAGAAACCGTAGTTTCCGAAAGGAAAGTCTTGCGTGACTTGAGAGAGGGGTTCCGGGAACAAATTGAAGGAGGGGCCGCTGTAATCGCCCCACGACGCTTGAGCCTGTCCCATCCCCGCTTCAGAGGTACCAACAACTCCCTGACTCACCCCTGAAGCCTGTCCAGAGGGATCACCGTATCCCTGGCTGACGCCCGTATAACCCATTCCCGGGCTTACTCCCGAAGACTGGCCCGATGCTTGGCGCAAAAAATTCCCGCAGCCTAAAGCCAATGTCGCAGCCTGTTGGCAAAGATCCTCGCCCATTGCGCTCACCAGATCCCTCCGCTCACTCAACTTCTGGAAGAATGCAAGCGAGGCATTAACCTACATCCAAAGAGATAAAAAATTAAGTAACTTCAATCAGACATTTATATTCAACTAATTTGGTTCAAGTCAGACTTGTTGGGCAACTTACGAGATTGTATGCCATACGCTCATCGATCTGACCCCTAGGCGCATACCTCTCCCCACGTTCAAAGTTTACAGGGGCTACTCTCCTCCGCGTGATGCGGTAGTACCACTCATCGTACTGATCGATGCTGATAACGGGGTCTGGCTCCGAGACGATGGCCGCCAGTGTGTCCTGCCAAGAAGTCCAAAGCTCTATTTCGGCCGCGCACAATTCGTACGCATTGGCGGTGCCAAACACTCCGACATCCGGTGGGTTCCTGTTAACCCTCATATCCGGGGCATCGACTGGCAAACCCTGCTCCAACTCAAAATGGCGCATTGCTCGGTCGGGCAGCTGCCACTCTGCGAGCTCGAAATGGATCAGGGGTGTGCGCTGCAACCCGGAGAGCGTGAAGACGAACGACTCTCCCACCCGTCGCGCCAAACGTATGTACGGTGCCCAACGCATTTGGCCCGGAGATAGACGGTCGAACTCCCCTCGATAGTACGTAATGTTGTGATGGGGATCGACTCTCCTCTTGTAGTGGCTAGCCCTCCGGCTGTACTCCCAAGCACACAACCGAGGCCAGACTTTGTCGGTTCCATCCCTACGCGTTGGTGCACCGGGAGCAAGGTGTTCGTAAGACCACACCTGAGAACATCAAAAAATTATATTTATATCGTCGATTCAACAAAAATAAAACACAATAACGAAGACATGATTTATATGATATACCTGCAATAGCGAGAGACATGCACATATGGCTTTGGAGTTGGGCCTCGTTGCCTTGTGCAATGCTCGGTACAGATACGAAAGAACCGCTGCACCCCAGGCATAATCCCCAACCTCCGACAGGTTACCCAACAACGGTAAATATTTCACGCTGACCGTGTTCTTCGACGTCGTTGGGAATAAAATTGCTCCCATCACCCACAAGAGGAAGGCCTTTGTGTACACCACAAGCTCACGGCCCGTATAGTTTTCCGGCAAAACCCCGTAGGTATCTACCAACCACTTCAACTTTATACCACCAGTGCTAAATTGATCCTGGGGTATCGAAGTGAAGAAGTCTCGCGCTGTTCTCTTATTCGTTGCGTCTGACGGAGGAGCAATTACCGGCCGCCCCGTCACCGGCAACCCCAAGATGAACCCTACATCTTCTAGGGTAATCGTCATCTCTCCGATCGGGAAGTGAAACGTATTCGTTTCACTTCTCCACCTCTCAACAAGGGCACCTATCAAGGCCCGGTCAAGCTGTTGAAAGATCTGCCCATGCGTGAAAATCCCAAACCCAATTCCACGCAGTATGCTTTTCTGGGAATTGTTCAAGGTCCATCTCGTGAACTCGCGAGATACTTCTACGGTGGTGAGAAGTTCTCTTTCCTACGAATTATTAATAAATACAATTTGAGCAAAATTTTGGTAAAACAACGTTCGTAATAATAAGAAAGTTGATAAATAATGTATCTTACTCCACCATCCCATATGAGCGTACTGATATGGTTGGCTTGGTCGTATAACACGGATGGATCTTCTGGTCCAGGGATAAATTCCATTTTTTGCAACTGAAACTATGGAATTGGATTTTACAAACGCTAGCACATGAATAAATACATACATATATAAATCCTCATCACCGCTAGCACATGCTCAATGCATAATCAAAACCACGCATAAAACGCAATATTGATCACAACTATAGATTAGAAACATGTAAAGGATTGATTTTGTGAACTTACGTGATCTATTAGGGGGGGATTAAAGCTGCTCTTATGAAGAAATTGCGCAGATCTGCTTGCCAACGCCGCTGGGAATATTTGTGAGTAGGAAGAACACGGGGAGAAGAAGAGTGTAGAAGTTATAGGGGGACTTTCTTTTGGGTTTGAATATATATATTTGCTGTCCGCTGGACAATATACATTTGCCGTCCGCTATATAGTCTCGCGGGTCTGTTCCTTGTCCGCTATATAGTATCGCGGACGCTAGACTTTTGGTAGTTTTCTCTACGTCCGCTATACTATGTAGCGGACGACACATCTTCTCTACGTCCGCTACATAGTATAGCGGACGGCCCCGCAGAATGTTTTTGGTTGTGTTCTCTACGTCCGCTACTTAGAATACCACTACTTAGTTTTTTCTTCTACACTTTGTTCCACCTCTCCAAAACTTCGTTTTTTCTACACTTTTTTCAGTTTTTAAAACTGAAAAAAGAGGGAAAAAAAATTTGTCAAACGGGGCCTTAGTTTTTTCTTCTACACTTAGTTTTTTCTTCTACACTTACTTCCACCTCTCCAACACTTAGTTTTTTCTACACTTAGTCCAAACTGTCCGCTATATAGTATCGCGGATATACTTACCGCAGAAAATGGTTGGCACGGACCAGACATTTTTTTTCAGTTTTTAAAACTGAAAAAAAAAAGAGGGAAAAATTTTTTGTCAAACGGGGCCTTAGTTCCCGACCTTCCCGAACCCGGCCTAAGCGGAGGGCCCCTTATATCCGCTATATATATAGAACTATACAATGTGGCGTAATGTAATAAATTGGAATAAATTGGCGCCCGTGATGCAGTTTTAATAAATTGAAATAAATTGGCCCGAAGACTTGTTTTAGCGACATAGTACGTTAATGCTATTTTAATAAACTGACGCCCAAAGACTTGTTTTAGCGACGGAATCAACAATCTCAATTTTTCCAAAAAATAATGTACAATTCATAATCAACGATCTCAATATATCAATATATCGAGGCAACAAAAAAAGGCACAATTAACCAAGAAAAAATTTGAAAACATAATAAACAAGAACATAAATATTTTTATTATAATAAACTATGGTTCACAAATGGGGTACGAAAGCTTTTCACAAGCGCTCCGTTCAAAGATTACAACTTGAAAATCCCACCACCCAAGGTGTTCGAACACTACAAAGTCCCCGAGTTCGAGGCCATGCTGGCGCACGAAGACGTTCCAACCCTCTGCGAATTCCTTTTTTTGGGATCGGCCGGGCTTCAGCTTGATTTCAACCTGCCATGCCCCCTTGCGGCTATATAATCTTGCACTATCATGAATTGTTGTAAATTGATTGGTAAATGCTTCCGGTATGTCCTACCAAACACAAAATACAAAAAATAGGTTAGTTTTGGTTAAGAAAAACAAAAGATCAAACTTTTAACACACGAAAATACAGAGAAAGAGAAAGAGGGATAGCCTACAAGTTCATGCTCAAATCCCGGCATCATGACTTTGAAAAAGTGTTTGCCTACCAGGTGCAAGTTGCCAATATAATCGTAGGCGTAGGTGGTCTCCGATCCAGAAGCCATCGAGATCGTCGTTGAGGTGAGGACGGTGGTGTCGGCGGGGAGATGTGGGTGACCGGAGATGTGAGTCGCCGTAGATGGGGTAGCGGCTTTAGGTTAGATGTTCGAGAGAGGGGACGCCGTCCGCTACAATAATATAAATACCCCGATCTGATTAAATATTTATAGCAGGAGAGAGTTGACGCCATACAGATACCAGGGGACAGTTCTCGGGGCTCACGCCCGAGACTTTATAGGCGACCGAGGGGACAGGCCCTGACATGTGTCAGCCTAGAGATCGTCCGCCATACAGTATGGCGGACGCCTTTTTCCTGACACATGTCAGGAACAGAAAGGCGTCCGCGAGACAGTCTCGCGGACATGGGAGGAGGGCAAAAAGGTAAAACTCCCGTCCGCGAGACAGTATGGCGGACGGGGATCAGTTTTGGAAAAAGGCGCGATCTGGACCGTCCATCTTTCAGGATGGACGGTCAGATCGCGCTAGCAACTTAACTCCATTTGCTAGCGCTATCAATGGATCAGCTCCCTATATATATATATATATATATATATATATATATATATATATATATATATATATATATATATATATATATATATATATATATATATATATATATATATATATATATATATATATATATATATATATATATATATATATATGTATACATACATACACACACACACATTGAATTCCACACATATACGCACACACCCAAAGCACACACAGTGACATAAACACACACACACACACACTGACCCACAATTATTGAAACATGATGAAATTATTTTTTCTTTTCCGAAGTTATTTTTGATTTTTTTTCTTTTAATTTCCTAAAAAAATATGATAAACTATTAGTTTATAATTTTAATCTGATTAGTCACCACAGTTTAAGTAGGAGGTGGCATCATGCTATGCCCCATTTTCCCAAAGGTTGACACATAATGCCTAACTTGCAAATTGCAATTAGGCCCCCAAAGTTTGCAGATTTACAAAATAACCCCAAACTTTATGTAATTACATTTTTGCCTCAAAATTCTTTAGAAGCTTCCATACTCTACTATTACTCGAGCACTGTTTAAAATTTATGCCCGTTTATTTTTTGGGTCTCCGATAGTTATTTTAAACCTCTCCAAAAATGCCGGATATTACATAGAGGTATAAAGAAAATGTGGGTTGCAAAAAGTCAAAATTACATATTTAGGACTAACAGGTGTGGACAGATAGCATCTTTGTGAACAATTCTTTGATTGAGAGTGAGCATTCTTCAAGTCATTAATTCTCTCATCTCTTTATTGTAGTTAGGCTTCATTTGTACTCATTTCTTTTTAAGTGGGTTTCTTTGTACACAATTGATCTTTGTAATAGGGTTGTGATCAAGGCTCGGGTTTGTCAAGTCTTGGGTGAGATTTTTGGATTCAAGGCTTGTGCTTAGTATGGGGATATCATCAAGTGTTGTAAGGGTTTTGATCTTGACCCAGAAGAAGATTGTTGCTAGTAGATTCTAGTGCTCTTGCAAGCGACTTCCTTGAAGAAGTAGATGTAGACTTTAGGGTAGTTGAGGCCAAACCATTTAAATTTTATTGCTTTATAATTGCTTGAGATTGTGTAATTAGCATCTTCATTGAAGTATTACTTAGTTTGACTGAGATTTGTGATTATGCTTAGTTTAAATTCCCTATTAATTTTTTAAAAACCCTAATCATACCTCCCACCCCCACTCTAGGGTTGTTGCATTGGTTTCAGTGGGATTGCAGTTAACTGAATGGCTGAAGGATTGATGAGTTTGTGATGGGTTTTGGTGTTGTAGGTTTGATGGGGTTATGGGAGTGGGAGAACTAGGATTTGGGGAGCGGGAGAATTGGGATTTTGGGGTGTGGGAGAATTGGGGAATCAAGGATTTGGGGAGTGTGTAACAGTGTGTTAAATTTTCTTGCGTCGGAGCTTCCGTTGACGAGGCTTGGTGTGTGAATATCGATAAAGGTTGTAGAATATTGTACTGATGAGTTAGGATTAGCAAAGAGTGGAAGGGAGTCGTGGAGTACATGTCATTGATGAAATGATCAATGTTAGTGACAAAATCGGTGTTAATCATCGGTAGAAAATCTCTTTCCATACCACACACATTGAAAACATACAGAGAGAAATGAGCAATGTTGTTCCTGTAATGGAATAGCAATGTGCCCAGAAGATAGATGTGGATGTCATCTTGGACACAATAACCTAACTATACCCTTAACAAGCTAACAGCCATTAAATCATAGCGCATCTTGACCGTCTGAGTGTCGGATACTGACATTTTCAAAATCTTAGTATTGGGTACCAAAATTGAATTACTGGATGTTGGTTGCAGTTGACCCCTAAGTATGAGGTGGTGAGTAAAATTAATCAGAAATAAAAGTGACAGAATTGTTCGCTTGTGTGAGGTCATCATATTACGTTTGTATAGTGGATGTCTACACGATTCAAACATGACTTAGACAAGCATGCAAAAGCTATTTGTCTACTCCTCTTATTTTGTCCTCACAGAGCCATCACTGGAGAACTTTTACCTGGAAAGTTCCACTTCGTGAAAAAACTTCCAAGCACAAGGTCTCAAGAGCATGAGGATCAGAGTCACAATCATATTTTACAAGGGAATGTAAAATATTGCGAAGTTGACTATGTACGAATGAACAAAGCAACTAGAATATGAATCTTTAGATCCTAGACTCAGAAATTAAGTTATGTGATAGGCTGGTGTTAGGCCACCACACTCGATATAAATTAGCCCATGTGGGTGTTTGGTTACTAGTTACCATGGGACACGCGATGCCTCTAACAAAATGAAGGTAACATTATGATATTTCTATAATTTCAAGCTTGGCCTTTAAGATTTATTTTAACCGTACTTTTTAATAAATTTTGAATTAAAAAAAACTAAACATATCCTTACAAGTAGTTATTTAAAATTTTATCTTATGTCAATTTTTGAAACGTCAAATATTTTAACTTTAAATAGATAGGTGTTAAACGAAAAGGGCTTTCCCTTTATAAATAGTATAATAGAATATAGAATGGAAGTGCAGAAGTAGAGAAGTCATGTCATTTTAAGTAAGCAAAGCATTAGTGCAACCTAATGGATGTTGTCATCAACCAATCCACTATAAGCTAAACCTTAACTAGATTGGAACTCGACAATGGGGTTTAGGTTGCATACGTATACGGCGGACAAATTTAGTGAAGTCTGCATAGTTTGATCAATTCTGGTTTTGATTCCGGGTTTATACCCGAATTTGGTCCTCGAGCTAAAGACCCATAAGAGTATTTATTTATTTATTCTAAAACAGGAGTTTTGACCCATTTAAGGTTAGTTTTATAGGATAGGATTCCTCTTTTTAGAAGCCGGTATTATCACAAAGGGTAGCCGCCAAGAGAACCCAAGCCACCACTTAGAAGATTCCAAGATAAAATCTTAGTCCTTCCTCATCTTTCTGTATTTTCTCCCTCTACACCTTGTTTTTCTTTACAGTCACCATCTAACGTCAATCAGGCATACAGTTCTTCCATCTGCTCTAGATTTTCAACTGCGTGGATTGTGGAAAGGCCATGGAGCTATACGAGGAAACACCGGTTAACGCATTGGCCTAACATTTTTGTAGCGTGAAAAATCAATAACATCTTTCGGTGGCGTGGTGCGAAAAAGTGTACTTGCATGATAGAGTTTCGTACTTTCGAATGACATAAAAACTTAGTGGCCCCTTTCATGCTCTATTAAATGAAAAAAATGGGAGAACTTCACCCCGTAAATTACTTTGATTACTTGATGTATCTCGTCCCTTCGACCCGAATCGGTGCGATGCCACGCCTTTTAAGTAACACACAGCCTCTCATTTGCTCTGCTCACCGAACAGAAGAGAAAATAATCAGTGATTGTCTTAAACTATCTCGTTTACTGAAATGGTATGTAAAAACCAACAATAATGCAATGCATTGGCAAGGACGTCATGTCGTGGGTCACATTGTCACTTCAACCTTAACCTCAAGTAGATTAACCAATGAAAGAAAGAAAAAACTAATAACGACGGACACAGAAGATTTTCTCATGATCTTGACTGCACACCGATGTGTCCCTTTGATGACTTTTCATCCCCTGTCCCCTTTAGTTATGATTGAGATCTCTTGCTGTAATCCATGTTTACAGAAGGGGTATTGTACCCATTTCTGTGAAAGAGGGAGGAGAGAGAGGGGGGGGGGGGGGGGGCTCTCCTCTCTCACATAAATGGTTACAGTAGAGGATCCAAATGCCTTTAGTTAACACCAACCGAAGTAATGCCACAAGGCATGAATCTGCGTCATTGATGACTTGGAGTGATTTAACTTGAAGTGCCAGGTTCTCACAACACAACCTTGTGCTGCTTGCCGGTTCGATCTGGCCAATTAATACGTACTCTGCTAATCAACTTCTGATGATTCTTCTGTTGGTTGCCCATCCAAGTTAGTTCGGATAATAACTTCGTAGCCATGTACACAGCCATTAACATTACATCTTTTCTTGGCAAGATGCATTAGGAAAAATCCTTTCATTTTCCATTAATATAGGCCTATATATATAGATATGGGTTGTGGGAATTTCAATCCCTACATGCAGCTTTTATTCCACATATATCACTCCCTATATATGTTTGTGTAGTACTAGTAATAATATTATCTGCATGCGTACAAGTAGATTTCTAGGAATATTATACTTAAGGCAGCTAGAGGTTCATCGATCTCGCCTCCTCCCGCCTGAGCCGCTCTCCCTCTGGCAGTTAAAATAGACAGCGGCGACTGGCGACCCAAGGTTGTACAGCTCGGCAAAGTCTCTAGTGTTGAAGTTTTGGCGCCACCCAGGAGCGTAAACTGTCTGTCGGCCTAACTGGCGGAATAACACGAAGACGAATCGATGGATTCCCATTGATGGCCTCGGGCTCTCATAACAGACAACCTCTTGACCTGCACCAGAGGATTGATTACATAGCAATCAGTTGGCAAATGAAACAAATTTAAAGAAAACCTGCAATACATAACAGAAAATTTTAAGCCGGGTAACAATGAACCTACAGATAGCGCAACAAACCATAACATGGCGTGTAATATCCCTGTATCGATATGATGACTGCCGTAAAATAGAAGGAAGGATTAAATGCATAAAGAGAAGTATTATACTCACCAAAATTTGCCCCGGTCGTTGCTGGAATATCAGTCACTAACCTAAAAGTTCACGACAAGCAAATTGTTAATCCGAAGGGAGTTAAACATACTGATCGAGCTGATTTACTATTTCTTAACTTTCTTCGATTTAGAATTTTATCTGTGTAAGCGAATATCGCATCGAGTGGCGCATTGGGCTCATCTTGCATATCTAATGTGATTGCTTTTGTACTCTTGAAAAACTCGAAAAGAGGACCTCACATCCACAGACTGCATGCACCTCACACAGACCACTATATAAAAGACAAATTTTGTACTCCTAGGACGGGCTTAGGCATTGCTGAAGAATTGAAGTGGAGGTTAAATTACGTACACTTTGTGGCTGTCCACTTATAACATTGCTAATCAACGAGTATGGCTGTTTCATGACCAAAATGTATATGGAGTGCTCAGAAGTATTCTGAAAAGTTAAAAGGTGAGATGGAACCGCACAACCCAGGAATCTGGAAAGAAAATAATCAAATGTACGATGGAAGTGAACAGGAGAAAGAGCCAATTTGGTGTCTTCAGCTTTTGGTTGGGGCTTGGAGCATTTGGACAGTACTTCATTTGTCAATTTTCCAAGACTGTTCGTACACTATCCAAAGAGCTAACTCGCGTTATACCAATATAGCTTGTAAAGCCGGAGAGAAACATCTTCTATACTTCTTGTGGTTTGATCAAACGCAAACTCTCAGAGTTACAATGGAGCAATATTAACGAAAACTTCGTTGTGAACACCGGTAAGAAAAGCAAAACAAAAAGGTTGCGCTTGACTAAGAGAGCAGAGGGAGGGTGTGGGAGAGTTCCACTCACCAATGCAAGTATTCTCTGAGGTTTGGATCACTTGGGCTAGGAGCATCAGGGTCCACCATAACCTACAAGTCGAAGAAGCGTAAGATCCTTTTAATTTACTGAAAAAACAGAGTGTAGGTATCTCCAGCAGTTATAAAAACCTAGCTTCATAAACTGTGAACAGTAGACAAATGTAGTGGAAGGCTCTTTTCCACGAACCAGAGGAAAGGGAAAAAAAGGTTGTATTTTTTCTAAGGTCTTGCAGTGGCAATTAATCCACACTAATATTTTTTTTCCGTGAAACGTGTATTACCAAACAATAGTCTTTAGCAACGAAAACGACACAAAAATAGCCGATAGGATGAAGAGGTGGCGCGCCTCGCCCTTTTGTTTTCGTTCGAGAAAGAAAGCAAAGAAGAGATCGAAAAGTACTTACGAGGGTGTAAAATGTTCTAAGGTCATTTCCTCCAATATCAACTCTAGGTTGGTTAACAACTTGAGAAGGTCTGAGCTCACAGCCATTGTTAAGCTCCCTGTTGTTATAAGAGACACTGAGAGATATAGACCTCGTGAAAGGGTCCAAAACATCCCCTACTACACGACCAACTACTAGTGGATCTCTGTCCCGAGGCATTCTTCCGAATTTTTCTCTTTGTGAATAAACTCTTTGCAACTACTACAGTCTCTGTTGTAAATTTTCTGGACACCTACAGCTA
The DNA here is from genome assembly GCA_033070095.1 of Escallonia herrerae. Taxonomy (NCBI): domain Eukaryota; kingdom Viridiplantae; phylum Streptophyta; class Magnoliopsida; order Escalloniales; family Escalloniaceae; genus Escallonia; species Escallonia herrerae. The sequence continues at coordinate 16,533 of JAVXUP010000810.1, read as the reverse complement.
TTTATATGCCTCGTGTGGCATCTACAAGCACCAGCTTTATCTCTTTTTTTCCCCCTCTATTATGGAATCTACCTTTTCATTTTTCTTTCTTTTCTTTTCTTTTTTTTTTCCTGGTGAGAAAACCTTGGCAGAATAAGATCGATCATAACTGATTTTGAATAGAATGAAAAGCTGAAAAAATATGCATGCTTTTTCATTTCAATCTGAAAAGCCTAGTGGACCTAAAACTCTGTTCCTATTGGTCGAGAAATGCATAATTAAGCTTGGTCCAGTACGTATTATCATTGTACCTTATGTCTGAGTTCTCTCAGTTGCGAAAGGCCGAAAAGAAGAACCTAGACAAACAGAACTCAGAAAAACGAAAATCATTGTATGAAATCAGAGCATCATGCTTTTCACATCTCAGGTACGTGGCAACATTCACATGGAGCACTTGCCACCATCCGAGTCCTGATTTGATTCGTTAAAGGTAAACTTGTTTCCAGTCCGTACATGGCCATGGAAAATGAAGAATATTCAGCACTTGAGCAAGTATGCAAAACCATTTCATAGGAGCTTCATATTGTAATCCAAGGCATAACAGTAATCAGCTAAAGTTTCACATATGTAGGTTCCCACAGAAAGCTATTTACCAAAGAGAGGATTATGTTGATTGGAACCTTCAAAAACTTGCATAATCGAGCGTCGCTAGCTGGCCATGACAGCCACCCAAGAAGCTTGGATTCAACACGACACTCAAACGTCTTGATTAATGATCGGAACACATCGTGAACATCTAGCTAGATGCATGACAAAAAGTTTAGATGGTAAAAGAGAATATGGAATGTCTCTACGATCTGCCACAATACTCGGAGAGAGACTCTGTTTCTCTTCGAGAATATAGTGAAATTTTAAGATCTCAATCTATCTCATGTGAACCAATCAGAAGCCATTCAGGGGATTGCATGTATCCCAAGACCAAGACTTTTAAAGTAAGCAAAGCAATTTGCACTCTTTTCGCCTACAATAAAAAAGGATCAAGGAAACGATTAAATACATGTTTCTTGTCCAAGTCGCTGTTTTAAAGCAATATTTTAAACTCCAGATAAAAAACAATCAACTGCATGAGCAGGAGGCTTCCATGTTTGCGGCCAAAAGCATGCTAGATTCCTCCTTTTCAGTAACATTTTCAACGAAACCAAGGTCGAAGACGTAGCGGTAAAGAGAGAATTCATCATGTTGAACTCAAGATGACATGCGAAATCCATTGATTAAGTGGAATGACTAAGCACGAATGATCAAATCAAGTTCCCACCGGATGACCACCTCAGTGTGCGTGAGGGGGCCGGAACTGCTTTAATTTACCAGTGATGTGACCAGTGGCATCTTCTGTGCAGCGTCGTCCAAGGGACCAATAAAGGCAGGGCCATAGCCAATGGTACAAGTAAGGGTGATCGAGATACCCGTACGTGCCCCCATTAGCTCTCCTTCTCACCTCTTTTCTGTACAACCCAAGTTGTTAATATCAATCAAGGTTGAGTTTCAAAAGTTTTAGTGCATGCAGCAGAGCACAGACACACCAAAGGCATGCAAAATTGCTCAAGGAAAATTCCCACTCCTCCAGGTCCATTTTCAACAGCAAAATAATCGCCAGTCGCTTGTGGTTTTTAGCGACAAGTTTTCAGGGTTAGATGTTACATGTTTGCAGAGTATAGGGACAGTAGGTGGGTGCCCATATGTAGCTCACGACTCACGAGAAAGCTAAGGTAAGGACAACCGACCTTGGAGATAATAGCATGTAGACTAGCTATCTCTCCGGACTAAGTTGGGACCCAAATCCGACCTTGGTTTGCTGAGATATTTGTACATAACATGATGACCAAATTAAAAGGAGTGAGAATATGAATGGATGCATCCATTTGTCACCTTCCATCCTTTAATCTCTGGGGCTCAGAAAGGCGTAGCATTGGTCGAGGAAGAACCTTCCATTTATAGTAAGTAGTTAGCTTTTTAGCTAAGCCACAGCCTTTGCTTCTGTCTACCTCGACGAAAGCGAGACACTACACTTCATAACTTCTCTCCTGATTGGTTCAAACAAATTCTCTCTTGTCTCTTTTCCAGAAGGTAAAAAAGAGAGAGTGGTCCAACTTTTTGTGTCGAGCCACCATTGGCTGTCTAGATGGGGCACCACGGTCCTCTCTTACTACTCTGTGCAGATTTATAAATTACTTACCTGCCCTAGCTCCGTACATAAGCCCTCTTTACCCAAGGCACTTTATTACCTCAAGACTAGCTAGTTTTGAGCCCTTACAAACGAGCGTTATCTAAACTATCTTGCGCATTCTATAAAAATTTGAAATTGAGTAAAATGATACGAAAAACGTACAACAATGTCACATCTTCTTGAAGAAGTAGCTCCAAGAAGAGCTATATGTGATTTGTGTTTTGACTTGAGTCCCTAAAAATGGTACACCTAGCGGAACAAGAAAAAGATGAAAGAATATAAACTAGTCACGCACAAAAGTATGGACATAAAAATTTAACTTTGTTTGCTCTTGTCTACGTCCACTGAAAAACAGTGAGAATGTTGCACTATAAAGTAAAGAAATTGCAAGGAACCTCTCACTCGGTCATTTAGACTCTACACCGAAAGTCGCCTCAGTATTTTTTTCTTGGCGAATAGAAACTTTCTGCAGTTTTTCTCATTCGCCATTTCAAAAGCACATGAGTCTCCAGCATTTGAGCTACAATTATAAGCTCGATCTAAATGCCTTACACTGCCTTTAACTTTTTATGGTTAATTCACGTTGTAGCTCTACTTTTGGCTTCCCGAGTCTAAAAGGTTGGGCCTCGATGTGCAGGATCCTTCTGCAATTTTCTCCCTTCGTAAGAGATGTAGTCGTTGAGGAGCTCTATGGAGAAACATCAATTTACACACATCCACTATAGGAATAAAGGACCTCAACTAGCGACAGAGCAATTTGTCTACACCCAGCTCCCTGAATTCATGGGATTGGTTTCTCATCATGTGAAAGAAATCCTTTTGAAATCTTTGGTGGCTATCCCACGTGTTAGAATTGAGGGCAGTATCCGACAATATGATCTTGTTTTACTCGAAGAAAAGGACTAAGTTAAAAAGAAAGCATCAAAAAAGTTATTTCAAGAAACCAATTATTTTCTCCAAAAGTAAGGAGAGTAATGAAATTTAGACATTTCATAAGAATTGAAATAATTCAAGTGCTCTTTCATAAGGAAATGATTAATGTGACGGCCATCAACGTGAAAAGAATTATCTTGCATGTTTTTAAAAATTTGCATGGCATTGCTTTTCAATATATATATATATATATATATATATATATATATATATATATATATATATATATATATATATATATATATATATATATATATATGGGTCGTGATCCATTGATAGCGCTAGCAAGTTATTAACGTTGTTTGGCCATCCGCTACATAATGTAGTTGACGATAATTTACCGTCCGCTATATTATGTCGCGGACAGTGAAAAAAATTGCTATTATGGCGCGCGATCTGGCCTTCCATTCTCGCCCGTTGACGGCCAGATCGCGTTAACAACTTGGGTTAAGTTGATAGCGCTATCATTTTATCAACTCCCCATATATATATACATATGTATACACACACACACACATATATACACACACACACACACACACACACACATATATATATATATATATATATATATATATATATATATATATATATATATATATATATATATATATATATATATATATATATATATATATATATATATATATATATATATATGTATATATATACATATATATACATATGTACATATGTATACATATGTATACATATGTATACATATGTATACATATGTATACATATGTACATACATATGTATACATATGTATACATATGTGTACATATGTATACATATGTACATATGTATACATATGTACATATGTATACATATGTATACATAGATATATATATATATATATATATATACATATATATATATATATATATATATATATACATATGTATATATATATATATATAGATATACATATGTATATATATCTATATATAGATATGTATACATATGTATATATATATATATATACATATGTATATATATATATATATATACACATATGTATACATATGTATACATATATAGATATATATATATATATATATATATATATGTATACATATGTATATATGTATATATATATATATATATATATATGTATATATATATATATATATATATATATATATATATATATGTATACATATGTATATATAGATATGTATACATATGTATATATAGATATGTATATAGATATATACATATGTATATATATATGTATATATACATATATATATATATATATATATATATATACATATGTATACATATCTATATATATATATATATATATATATACATATCTATACATATCTATATATATACATACATATCTATACATATATATATATATATACATACATATCTATACATATATATATATAGATATCTATATATATATATATACATATCTATATATGTATATATACATATCTATATATGTATATATATATATATATACATATCTATATATGTATATATATATACATATCTATATATGTATATATACATACATATGTATATATATATATACATACATATGTATATATACATATATACATACATATGTATATATATATACGTATATATACATATACATATATATATATATATACGTATATATACATATATATATATACATATATATATATACATATGTATATAGGGAGCTGATCCATTGCTCGCGCTAGCAAATGGAGTTAAGTTGCAAGCGCGATCTGACCGTCCATCCCGAAAGATGGACGGCCCAAATCTTTTTTTTTTTGCATTTTTTTAAGTACGTCCGCTACATTATGTAGCGGACAATTTTTTGACAAAAATACCCTTTGTGCCCATCTGCTACATTATGTAGCGGACTATCGAGACTACTGTTCTTACTTTTTTTTAAATCCGTCCGCTACATTATGTAGCGGACAATTTTTTGATAAAAATACTCTCTGAAAACTTGTCCGCTACATAATGTAGCGGACTTTCTGACTATCTCTTTCTCTGTCCTTTCTTTCTCATTTCTGTTCTGACTATCTATCTCTCTCTCTCTCGCTGTCCCCACTCCACTCCCACATTCCTCCTTTGCTTCTTCTTCAACAACCGAATAAATTCTTCTCATCTGTGCTTTGCTTTTCTTTTCATCGGGCTAGACTCGGGCTTGGAGCTCGACGAATCGGACGTGTGGAGCTCGGTCGGCGGCGACGGCGTCTCGCCGAACTACAGGAAACCGGTGGTGAGTTCGAGGAAGAAGCCGCTGGCAGCGGTGAAGAGGGCTAAGGCGGTGGTCGGGGGGATGGCGTCGTCGCTGCCGATGAACATACCGGACTGGGCGAAGATATTGAAGGAGGACTACAAGGACAAGCGGCACCGGGACATCGACGATGATGTGGACGGCGAGGATCTCTGACCCCATCTCTGAATTCAGAACCTCTCTAACCAAACAGCTTCTTCTTCTTCTTCTTCTCCTTCCTCTATTTTCTCGAGAACAGCACCACCCTATCATCTTGATACTACAAACATATGCTTCATATCCCGAAAACTGTGGCAAGTCTTTCCTCGGGAAAGAGTTTTCTGGCCTTTTAGCTCTCTGGGTGTGCGTTTATATTGTTTATTAGAGTAGACAGAGGAATTGAAAGCCACGGATTCTGCTCAAAGGAGTCAGGCGGTGAGCTTCGGAGTTCCAAATACGGGTAAAATCCTCCATCCAGCTTTCCAATCTTAGCTCCTTTGTTTGCTCTCATTCAGTTGGAATTTCTGTTTGTTAAAAGGTATAGTTGCTGAATCAATACAGGAGGATGAATGCTGAGCTTGTTCCAAACATACTGAGGAGAAAAGAAGAGAGAGAAAGAGAGAGAAAGGACAAGAAAAAGTGAGAAATTGTGACGTGAAAGAGAGATTGTATTGGATTGATGTACAGATCAAGTTCGTTCTTGTTCGTGGGTCTCTTTCTCTGTTATGGATGGTGTACTCTCTTGGGGAAATAAAGATGGAGATTTTGACGGGTTGAGCTGGGTTATTGATGGATTGACACCAGAAAACCTCAGATCGAATAAAATAGAAGAAAAAGGAAATAGAAAAATAGAAAACAGATAAAGAATTCGGAGACTTACCTCTGATGATGCAGCAGATGATGTTGATGGGGGGAGGAAGATGATAAAAGAGGGACAAAAACTAAATGGGGAAGGTGAGGAGGATTGCTGGTGAAGATGGAAATGAGAGGGACGGGGATAGGGGTGCAATGATTCTGGGTAATGCTTTTGTGGGCTGATGAAGATGATGATGGATTGGAGACAAGAGAGGAGTGAGAATGAAGAACAGGAGCTTCACTCCTTCATCTCTGTTCTGTTTCTTTCTATCCATGCCCATGGTTTCCCCTTCACCACCATTACCAGCATCATGAACTCTTCAAGCCCTCAATCCATGGCCAACTCCACACCCACTGACACTTCCGGCAAGAAGGTCCAGAAGCCTTACACCATATCCAAGTCCAGAGAGAGCTGGACCGACGAAGAAGAAGGCAGCAATATGGATTCAGACTCGCTGGAGAGAGAGAGAGAGAGAGAGAGAGAAGAGTCAGAGCATTAATGAAAGGAGAGAGAGAGAGAGAGAGAAAAAGATTAGAGAAAATTAGTCCGCTACATTATGTAGCGGATGAGAGAAAGGAGAGAGAGAGAGAAAGAAAAAAGGTCAGAACATTAATGACAGAAAGAGAAAAAAAGTCTGAAAACTTGTCCGCTACATTATGTAGCGGGCGGACCCGGAGGGTATTATTGTCAAAAAAATGCAAAAAATTGTCCGCTACATAATGTAGCGGACGGACTTAAAAAAAACGCAAAAAAAAAATCTGGACCGTCCACAGATCACGCGTGGACGGTCAGATCGCGCTAGCAACTTAACCCAGTTTGCTAGCGTTATCAACGGATCAGCTCCCATGTATATATATATACATATATATATGTGTATATACATATATATATGTGTATATATACATACTTATACATATATATATATATATATATGTATATGTACATATATATATATATATATATATAGGGAGCTGATCCGTTGATAGCGCTAGCAAAATGGGGTATTTTGCTAGCGCGATCTGACCGTCCATCCTGAAAGATGGACGGTCCAGATCGCGCCTTTTTCCAAAACTGATCCCCGTCCGCCATACAGTCTCGCGGACGGGATTTTTACCTTTTTGCCCTCCTCCCATGTCCGCGAGACTGTCTCGCGGACGCCTTTCTGTTCCTGACATGTGTCAGGAAAAAGGAGTCCGCGAGACAGTGTAGCGGATGCCCTCTAGGCTGACACATGTCAGGACCTGTCCCGTCGGTCACCTATAAAGTCTCCTGTCAGAGCCCCGAGAACTGTCCCCCCGGTCGCCTAGAAAGTCTCCCTAATTCTCGGCTCTTTCAGCAAAATTTTTGCGGGCTTTCAGATTCACTTGCTTCCATTTTCAGCACCCTTCAAGCTTCGAGTAACACTTGGTTCAAGCATCACTCAAGCAAGGTAAGTTTGTGATCTTGCTACCGTTTATCTTAGTAATTTTAATTTGTTATGTTCAGTAAATATATAATTAGCAAAATGGGAGACACTTTTGAGATTATGTATATGGTATCCTAAATCGGTCTAATCGTCAAGATAATTTTGAGATAATAAGCGTATTCTATTTCTACATAGGTCTTTTTCACAATGTCTGATTTCGTGTCGAGCTCCAGCACCCCCGTAGATGCTAGTGATCCGTATCTAGGACGAACCTTTCAAACGTTGGAAGAAGCTGGAGAATGTTTTCGAGCTTATTCATTGAGGGTTGGTTTTGGCATTAGAATAAAAACTACAAGAACAAGCAGCGTATCGAAAAGGATATGCTCTCGCTTATACGAGTGTCATAGGGGCAGAAACCCAGTGCAAAATGAGACACGCGTAGGCAACGATGACAGTGATGATGACGAAATAGGGTATGCGCGGAGAAGACGGGATTGCTTTGCGCGCACGAATTGCCAGGTCAAGATGTTCGTAAGCTATAAAGCCAAACAAGATCATTGGCTTATTACCAGCCTGGAACTGGCACACAATCACCCGTTAGTAACCCCTTCTAAGGTGAGTCAGATGCATCAACACAAGAAGATGGGTAAGGTCGCGAGGAGCCTAATTCACACAATGAGCGATGCGCGGCTAGGACCTACCGACATGATTAATGTTCTTGCTGAACAGGCTGGGGGAATTCAAAATTTAAACTTTAACACGACAGACGTTCGTAACGCGGTCCGAACCCATAGACGAGCCGCGTATGACCTCAATGATGCGCAAGCGACAATGAGCCTATTGAAACGGATGCAGATGGAGGACCCGCAGTTTACCTTCGACTATAAACTTGACGACGAGCATCGAGTTAGCACAATTTTTTGGGTCGACGGTCGTTCGAGGCTAGCTTATAAGCATTTTGGGGATGTCGTGACTTTCGACACCACATACCGTACCAACAAGTACTCGATGCCGTTCGCTCCTTTCACGGGCGTCAATCATCATTATCACTCCATCCTGTTCGGGTTCGCCTTGTTAAGGGACGAGAGCGAGAGTTCTTTTGAATGGTTGTTTAGGGTGTGGCTGGAAGCAATGAACTTCAAAGCACCGACTGTTATCATCACCGATCAAGATTTGGCAATGAAGAAGGCTATTGCTACCGTCTTCCCAGATACTCGACACAACTTGTGCACTTGGCACATAAGCAACAAATACCCGGAACGTCTGCATCACATGTACGCAAAGTATCCAGACTTTAAACAGGATTTTGACAAATGCGTCCTCAAGTCATTAACGATTGAGGAATTCGAGGAGAGGTGGGAAAAGCTTGTTCGGGATTACTCATTGCAAGACAACGAGTGGCTCCAGCACTTGTACGGGCTCAAAGAGCAATGGATTGGCGTTTACACGAGAAGTCATTTTTCTGCGGGCATGAAAACGACGGGCAGGAGTGAATCTATGAATGCCACGTTCGATAGTTATGTGGGTACAGCTACCAATTTGAAGAGTTTCGTCACATCTGCACAAAAAGCGGTTGCGTCGTTGTTCGTGAAAGAAAGGGCTGCAGACTTTGCAACCACGTACAAGCAAAGGAGAAGGTTGCTTGAGACCCCGCTGGAGCTGAACGGTGCCAAAGTCTATACGAAGGAGATCTTCCTGCTATACCAAGTAGAGCTGCAAAAATCGGGCCGATACAGTATATACAAGGTGGCAGAAAAGTCGTCGCGTGAGTACAAGGTTTATTCGCTCGTGAATGACCTCGTCCCTGAGAAGCTGCGCAGAATTTATACGGTGACCCACGACACATTGACGGACTCGGTGACATGTGTTTGCAAGAAGTTTGAGTTCCATGGCATCCTGTGTAGACACATTCTGCGGTTTTTCACACAGAAGAATATCAGGACAATCCCCGATAAATACGTCCTGCCACGGTGGACGAAAGGTGCAAACAGGTTGCACGGTACCATTTCCTTTCCGGAGCACCCGTATACTGACTTTGAAGAATCAGAGACGTTGCGGTATAATCATCTGGTGACGATGTTCACCCGTTTGTCCGTAAAGGGTGCTGCTACAATGGTCGGATATAAACATCTCCTCGAGGTAGCTCAGCAGCAAGAGCCCATCGTCGACCAATTGGAAGCAGCTTCAGTCAGCAATGCGGTTGACACCGAGCCTACGACGGGATCAGAAGATGACGAGCCGGGGGAGGGAGACGACAATGATATCCGGCCTTCGGATCCAATTATATCGCAAACGAAAGGCCGCAAGAGATCTACGCGGATGAAAAGCTCTATTGAGACGGCAACTCAACCAAAAAAGCTGAGAAGGTGTGCATTGTGCAACAAAATGACCGACCACGACAAGCGGAACCATTACAAGGCACTGGGGATAAGTCCAGTGCCTTTGCAAGACGGGGAAGAAGATGATGCCGAGGATGAGGACGAACAAGCTGCAGTGGAACTTTAGTGTACTGAATATTTATTGTAATAATCTTTTATGAGCCATCAAACCTGTCGGACATTTTGTAATAATTTTTAGTAATGACTCGTTTGTAATAACCTTTACAATCATTTTTTTATATGTGATTTCTTACACTGTCCGCTACACTGCGCAGCACAACATTAGAAACCTAAGGTATTAAAGAATACCTCTCCAACACTTAGTTTTTTTTTTTTTGGTTGTCTTCTCTACGTCCGCTATACTATGTAGCGGACGGCCCCGCAGAATACCCTCTCCAACACTTAGTTTTTTTTGGTTGTTTTCTCTACGTCCGCTATACTATGTAGCGGACGGCCCCGCAGAATACCCACCTCTCCAACACTTAGTTTTTTCTTTTGGTTGTTTTCTCTACGTCCGCTATACTATGTAGCGGACGGCCCCGCAGAATACCCCCTCTCCAACACTTAGTTTTTTTTGTTTTGGTTGACTTCTCTACGTCCGCTATACTATGTAGCGGACGGCCCCGCAGAATACCCCCTCTCCAACACTTAGTTTTTTTTTTGTTTTGGTTGACTGCTCTACGTCCGCTATACTATGTAGCGGACGGCCCCGCAGAATACCCACCTCTCAACACTTAGTTTTTTCTTTTGGTTGTTTTCTCTACGTCCGCTATACTATGTAGCGGACGGCCCCGCAGAATACCCACCTCTCCAACACTTAGTTTTTTTGTTTTGGTTGACTTTTCTGCGTCCGCTATACTATGTAGCGGACGGCCCCGCAGAATACCCACCTCTCCAACACTTAGTTTTTTTTTTTTTTTGGTTCTCTACGTCCGCTATACTATGTAGCGGAGGGCCGGGCAGAAACACTGATTATTGAACACTTGGTTATTTTTTGAACACTTGCCCTGCAGATAGACAGATATCCAACAGACAGATATCCAACACTTGGTTTCCCACTGTTAAATCATATCGGTCAATAAAATCAATCGCATTCAATAAATTTTTTTAAAAAAAGTGTTGTAACGTTACAATGTGAATTGGGGAACATCATCTCTCGTGGGAATGATGTTCCTTACACGGATTTACAATAAACCTAATAGCTCTAGGCCGGCCATTCATAATTTGCCAAGCAATCCTATACCTAAAGTCTTGTATGCATTCTTCGCTCCAGACAGTCTTCTTGAGGCTCTCAGACCGGCAAATGTAATCCATGTACATGCAGAGGAAGACGCCGCAGTCCGAGGAATTATGTTGCTTGGGCCTACTCCTCTTCAATCGGAAAATGAGGACCGGCCTGCGCGATACCTTCTCCCGACGCCTACCATTGACCAGGGCAGCAAAAAGATTCTGCGAGAACCATAATAAGCATTAAACATAGCTAGCAAAATAAGATTAATCAGTTTTATAATATGCAAGTTACAACAAGAAGGAAACAGGATCTTACCATGGCATCCAACTGGCCTATGCCTCGGTACATATCAATCACAGGCATCACGTCGGTATCATCGTAGAGACTGTCGACGACTGAAACCGTGCTCTGTAATGGTTCGTAGCAAACCAAGTACCAGTGGGCATTCCCTAAAAAGGGGATTAGAAACACGTCGGCAACACTTGCGCTCACTGGACTATCCCTAGCAAGATATGCTTGTAGGTTAGGGGACGGTTTCCACTGGGCCATGGTTCTCCCCTTCCTTGCATTGCCCCAGTCGTGCCACTCTTGTACTAGGAGCTGATGAAAAAAGCATCCAAGATAAACACGCGCGGACCGATGTTTGGATGCTCCCGACACCTTCGCCTCAGAATTTGCACGTAGTGCGAGATGACACCGCTGTCTAACCAAGCTCCCGGCGCCAGCGAGGCGATCTCTGTCCAAGAGGCATTGTAATCCAAGCCCTCGGGGTGATCCATGTCATACGACGCTCCGTCTTGGGGGGCCCCGCTAAAATAACGGGCTCGGATTAGATCGCATTTATGCGGCTTTAGGGGCCTGGCTGGATGCCCTTTCGGATATTGCCCTCGGGGGTCGATCGGGGGATATTGGCCTCCAATTCCTTCTTCGGCCGGCTGATATTCCCCTCCGGGGCCGCCAACTGGTCCCGCCCACGGGACAATGGGCAGTGCCTCGGAGAAACCGTAGTTTCCGAAAGGACAGTCTTGCGTGACTTGAGAGAGGGGTTCCGGGAACAAATTGAAGGAGGGGCCGCTGTAATCGCCCCACGACGCTTGAGCCTGTCCCATCCCCGCTTCAGAGGTACCACCAACTCCCTGACTCACCCCTGAAGCCTGTCCAGAGGGATCACCGTATCCCTGGCTGACGCCCGTATAACCCATTCCCGGGCTGACTCCCGAAGACTGGCCCGATGCTTGGCGCAAAAAATTCCCGCAGCCTAAAGCCAATGTCGCAGCCTGTTGGCAAAGATCCTCGCCCATTGCGCTCACCAGATCCCTCCGCTCACTCAACTTCTGGAAGAATGCAAGCGAGGCATTAACCTACATCCAAAGAGATAAAAAATTAAGTAACTTCAATCAGACATTTATATTCAACTAATTTGGTTCAAGTCAGACTTGTTGGGCAACTTACGAGATTGTATGCCATACGCTCATCGATCTGACCCCTAGGCGCATACCTCTCCCCACGTTCAAAGTTTACAGGGGCTACTCTCCTCCGCGTGATGCGGTAGTACCACTCATCGTACTGATCGATGCTGATAACGGGGTCTGGCTCCGAGACGATGGCCGCCAGTGTGTCCTGCCAAGAAGTCCAAAGCTCTATTTCGGCCGCGCACAATTCGTACGCATTGGCGGTGCCAAACACTCCGACATCCGGTGGGTTCCTGTTAACCCTCATATCCGGGGCATCGACTGGCAAACCCTGCTCCAACTCAAAATGGCGCATTGCTCGGTCGGGCAGCTGCCACTCTGCGACCTCGAAATGGATCAGGGGTGTGCGCTGCAACCCGGAGAGCGTGAAGACGAACGACTCTCCCACCCGTCGCGCCAAACGTATGTACGGTGCCCAACGCATTTGGCCCGGAGATAGACGGTCGAACTCCCCTCGATAGTACGTAATGTTGTGATGGGGATCGACTCTCCTCTTGTAGTGGCTAGCCCTCCGGCTGTACTCCCAAGCACACAACCGAGGCCAGACTTTATCGGTTCCATCCCTACGCGTTGGTGCACCGGGAGCAAGGTGTTCGTAAGACCACACCTGAGAACATCAAAAAATTATATTTATATCGTCGATTCAACAAAAATAAAACACAATAACGAAGACATGATTTATATGATATACCTGCAATAGCGAGAGACATGCACATATGGCTTTGGAGTTGGGCCTCGTTGCCTTGTGCAATGCTCGGTACAGATACGAAAGAACCGCTGCACCCCAGGCATAATCCCCAACCTCCGACAGGTTACCCAACAACGGTAAATATTTCACGCTGACCGTGTTCTTCGACGTCGTTGGGAATAAAATTGCCCCCATCACCCACAAGAGGAAGGCCTTTGTGTACACCACAAGCTCACGGCCCGTATAGTTTTCCGGCAAAACCCCGTAGGTATCTACCAACCACTTCAACTTTATACCACCAGTGCTAAATTGATCCTGGGGTATCGAAGTGAAGAAGTCTCGCGCTGTTCTCTTATTCGTTGCGTCTGACGGAGGAGCAATTACCGGCCGCCCCGTCACCGGCAACCCCAAGATGAACCCTACATCTTCTAGGGTAATCGTCATCTCTCCGAGCGGGAAGTGAAACGTATTCGTTTCACTTCTCCACCTCTCAACAAGGGCACCTATCAAGGCCCGGTCAAGCTGTTGAAAGATCTGCCCATGCGTGAAAATCCCAAACCCAATTCCACGCAGTATTCTTTTCTGGGACTTGTTCAATTTCCATCTCGTGAACTCGCGAGATACTTCTACGGTGGTGAGAAGTTCTCTTTCCTACGAATTATTAATAAATACAATTTAAGCAAAATGAACGGTAAAACAACGTTCGTAATAATAAGAAAGTTGATAAATAATGTATCTTACTCCACCATCCCATATGAGCGTACTGATATGGTTGGCTTGGTCGTATAACACGGATGGATCTTCTGGTCCAGGGATAAATTCCATTTTTTGCAACTGAAACTATGGAATCGGATTTTACAAACGCTAGCACATGAACAAATACATACATATATAAATCCTCATCATCGCTAGCACATGCTCAATGCATAATCAAAACCACGCATAAAACGCAATATTGATCACAACTATAGATTAGAAACATGTAAAGGATTGATTTTGTGAACTTACGTGATCTATTAGGGTATTAAAGCTGCTCTTATGAAGAAATTGCGCAGATCTGCTTGCCAACGCCGCTGGGAATATTTGTGAGTAGGAAGAACGGAGAAGAGTGTAGAAGTTATAGGACTTTCTTTTGGGTTTGAATATATATATTTGCTGTCCGCTGGACAATATATATTTGCCGTCCGCTATATAGTATCGCGGATGACACCAGTCTGTTCCTTGTCCGCTATATAGTATCGCGGACGCTAGACTTTTGGTTGTTTTTCTACGTCCGCTATACTATGTAGCGGACGGCCCCGCAGAATACCCACCTCTCCAACACTAAGTTTTTTTTTCTTTTGGTTCTCTACGTCCGCTATACTATGTAGCGGACGGCCCCGCAGAATACCCACCTCTCCAACACTTAGTTTTTTTCTTTTGGTTGTCTTCTTACGTCCGCTATACTATGTAGCGGACGGCCCCGCAGACGCTGATAGACTGTCCGCTATATAGTATCGCGGATATACTACCGCAGAAAATGGTTGGCACGGACCAGACATTTAGTTCCGGGTCCAGAAAAATGGTTGGCACGGACCAGACATTTAGTTCCGACCTTCCCGAACCCGGCCTAAGCGGAGGGCCTTATATCCGCTATATATATAGAGCTATACAATGTAGCGTAATGTAATAAATTGGAATAAATTGGCGCCCGTAATGCAGTTTTAATAAATTGAAATAAATTGGCCCGAAGACTTGTTTTAGCGACATAGTAGGTTAATGCTATTTTAATAAACTGACGCCCGAAGACTTGTTTTAGCGACGGAATCAACAATCTCAATTTTTCCAAAAAATAATGTACGATTCATAATCAACGATCTCAATATATCAAGGCAACAAAAAAAGGCACAATTAAGCAAGAAAAAATTTGAAAACATAATAAACAAGAACATAAATTTTTTTATTATAATAAACTATGGTTCACAAATGGGGTACGAAAGCTTTTCACAAGCGCTCCGATCAAAGATTACAACTTGAAAATCCCACCACCCAAGGTGTTCGAACACTACAAAGTCCCCGAGTTCGAGGCCATGCTGGCGCACGAAGACGTTCCAACCCTCTGCGAATTCCTTTTTTTGGGATCGGCCGGGCTTCAGCTTGATTTCAACCTGCCATGCCCCCTTGCGGCTATATAATCTTGCACTATCATGAATTGTTGTAAATTGATTGGTAAATGCTTCCGGTATGTCCTACCAAACACAATACAAAAAATAGGTTAGTTTTGGTTAAGAAAAACAAAAGATCAAACTTTTAACACACGAAAATACAGAGAAAGAGAAAGAGGGATAGCCTACAAGTTCATGCTCAAATCCCGGCATCATGACTTTGAAAAAGTGTTTGCCTACCAGGTGCAAGTTGCCAATATAATCGTAGGCGTAGGTGGTCTCCGATCCAGAAGCCATCGAGATCGGCGTTGAGGGGAGGACGGTGGTGTCGGCGGAGATGTGGGTGACCGGAGATGTGGGTCGCCGTAGATGGGGTAGCGGCTTGGGTTAGATGTTAGAGAGAGAGAGAGAGAGGAGAGAGCCGTCCGCTACAATAATATATATACCCCGATCTGATTAAATATTTATAGCAGGAGAGAGTGGACGAAGGGACGCCGTCCGCTACAGATTTCCCACAAAGCGAACACTGTTGACGCACAGATACCAAGGGGACAGTTCTCGGGGCTCACGGAGACTTTATAGGCGACCGACGGGACAGGTCCTGACATGTGTCAGCCTAGAGGGCGTCCGCCATACAGTATCGCGGACGCCTTTTTCCTGACACATGTCAGGAACAGAAAGGCGTCCGCGAGACAGTCTCGCGGACATGGGAGGAGGGCAAAAAGTAAAAAATCCCGGCGAGACTGTATGGCGGACGGGGATCAGTTTTGGAAAAAGGCGCGATCTGGACCGTCCATCTTTCAGGATGGACGGTCAGATCGCGCTAGCAAAATACCCCATTTTGCTAGCGCTATCAACGGATCAGCTCCCATATATATATATATATATATATATATATATATATATATAGGAACTACATTTAGACGTCTTTAAAACAACAGATTTTAAAATATTAAATCAAAAAATAGGAACTACATTTATAGGAAGAG